>CM019755.1:43522189-43991726 GCA_009761765.1 Phenacoccus solenopsis
GTAACTAGGGTACTAAAAGATGGGGCTAAAATGGGTGGCTGCCATATTTGTTCAGTTGTTTATATTTTTTTCTCTTATCGAGTTAAGCTGAAAAGTGGATTTGTGAACTTTTGCCTTGACAGTTTATTCATTGTTGTGCTTTTGATACTTTTGATTAATTTATTATAAAAACTGAATCATGAACAAAGCGATGAACTCTCTTTCCTGTGATATAGCCGCTGAAAGAGAAAAAAATGTAAACAACTGAGCAAATATGGCGGCGACCCATTTTACCCCCATCCTTTAGTACTAGTTGTAACTTCAAGTTTGTTGCTTTGAATACTTTGTTTGTTTCTTTTTTTTGGCTTCTGAATTTGAAATTCTGAATACAGGATTCGCTGATTCGCGATTCGGATAATAGCAAAAAAGTATTCGGATCACGGATCACAGATCAATTCGATTTAATGATTCGGATCACGGATCACGAATCATTAATTCGAAATGGATTCGAATCATTGAACGGATCAAAGTTCGTGATTCGAATCATGATTCGGATCACGTTTATTCGGATCATGCCCGACCCTGTTCGCTCGAAAGGTTCGTCACACTGACATTAGTAGAGAAAGGTTTGCACGTTTGACCGGTAATCGAAAGGTGCGGGGTTCGAACCTTTGGCTAGGGCGCGAATTTTTCGAATTGAAATTTTCGTACATATATTTTTATGGCAATCTAGACACTTGAACAGTGATTTCTATATGTATCTTATTCTTCATTAGCGTTCTAACAGTGATTATTTATTAATTAATTAAGTAGGTACCTATTTAACTTCAGTAAACGGTTATACATATTAAAAGTGTAGAAGTCGTACACGTGAATAGCATCATTTGTAACTACATTCATTCACGCTGTTGGGCTTAAGCAGTGGCTCTTACTTCTTACTTCAAATCGAATTAAAACTTTCCATTCAACGACTATATGCCCAGCTAGTATAGTTCTCGCTACTTACTTACTTACTTATTAACGTTTGCTGATGGTTTGAAAAATGCAGGAAAAGCCGATGAAAAGTTGACTAATGTGTATACCTAAAGCTACCTATTTTAAATCTACCCGCTTAAAGGATTACTGCGTTGCGATAATTATGCATTCTACGCCTCATTGGATATACGTACCTATTATAGGTATACTGTGTACACTACATACAATAATGCATGCATAGTATGCAGCTGCTCTATTTAGGTTAGCCTAGATGGGTAAATAAAATTTTTTTCGTACGTACTTGGTTTTCTTTAGTAGAACTTCTGAGTAGCTTTTTACGCTTAATTTCATTCATGAGAAAAACCGTGTGCTGGACGTACGTACTCGCAATGTATAGGCGAGCCCAAACGACTGTACATTGAACGCGTGTAAGTATACGAAATTGTGAGTAATCGAGACTCAGAGATTCTCGTTAATTTCACCGTTTGCGATTAATTACAGGCGACCGGTTACGTATAACACGATTATCAAATGGGTGACCTTAACAAACCGCAATAATACAAACGTAAGCCGTATGTACGCGAGTACAAGTACTGCTTATGCTAAACTCAGCATGCGTAATTTACGTCTGCACACAGTTCGTACTCGATTACTTTTGCAGCAAAGTATAGGAAACACATACCTTACGTAAGTGTGTATATGTGTATATACTATATATATATATGTAGGTAGGTAGTTAGGTATAGGTATGCGTATTGGAGTTCGAATAACCTATAATTACGAATAGGACGCGACGTAAGTTTATAATGCCTAATATCACCATAAAGCTAATGTATGTGTACTAATACAAGTACTATGCTACATTCAATATCTGTTGGAATATTTGTCACACAAACCTACCTACTTACTTATACTATACGTGATTATAATTTCGCGTGTATTAAGTGCATGATCATAATATGTAGATGCAATACCTAACCTCTGCCAACCTAAATAAGTATACTGTACGGCACGGTACAGTACAGTGTACAGTAGTATGTCTACACGTACGAAAAGCGTTCACCAATATTATACTCGAACGAAATTACGTATCAAATATAGGTAGCGTAGCTACGTACTCGAACACACCAGTACCAGTACGAAGCAGTAAAACATGAGTTAGTCCTGATTACGGTTTTTGGATTTCCGTTGCAACCCACAAATAAGCAACTACGCGTATACTCGTACGAACGCTTCGTAATAATATTATGCAGAATACAGACGCAGCTTCATGCTGCATGTCCGCATGCAATGTACACGTATATTATGCTTACGTAGTAGCATAGGTATGTCTATGTACCTATACGTGCTGAGTATGATAGTATGATACGTATATTTCTTTGAGAATCTACATACACATCGGTTAACTACTTAATTCGAGTACCCTAAACTTAAACATCTTTCCCTTATTTGTATTTGAATGATATTACCTAGCAAGAATAAGTAGCATAAATAAAATTTATTTAATGATTGAAAGCGTCTATTAATGAAATGTCAAATTTTAACACATAATTATTGTATCGTACGTACATACATCTATACCCATCCTTCGGACGGGGTGCTTAAGCATGTGCTTTTTTATACGCTGAAAGGGTTTTTTTTATCTTTATTGTCAACTTCTTCGATGGTAATAGTTCTTCTTTGCTTTGTTTTGCGAATTATTAAAGGAAAAAAAATTTTGAAATCACGATGGTAGATTCTATCATTTCTTTAACCAAAATCTTTAAAAATTGAAACCTAAATTTTTGTCAATGTTATTTTTAATTTTTTTTTTTTTTAATTTGTGATCACTGTTGAAAAATAACTTTTAGCTCACTACTTGTTTAATGAAAGGAGCAATTGAAAAATTAAATCGATATACAAAATTTCATATTCATACATAAGTAATGTTATTATTCATTTAAAAAAATTCAATTCATTCAAATTATATTCACGATGTTAAAATTAATTTTTTTTCTTTAATCTCAGTTAGCCACAAATTAAAATTACCTCAAAAAACAAAATAAAAAACGTTGATACATCTACATCAGTATTCGTTGAATTATTTCAAAACATAGACAGTGAAAAAATGTCTAAAATATAAATTTCGTTAGTCAACCATTCGGCATAAGATGCCATTCGAATGCATAAGTTGAGGTTTTATTTCGTTCGCTAACCATTAAACGTGAGGTACCATGAGGAGGGATCGTTATGCTTTTTACTTCATATTACAAATGACCACACACTACTTTATTACAACTCCAGCTGGTTCAATTAAAGTGCACTCCATATTAGAACATGAGCTAGTTGAATGAAACTTGAGGACATCCTCTCACCTCCTGCTACATTTATAAAATTTTGCTCCATTCACCACATGGGAACTAAAATACCTCCACTCATGCTCCGTTACGCCAACTCACAGTTCAATGAAACGCGAGGTCACAAAAACTCACGTTTCGTGCCAACTAAAAGACCTGGACTCATGCCTCATCAAACTAACTCACAGTTCAATGAAATGTGAGGTCACGCAAACTCACGTTTCTGCAACACTAAAAAACTGCGCATTAAAAGACCTTGACTCATGCCCCATCACGCTAATTCACGGTTCAATTTTTCCGTGAGCTCACACAAACTCACATTCTTGCTACATATATAAAATTTTACTCCATAATATTGAAACATGAGCTGGTTCAATTTTTCGTGAGCTCACACAAACTCGCATTCCTACTACATATATAAAATTTTACTCCATAGTATTGAAACGTGAGGTCCCACAATCTCACTTTCCAAGTCCAAAATTTAAAAATTGCGCACATCATAGGGAGATCCTGGTGGATAATTTATTAACTACTCTTCGGGGCTGTGCATGACTGACTCGAATAACAGGCGGAAAAAGTGAACTATTGGCAACATCGTAATAAACACAAAGGTGGTGGGCCCATGTGCGTATGTTTACATTTGTATTAATTGTGTTTCCATAAGAAAAAGTCTTTCATGGATGACGTGAGCCTACCATACATCAGCTGATATCAGTGTTGTCAACTTGTGTTGTTCGGCCTGTTATTGGAGTCGGTCATGGGCTGTGGAATGACGTTTGGTCGAACTTCATAGATATGTGTACAACTTCTTCGGCCCATTTACGGGACGTTTCTTTAAAGCTTATGGAGCTTTTCGTGAGTGCCTGAGGCGTTACGAATGATCTCCTCGTTCAGCCCTATTACATGAAACCACTCGCAACTTTCATCGTTGCGTGTATCTCGACTTTACCTCGGACAAAGTTTTATCCTCCTCAATTATATAGTAGATATAATATAATATATATGTATTGAATTTATTCACCTTTTAGCTGATTTTGTCGCTCGAGAACACACTCATTTAGTGGAAAAATTTAGCGAATCGAAGAACAGATTAAATTCTGGCCATTAAAGAGAAAATTAAACAAAAAGTGCTTTTCATCAAAGTTTCTAATATACACATGCTACGAATCTGTATATGATTTTTTCCTGTACAAGTGCAAGTGCTTGAAATTTGTAAGTTTTTGAATCGGGAAAAATTTCATCCAAATATTTGCGAGCGCATCAGAGATAAGCATAATGAATGAACACTGAACAGCTCGTGATAAGTGTAACTGAAAATTTTTTGGAGGCGTAAGCCCTTTTCCATGCCTCTTCAAAAAGAAAAAAACAAACAAAAAATTCATCACGAAAAAACTTTATGGTTTGCATGAATTAAATAAATATTGACTTTTTTACTTTCTACCCTCTTCCCCACCTACCAGGGGCGTAACTAAGGGGGGGAGCTTCCCCCCAGGTGTTTTGAAAAGTTGGGAAATTTATAATTGTTTAATTTTTTTTGGGAAAATAAGAACTCGAATAAATTCGAACTGATGCCAACTTATATCATGCATAGCGCACAACCAGGGACGTAGCCTCTTTGGCTTTTGGAAAGTTGGTAAACTTGACCACTTGCGCAGTATTATTACAACAGCTATTTTTAAATTTTTTGAAGACTAAAAAAAAAAAAAAAAAAAGGTCAACAGTTGGTAAAATTTCATGGTATTAGTTGGCAATTTTTGGTTTCCCCCCCCCCCCCCTGAAGAATGTCCTCGATACGCCCCTGGCACCTACGTCACCAAAAAAAACTCTTTCATTGGAGTTCGCAACACGGTGTTACGGGTAACTTCTTGAACATTCCATTTAGTAGCCTTTTTGAAAGACAACCTACTGATGATTGAAAAACAACTTATCAATAAAATAGACTTTTAAAAAACTTTTTTTTTTTAGGTTTAAAAATGAATGGAATCAGCCGTGATTGCATATGATGCTTGTATGAGCATCCTAGGTCGATTCACTTTTCTTACACCAATTTCTCGAACCATAATAGGATCCAACTTTTGAAAATGAATGAAAAGGAGTAAGCAGAAAAAAAAATGAATAGCCGCCCATACACTCAGACATATTATGTATTTATATGCGTATACTCCGTATAACAAAGTATACCTATTTAGTATATACCTATAAATGTAGTCGATAAAATGCAATATACCGTATTGTAAGCACACCAATGTGCAGCAGCCTTTTCATAGTACTCCTACGCATTATGAAAGAAAGAAAGAAAGAAAAAAAATAATAGAAGTCTGTCGGTACGTATATTGAGTATGAAAAACAAACTAACGTAAAAAAAAGATAAATACGCTACGCGAAATACATTGCGTCTAATCATGAGAATTGCTTGATACGTAAATACGAATACGAGCACTGGTTGGTGCTATATCTAGACCTACGTATCTTTATACTCATTATCCGCCTGCTTATGTTTTACGCCTAGTATAAATCTTTTTTTTTCTATTTCTCTTTTCTATTCTTTTTTCTTTTTTTTCTTCTTCTTTTTTTTGGTGGAAATATTAAAGAAATTTTAATCTACTGAAATCTGGTCACGTGCCACACAAAAGGACTCTCTTGTTTCGTTATATATTTGCTGTATCTTGAAGCAGAAAAGATCTCAAAAATTACGTTATAATCCATACTTTTTCTTAATCGGCTTTAGACCAGTTAGCTATGGTGTCAAGTCGTAAATACACGCTCACACCTACGATCTGCTCGTGCAACTCGATATAAATAATAGGTATACTGTACGCTACATACCAACACTTATCACGGGTATTAGGTTTTTGGTACTTATACTTACCTATACCTACATATTCTCGATCTAACAATATATACGTACCCAGTGCGTAGTGCGTACTAGACGCAGGACACGTTTCTGTTAGCGACTTTGTAACATTATTTTTCTTTTTCACGAGAAGAAAAGAACGAAGAAATATAAATTAGTAAATGTACGCCAAGTATACCCAGCTTAAGTACCTCTACAACTTTTACATATTTTTATTATTATTAGGCATCTGTTTTTTGTTTGTTATTTGTTATTAGTATCGATGACTATATTTATTTAATCATTTTGTTGATCACATTTTACAGACATTTTATGATAGTACTCCTTTACGGGCCGTCCGTGTCAGTTTATTTTTATGGTGGCTCATTTTAGAAGAATGTTGCGTTCGAAAGTATATTTTGATATGATTTGAAAAAATTAATTATCATTTTGATAAATGGAATGAGCGAACAAATTTTTAAACTTTAAGTAGAAAATGTTATCACACCAACACAAAGTTGCTTTGTACTCTTTTTTAAGGAAGAAAAAAAGAGTCCGGTATCTTTTTTCAAAATGTGTTATAAATATCCTCTTTTTTCATGAAATTTGACAATTTTTTACCTATAATATATCTAACAATCTGAAACATTTTCTATCAAATATGAAGGTAAGTCCAGAAAAGAAAAAAGAATTTGAAGAGCCTTCATCTCCCCAAAAGTAGGCTAAGCATTTCGCTACCATACAAAATTCAGTAGCGTACAGCGAGCTACTAAAAATTTGACTTTGTTGTTGTTGTTGTTTTTTTTTTTTTTTTTTTTTGGTGATTCATGGCTGCCCATTACGCTAATGTTACAGTGCGTTTATTTTCGCAAGTTAACCTATTATGAATCATAAGTGACGTTGTCTTTTCCCAGAAACCGCGTAAAAGCGTTGGTGATAACAACGCGTGCGTATATAACTGTTGGATGAATTGTGGCGAGTTTTACGTATAATTTTATTTTAACGTTACCTGAGAATATTCTACAAAAGGTTGCAAATTCAGAAAAATATAGCTAATTTAAAAATAAACGGAAAAAATAATTTTTATTTTATATACATATAATCATTTTCAAATTTTCAATGAAATTAAAAACAAAAGTGTTTTTTGTCATTTCGCAAGTTCAATTATGAAATCAAAAATATTGAGGCGAATTTTTAAAGCATTGATGTATTTTCAGTTTCTTTGGGGGAGGGGGGTGGGGGGGGAAGGTGGACTAAAAATGAAAATACATATAAACGTCGTCTTTTTCTTTATTTCAATTTTCAAAAGTGTATTTTTTGCCGCTAGGTAATATTGTCTAATTATAGTCTAGTTTTTGTTTTTGTATTTACTCGAATAGTTGGCTATAGATGTACCTAGAAGAGTTGCCATTCAAGTTCCACTATAATTGTAAACAGATGAAAACTGCGAGCGATCAATCATGCTGCATTATAGGAATTGAGCATGACCAGATTCGCTAATAATACGTGTAATCTCTTCACTCCTACGCCAAGTAAGTACTAAGGCTACAAAATCGACTGAAAAGTTTAATTTATGATATGCCTAGGCCTACATATTATGCTTTGTATGCTTCAATCATAACAGCTACCTTTGCCTATGTACAGGCAGATTATATTATGTAGTACACTATTGTACATACGAGTTACGAGTAGGTGTGATGAGGAGTCAGATCTGCATAGTGCATAGGTACTTGACCTATACAATATTATTGATCATACTCGTGAAGCAAATATGTTCGCTTTGTTCTTCCCGTTATAGTCGCATTAGGTGCATTGCATACGACTGTTGTTGATGAACTTTTCAAATTGTAGGTATTATATAGGTAGCTAGGTACATAGATATAAGGGTGGTCGAAACTTTGAAAATTCATGCATTCTGTATTGACTGCATCAGGCGATGAAGAAGCTTTCGCAACTACAGCAATTTCAGTGGTCGCAATTGCGGAGACTGGAGTCGGTAAAGTTGAACCATCAATTCAGATCAAGTCAAATCAAAATCTATCTTCGTGGCGTGACGATGCTGTCGCAGCAACTTGCAATTACGCAAACTGACTGACTTGTAACTACAAAGAGTGAGCGTTGTGTTTTGATCTCGTCGTGACATATACGTAAAAACCAATCGAAATATCAAAGAACGCTTCATGTACCATAATTGTACATATTAGTCGCTTGAATAGTATTCAACAATTTACGCAATTCATGGATATTCGCGTTTTTCATTTACTGTTTTACGGGGACATTTTGTGTAATCGCGTCGTTACACGCGTAGGCAGGTGGGCGCATATTCAAATGAACAAGGTGCAACCATTGGCCAACAAACGAAACACTTTCACGAGTCACAGTCGTAGCTGAATAATTAGATGGCTGTTGGTAAGGCGTTAGAGTACACGGCTACAATCTAGGCGTGTGTAACGTGGTTATACGTAAACTAGACAGTACGCACGGAACCGCGCGGTAAACAGGCAGGCACAATAGCAATCGCAGCAACGACGTGGTACTAACTCGTAATTTAGGTATTCGTGATTACGATTGGCAGGGGCGTGCTCACCGTGTAACGACTCAGGATAATATCCGGGGCCCCGAGGAGTGGGGCCTCTTTTAGCGTGACAAAAAGTGTAATTAAGTTGTACAATTCGATAGAAATAAAGGTTATACTCGGAAAATGGTAAAAAAACTTCATCAAATTTATCTTAATGCACTTAATAAATTCAATTCAACTCAACTGCTTAAGTATACTTAATATTGGTAGCAGGTACCCACTCATCAGGAAAGTTTTAGTTGTACTAAAAGCAGTGATGAAACTAGCGAATATAAGGCGTTTATGGCTTTACAAATGCTTAATATGATGACCACATATGATTAGAAATCACATTTTGCAAAAACTTTTTAAATTTACAAGGCCGTATGCAATGCATATTACCGATTTCCTCAGCCTCCACAGGGGTTTGAACCCTTATAAACAGCTGAAAGAAAATGATTAAACATTCTTATAGGAATTTAGGGTAAATCAATTTGCTATAGGATTTATTTACTTGTGTCAGTTATTGTAAGCGAGCAAAGTTCAAAAAACTGAGTTAGGGGGTTCAAAGCCTCGTAGGGGCTACGCATCACGGCTACATATGGGGAGTTTTAGTATTTTGTTCACTCTTATACTCTTGACCAACATCCCGAAAATCTGCTCGATAACCGCTAATATAAGTTTCTGAATAATCTTACACTTCAGTTTTTGGACAGGAAAAAAACAACCAAACTTTCTTGAAGAAAATTTAATGTAGATAATTTTTTTATTAGCCATTTTTTCGTATCTCTCCTTACGAGGAAGAAAAACACAAAAATCTATGCTCAAAAAATGATAAATCATTATACTGCTTAATGCGTCTTCTTCAAGATCTCTTCACTAACTTATGATGAATTGTAGAAAAAATGTAATGCAATATTTTTACGAGAAATTTGGTGTAGAATAATTTTGTGTGGTAAGAATTTTTTCGTATTTGGCACTGTAACCAAGAAAAATGCAAAAAACTCACTAATGTACAACAATTTAGTCATTTTACCTAATGGGCCATCTTCAAAGTCATTTTGTTGTCGAACGGTGAATGATATAGAGAAAAATGCGTTAGGCATAATTTGTAGGTAATTTGATGTAGATTAATTAATTATATATCTAATTTGTATCAGTTGTGAAAAAATTCAAAAACTAGCTTTTGGGGGTTCTAACTCCCATAGGGGCCACACGTCACCGCTACATGAGGGGAGTTTGAGTGTGTTGTTTGTGGTATTACTCCTGACAACTATACCAAAAATTGGCGTAATAACAATTATTGCCCAAAACGACCCAAATTATATCTAGAATGCCTGGATGCAGGAACGTACTGAAAAGAGGGATGTGGGAGGGGATGAGCTCCTCCTTGGCTTCTGAAAGGTTGGTAAATTTGGAGTTTTAGCGTAAAGTTGGTGAACTTGACCACTAGCACTAATAAGTACCTAGTATCAATACCAAATAAGACAGATAAATATTTTCTTAAACAAAGTATTGCAGTTATTGAAATTGCCAGCTTTCGGAGTTTACCAACTTGCCAATTTTTATATGAAAGTGGAAAAAATTTCTTTCGCGCTTCGCGCGTTGTATTTCTTACGATTTTAAAAAAATTTGAAGGGGGCAAAAAATTACAAAATAGCTTAAAATACTAAAATTTAACAATATTAACCATGTGTGGAAGATAATTTATCAACTTGTATAAAAGATGAAAAAATTTCTTTCACGCTTCGCACGATGTTTTTGTTACGATTTTAAAACATTATTTTTAATTTTTAATGCGTTGTATTTATTTTTACCCATCATACCAGTAGGATGATGTTCTCAATAGAGTAATGTGAAGAATGACATTTCGATTGTTTTTTCTTTTAGGCGTTGTACGAGCATCATAAGAAATATCATTCAGGACTACACCTATCGTTGAAATTTACCAAGATGATACATTTTTTTAAATACTAATTTCGTATTATCGATGAAAAATTGCCAATTTGCTGAAATCAAAACATTTTAACGTTAGAGCAAAAAAAAAAATTAAAAGTTGGCAACTTCTTGTTTTCTTCCCACCCCCCCCCCCCCGAAGAATGTCCTTAGTACGCCGCTGCTTGGATGTTGACTAACAAAAACAAAAAATTCCAAAAACAATTATATTGTTTAATGAAATAGTTTAATGTTAAGTAAAAATCGATGTTATACCTATCAAAATTTAAAAAATTTTAATTCTCCATATTAAAATTTTTTACTTCTCCGGTTAGCTTTCCAATTAACTCAAAAAAAGTTGAAAAATTTTAACGGAGGGGGGCACGGACTCTTGGGGCCTCTTCAAGATATTTATCCTGGGGCCCCCAAATGGCTGAGCACGCCCCTAAGTCGATTGGAGTTTGCATTCGTAAGCGTGCGATGCCATACATAGACTAGGTAGTAGGTACCCAATTATGGGTTAAGTTGTTCGGAATTTTCATATCTTTACGCTTCAGACATTTTTAGTTTATTAAACTGGTCAAGCTTTGCCCCAACTTACCTTATGCGCACCAGTCACATTTTGTTCGTATATAAGTGCCCAGCAAATGAGCAATGAAAATATACATTACGTAATGATAATAACAACAACAACAATCACTGACAGTATTGTTTTTGAATGCTCCTTGTATAATGTTCTAAGAAATAGGTTTAGTTTCTTTTTCTTTTTTTTTCTTCCACCTATTACGTAGGTATTCGAATTCAAGTAAAATCCAACCTATTTATGCTCGTGAGTATAGCTGTAAAGCTGAACCGGAACTACAAAGTTACCTACCTAGCTACTTACTTACTTACTTACTTACTTACTTACCTACCTACCTACAACAACAACAATAATAATAATAATAATAATAATAATAATAATAATAATAATACGCAATGGTAAGAATGTGAGCGGAGTTTTTAATTGGGGCGTGTTTTTGAATTTGTCACTTTGCCGCCAGCGTTTTTATGAGCTCATAGATAGGTATTTATCAAGTTTGAGCTATTTAAGGTTTCGCAATGAGACTTACAGAAATTTTGAGCAATCGCCATTTTCGGTTCATTTTGACCTAAATTCAGGTTGTCATATTGTAGTCCTACGCAAACAGCGTATACAAAGTTTCTGTTTTCCAAGTAGGTACCTAGGTAAATTAATTGGTGTGGAGATATTGAAAATTCATAATTATGTATTGGAGCACGATAGAAAAGCGCCACGTAGGATAAATTACGCACTGGGTAGTACTTTTGTCAAATCACACGGAATAACTAATACATTATAATTATCAGTTATTAGTGTACTTACCTACTTAATTCTCATAGTTAGTGAAGTGTTGGTACCTATACGTAACTTTTGTCAACGTCTGCGACTATACCCATAATAAGTACGTACCGTCTACATATTTATACATGTACATCTCGATGAGGTCTGCACTTGACAACATTCTTGTTGTTTGCATTAACTACATTCCTGGTAAACTATAGGTATATAGAACTGATATATTATATGTAATATGTCTATATGTAATGAAACTTTTATTAAAAATTCGTATCAATTACAGAATGATGGTTTATACGTAATTTACATACATTATGCAGTCCGTATTGAACATAAACACATACACAAATAAATACATACATACATATACGAGTACTTCTCACACCACTCGCCCACCCCAGAGACTTACAACGTTCGATAGGGAGGGCTTATCATACGCACGAATGACACTATGACAGGGAGATACAAAATTTTTTTACATTGCATACACCACACTTTTATAGGCATGGCGCGACAACATGTCCTGCCTACGTAGTACTACGTATGCTCTAAATATTCGAACATAGATTATAGGAAATTGTTTTACACGATAGAACACAGTAGGTACGTACTACGTAGGTATTTATCATTCGCAAGTCGCAACGCAATAATCTGTCAACATTTCGTGATCGCGTAAAAATGTGCATACAATTAGCCTGCTGAATTGAGAAGCAATTAGTTGGTCGATTGAAGACCAGAATTTCCACCTGCGTTGGTCGCAACCGAAAGAGGCTAGCCATTAGAAAATTATGAAGTAGGTATCTACATTTACTCATTCGAAATTCCCAATCAACGACTATAATCCACAACAAACCTCTTGTCATCTATGCTAAATATTAGATGGTATAGACGCCCATCATAAAATTATACATTGTCGGTTTTCCGGGAATTAAGTCAAATTCTGCGACAGTGCGTGGGCGTGGTGGTCGAAATGCGACTTTGCCTTCATATTTAAATATCGTGCTTAAGGTGTGAGCATTTTATTTGGAAAAAAAAAAAAATAGGATTCGAATGAATACGATTCGATGGTAACGTTAAAAGTTTCAAAACAATTTCAATGCTGTACAAAAATCGTGTATCATAATGCACGATGTACCATAACGTATCTAATATATTATCATGACAGCTTCATTGCATGGAAAGATGCGTACGTCTGTACCATCATTCATGAAACGCGTTTACTTACGCAATGAATACGTATTTTCTTCAAAATACCACTCACTTATCGATAGGACTGTGACACTATCGTACTCTTGGGCGTTCAATCTACTCTAGGCCGACCTAAGTACGAGACGTACCTCTGCAGTTGGCGTTGTCCACAATTAATTGCCGAGCCAGCTAATCCTCTTGTCGACCACTGAAAATATCTAATTTACTAGCAGCCCAGCATCGATTACGGCTGTTCCTGAAAAATTGGTCGCTCGATTTTTTTTACTTTTTGTTCACCGGTATTATTTTGAAATCAACTCGATAATGTGAACATGAAGCAAATTGCCACATTGTATAAGTTTATTTGAGTGTGTAACATTCAAGAAAGTTGTTTGTCGAAAATGTCAAACGAAGCTTTTCAATAATTCTACCTGCTTGGGCTAGAATGACTCGTAGATCAGAAATTTCAACCTAGCAAATGTCCGACTAATCCTGCATTAGGTCCGACCAGCGCACGTGAGAATTATTCAAATATGTGGTCTAGCAATTTATGATTTTGTCAAGAGCTTCGAAAGTTAGAAATCAAGAGTATATCTAAGAAATTTTGCTTTATTAAACTGACGAATATACGCATAATAAATTAATATATGTATATAATCATATGAAGCCATCGCAATCGGGATTTTCACACTTCGGAACTATACATCAAACGCATTTAATGACATCAGCGAATTGTTTTGCGGAATAGGTCGTAAGCGTGTATATGGTTATACATATCTACGTATTTACGTATTCGTAATGATCAATGCTTGAGAAACGTAACTACACAATCATACCAATATCGATAGAAATATCACATGAAACAATTAATACGAATTCGGCACAGTTCATAAGCTATGGTTCTAATAATAATAATAATAATAATAATAATAATAATAATAATTGTAAATAAATAAATAAATAAATAAATCAATCAATTAATTAATTTAAAAAAAAAAAAAAAATTAAAAAAAAATTATAGGCTGTAATAGCCTCCACACTCTTCAGAAATCTAGCTAGGTAATGAAACCGTAAAAGTGGGCATCCCTTACGATAGGTTACTTTTGCTTACCTCGGTTGAAAGAAAAGATGCAACATAAGTATTATTCGGCAACTAATTTGATATTGACAGTCAATTTTTTTTCTCAAGATAGGTGTAACGTACATACTAGATACATCATGTCCACTTCTACCGGTCGTATTTCCCACCTTCTCTCACGACACCTGCGCACCTCTACGAATGTAAATTAGGTACTTTTTAGAGGGGGGAGGGAGGGAGGGAGGGAGGGGGGGGGAAGGAAGGGTGTTGGTGAATATTGGACTGAATTGGTCCGGTGTACAAGTAGTCATAGGGGACCCACTTTTGAATTTGTTTTCTTCTTATAAATACACGCGTTGAAATTTTTAAGGGGGGAGGGGGAGAATTAAACTTAAACAAACCAAACAAAAAATGTAATTGGAACTGTGAAGAGTTGAAAGCTCGAAATTTGAATTTCTGAGTGCTTTTAGGAAGCCGGGTGCGATGGCAATCTGCTGATTCGCTGCCTCTCCGGGGCACGACTCTGTACATACATATATAGTTACGGAGGTTTACGTTAAGTTTATGCGTGCAAACGTGACAGTATTTTGGCAGAGGTATATATGTATATATGCAGATAGGTATGCATTTATGCAAGCAGAAATTAATGAATTTTTTACGCAATACGAACTGTTGAAAAAATATACTACGTATTATACGTATATGTAGGTACTCGTACGTGTGCGTATTCACGCGTTGTGTTCTACACAGAACACTGGAGCGGACCACCGCATGACGGTATGCGACAAGAGACGCTAGACTGAATATAAGCGTTAGCTATTTAAAAAATTTTAATTTTAGGGTGCATAGATTGCGTTATTATCGTAAAGGTTGTGTCATCAAGATGGCTAGCTGTTATCAACCGACCGGGAATCGATCATCGGTAAGTTGCGAGGTGTTTGCGTTTTTTAAAAACCATCTCATCAAAGCGTGTTTCCAGTGTGCGTTGACCGAAGATTTTTTCGTAATTAAATCGTTAGAATACGGAAGCTGATCGGTGGCGCGGGTTTCTTGTTTGTCGTAATCGATCGAGTCGTTGTCTTCTTTCGTGTGCTGATTAGAAGATGAATCGGTTGCCAACTCCATTCGGTTTGCGAATGTCGGCAGAGGCCGCAACGCGTACAATATCGATTTATTTTCGCATTCGCCATCGCTTCGATTGCGGGCAGCGCACAAGCAGAAATTCGAGTATTTATTCAACATCAATAACGAACAAATGGCGTTCGCATTTCTAACGGATTTCACCTTCACGTGATTATGACTACTTTTACTACGTACTCGTGCGTCGTGATGTAGGGAATTTTCTCGATTCATCGCTAGACGCATGGTTGCTGCCGCAAACGACGGCGAAGATCGACCGAAACGCACAGCTTTATCCAATTTCCGTTTTAGACGTTCTTTTTGCCGATTCAGCGTCGGCGTATCATCGCGCGCGATGGTAACGTCGTCTGAGTCGTACGCGCGTACATCGGTAAAACTGCGTCCGCGTCCAAGTCTAATGAAATTTGGAGCTCTTTCGCTTCTATCATTTTTTTTGGTATGCGTGCGCGTAACGCTGCCACTCATCCTGCCATCATCAACCTCGAAGCCGTCCTGTTTGCTTCTGTCGATGTCGTCGATATTGAGTTCAGGTTCATGAGCGCGACCTAAACGTATGAAATTGCTATTCTTTCTCGGTAGACGATCATGGTCGCCATGTATACTTGGCTGATTGAAACGCACGTGCCTTGAAAAGCCTTCGCCATTGTCGTGCATTGGTGGCAAAAAAGTTTCGTCTTCGTCGAAGCTTACATCAGCGTTTCGTCCCAGTCGCATAAAATTCGAATCGTACTTCTTAATCCATTCCTTTGCTTTGCCCAAACGAATGAAATTATCGTATTTTCGTCGGATTCGTTGATTTCGTTGCTCTTTCAAACGTCCGCCAAGATAGGTCAATATGTCGCCGTATTTTTGGTACGACCATTCACCGTCGCCAATGCTGGTGTCCGTTCGCCCCAAGCGCATGAAGTTATCCCTGCCACGATCGTGGCGATCGAAAAAATGACGAACTGATTCAGAGCGAGCGTCTCTGATGAAGTCAGCTTCTTCATCGGCGCCGACACTGGCATCAGCTATCCTTCCTTTCATCTTCTCGCTCAAGAATGCACGAATCGAGCTCGCGTTATTTGTTTTTTCATCGTTAGGATAACTCGCATTGACATCGTACAGCGGTGCGAGCGAATGACTAGTATTTTGCGCATCAGAAGAAACGCCGCCAAACTTGCGTACGTGCTCCTCGGCAGCGGCATTCAAAAATGGAAGCAAGTAAAACGCATTTGAATACGCGTAAGTGTCGCCATTTTTTACGCCATCTTTATCGATACTCATCGTTGGTTCTTCAAATAATGCTTCTCGTTTATTCAAAACCATTCGTTTGTCGATGTGTTTAAAACCGTTGGCTAGTGAATTGCGTTGTAGCGTATGTGTCGAGCGAATATCATTTCTACCAAATCGAATGAAATGTTTTTCGCCGGCGCTCCGTCTAGTCAACGGATCGTTAGATCGTAAAGCCATCCGTTTAACGTTTTTGATTAGCTCTCCGTCAACTAACCAACTCATCGGTAAAATTGTTAGTATACCAAACACACCTATAAGCATCATTTTCCGACACATTTCCTACGAACAAAAGCAAAATCCAATCTAAGTACGTACACGTAAAAAAATATTTCAACAAAAAGTTCAATCCAAACATCCCCACAATAGACCGAAACAAAATGCGAACCGACCATCATTCATAATGTATAGGCAGATGGAATTGGTTCGTTGGTTGATTGTTTGCTAGGTATACACAGAGGTAGGTGCTAGGCACGTTATTAGGCACACTGTGCTAGGCAGAGTTGGGCATCACTCCGAGCGCGCTCGGAATGCGCTCTTTGAAGAGCGAAAAAGAGCGGAATAATAAATCGCTCGCGAACAAACGAATGAGTCCCCCATTCTTCAGATTCTTCGTTCTCTTTCTCCAGTAATGAGAAAAATGATGTAAAATGATAAATAGGAATCTAAATAGGTAATATGTACTCGCTCATGATTCGGTAAAGTGATAAGCAAAAAAAACATAAAGAATTCGCTCAGAATTTCACTCAGAATGCTGAAGAATGAACTCTTCTCCACTCCGAGCGAAAAGTGAGCGGAACGTCTCGTTCTTTCGCTCTTGAGCCACTCTGCCCAACTCTGGTGCTAGGGTATCTACGGTGGCGAATTCACGAATTTCAAAATTTTGGCTCGTACACATCTCGAAAAGTTTATACTTAAATCATAAAAAAAAAAAGTATTGCTCAGAAAGTTTCAGCATATCAGGTTATTAATATAATTATTTAGTAGTCGGTGCTTCTTTCAGTAGGGTGAAGTTTTCGCATGAGATGAACAATCATGTAAACTCAACACTTCCAGAAAACAGATTTCAAAGTCGAATACCTCACTGATTGTGAGGCAGGGAATCGGGAGAATGGAGACTTTTAACCTGACGCATTATAGGTATTCTTTTGTTATGACAACCTAAATTGGGACCCTTCAGAGCAGTGGCGCGCTAGTGTCGTGTTTATATATAAATGGTATTATCAGTTCTGAAAACGGGGAATTTTTGCCACCAGTTGTAGACTCACACAATGAAATGTTTAAATTATTTGAAAATAAATCGAATAAATGAAATGAATAAATTGGGTTTGACCAATTTGATACTTATCTATCATTTTGGTTTATAAATGAGATTCTTTCGCATGGTATTTATGATATTCGCGATAATTGTATCACTATACCGTGCGCGCAAGTAATTACTTACACACCAGCGCAAAAATGTTCCAAAACTAATTCATGCAATTTTGAAATAAATGTTATAACAGCAAATTGAGGGTTTATTTATATTTTTAAACAATTTAGTAACATAAATAAATTAGAAACGGGGATAAAAGACCATTTTAAAATGTGTGATATTATTTTTTAAATATTGAAAAACTGATCTTAATACATTTTTGCGCTGGCGTGTAAGTAATCATTTGCGCGCACGGTAGTCGTTAGTAAGTGCATAAAAAAATAATCATTTATTTCGTAACAATAACACTGGAATTCAATTTATCTTCACAACTGAACAAAAAACAATTAATTCTATTCAAAATAATTCAATTCAGTACCAGAATTATTAATTCGTTGCCAATAATGACACTTTATCAGTTATTGAAATCCGCGTTTTCAGTAGTTCATCGTTTTACCACCAGGTACCGACTCTTTCGCTGAAGGATCCCAATAGAGTTGAGTCGAGCAAAATCGCGAATATTGATGAAAATATTTATCATAATCGTATAATATTATTGTTTTTTCAAGGGGAACAATTTTCTTAATATCTTGATGTTCATTCACGATCTTCTCTACATTTTGTGATACCTTGAAAACGGTTTTCATGCAGTACCTTTGAATTTTTAGATGCCCCCATGATACATAATTTATTACTCTATACCTATTACCAGGGCCGCCGAGAGGAAAAGTGGGCCCGGGGCAAACACAAGAAGATAGGGCCTCTATGTTATTAAGGGGGTACTGGTCCCCGGGAAATTTTTTATGATTTTTAAAAAGCAATTTATCGGAGTTTTTGAGTACTTTCAACTTTTATAAACAATAATGAACACTCCATTTTTTTGAGGAAAGCATTTATCTTATGTGAATGTTTTTAAGATATAATACAGCCATCGAGTTTTGAAAAATTGCAGCCTCACTTCACATCTAAAACATAAATAATAACAAAATCAATTCGGGCCCCATGTAAAATTCCGGGCCCGGGACAAAATGTCCCCTTTGTCCCCCCTCTCTTTGGCCCTGCCTATTACCAACATATTATGTGATGATTTCAACTTTCTAGATGCACAGATCATATCCATTTTCGATAATTTTGATTTTTAGTGGACTTTAACCGTGTTTTTTAGGTAGTTTTTTTTTTCGTTTCTTGTTTGTTTGTTTAAAATTATCCGTGCCCGACGACGAATCGAGTAAAAGTGAACAGATAGACTCCAAATTTTCAGGATAGAGCAAGTACCTAACAGTTCCGAGATTTTTTACTTTTTCATTTTTATTTACCCATTTTAATTAATCTATTATACTTATTTCTTCAATATTATGTGATGTTTTTGAAAGGGAAAAGGGGAGAAATAGGAAAAGTATTACCTAAAATAAAATGAGCATTCTACTCGGTATTTCTTCGTTTTGAAAATATTAAAAAAAATAATAATAATAATAATAATAATAATAAGAATACAGCATAAGTTTAGAAGGTAAACTGATCAAATTTTAAAATAGGTAGATCCACGTGCTTTAAGTTGAGTTGTATTATTCTTCTCACTGCCAGTAAGGGTCGATATTAAACAATGGAGCCCAACTTCTTGGAAATCTAATTTTTTTGTGATTTGAAAGATTCTGCAGCGTGTGCGAGTGAAAAAAAAATAAAAAATAAAAAAACAAGCTCTTAAAATGAGAATTTTTTTGTCAATTCAAATTCGCCAAAAGCTTTCAACATCAGCTTATAGGATTCTCATACATATAACACCGAGAAATACATATCCTTCGTTTGAAGCGTGAGCCTAAAAAATCACTGAATTTTGCCATGTGTAAAGTGGAAAATAGCGAGGTAATTTATAAACACCTTACTTATTATATGGAAGTGTGTACTTACACTGTACACAAGACATCAGAAAATATAAACACATGACTATGAGGAACTTTTCATCGAGTTAAATCGATTTTACTTTCCGAATTCATTAGTACGGCCACTGATTATGTATTCTTTTTGTCATCATCAGCATTTGCCTATTGTTAAGTGTATTAGTATGACTGTCAAGAATCACTTTCACCACCTTATTAAAATAATATATGTACGTATGTACATGCCGCTTATTGATACGCCACGTTCTAGATTTAATGAGCTTACAACGAAACGCCGATTCCATATTCTTGTACACACTTACACATAGTTACTGTGTCACTGTTAGCCATTTTAATTACATGCGGTCAACTTAGACAATGTAGTATTTCACAGCGTATTTATTAGACAATTGATCGGAGTAGGGTATGGTGGTATATTGGTGTACAGTATACATTAACATCGAAACACGTTTTATATTGTATACGTATCTTTTTAATACTTTTGTTAGTGGCAAATAAGTTGACTAACGTTCACCCGGAAAACTACGTATTTAGTGAAATAACGCCCGACGCTCAGTTGGCTTTATTAGATATTACGTCAATGTGTGGTAGGAACGAAATCATAATAGGAATTAAAATTTTCGCAATCGCAATCTGCAAAAGACAATGGGTATCACGCGCATATTACATTCTGTCAACGACAGTAGATTAAAACGCAAAATATTAAAATCAGTCACTAATAAGTGAGCAGCCATATTGTTCATTACATAGGCACCAGTGTGAGTACAATGTTTATGCATAAACGCGTATATTTACCCATCCAAAGAGTAATTACGTAATAGATAATTAATTAGATAATTATGTGTAACGAACAAAGCGTCTGTTTTTCCAATGAAATATCGCCATTGACAAGATATCCGAATAACTAAGTACTGGGACGCTCGCATCATCGTATCACCGGACATCCAGAACGTGTTCAATACTACTACAAGATGGAACAGGATATTGGTTGCGCTAATATCAGGGCAGGCCCCGAGGTGGTACATCGTCAAGATGGTGCGGTTCGCGAGTGTCCTTAGGATAATGCCCCATCCTTTATTATACCGAGGAAAGATAAGAGGAGCAGGCCTTGAGCTGCGGAGTCTCCTGCTCTGCTCGAAAAGAGATGCCAGAGGATCGGTTTTGCGAATGAAACCTTCGTCATTAGTAAGGAGTGGACGTCAAGAAACGATGAATGTAGATCGCTGGAAAGGGTTATCACGTAGATGGAAGAGAATGACCTAAAGATGCAGTTCATAAAACCCAAGTGATGGTGTGCACGTGTATGTACGCCTTCCCTTCCCGATCCAAGTGACGTTGGAAACTACAGACACGATCAAGTGCCTGGGAGTACATCTGAACAGGTTGGCCTCGTTTGCTCACCACCTGAGAGAAGCGAGGGCAAACGCTGCGTGCGTAGCGAAAAACTTGGAGAGATTGATGCCAAAGTTAGGGGACCGAAGTAGCCAAGAAGAAGACCGCTGGCATCACTGATAAAATTGGTCCTCCTATATGGTGCGCTAGTATGGGAAAATGTGGCAGAAGCCACGCTCTACCGATGTACCCTGCTCAAGTTCCAAAGCCCTATAGAACTCTATTCGATGTACTGCAGTTTAAGAATCCCACAAAAATGCCTTTAAAATGATGCCAAAAATTTAGTGAGCATAAGATTCTACTCGCTAGTATTTTCACTTCTAACCTAATTGTAAATGACAAAAATTAATTTCATTATTTCATTGCTTCTTGTTTTGAAGTTTAATGCTTGTTTTTTTCTTTTTTTTTTTTTAGAAAATATGTATATCTCAAAACTTGATTATACTATACTCGTACTAGTATGGCTGTAGCCCTACAGGTATTTTTAAAATTCATCCTCTGCAAAATAAAAATTACAAACGAATGAAAATTAAAATCCTGAGACACTCAAATTGATTCAGGTCTGCATTTCTTTGGTGCTATAAACGCAAGTTCTCTAATAAAGAAAAATTATTGTCTTACACTATTTCCAAACAGATGAAAGAGTGATAAAAAAAAACAAAAAACATAATTATTATTTAGAAAAGAGCGAGGCGGTGATGTTTGACTTCTTTTCACTTCGTTCAAATACAAAACAAAGCAGGCATTTAATGCGAGTACTTACGAGTTACGCCGCTGCTATTTATTATAGAAATAAGAACCTGTTTATTCGAAATCTTTTTCATTTCTTACTTTTTCATTTTCATTTACTTATTGTTATTATGCTTAATTTTTTTTTATTATTATACGATGTTTTATAAGGAAAAAGGAAGAAGTATTGAAGTACAACGAACATTTCACTCGGTATTGTTTCATTTTGAAAATATAAAAAATAATAAAAAATAAAGAAACAAAAAAAAAAAAAAAATAGGTACCGAGCACTATTTTTAGAGATTGAAAAACGATATGAACGAAAATTTAAAATAAGTAAATTTAAATGCTTGCACTTTTGAGGGTTGCTTACTGTCTTTGATTAAATTCAGAACGGCGGCGGATTTAAGGTAATTTTTCACTAAATTCAGCATCAATCTTCTTTAACACATCGCATTTTATAAGCAAAAGTTTCGAGGTGAGAAACTACATACCACTTCGAAATAACAAGACTTGATTGAAATTAGATACATAATTTTAAAATACCTAATATATGGTAACCCATTCTCCAAGTATCATCTTCTGCACTTCATTGTGTGTAGTGCGTATGTACTAAAGTCCACAATAAGTTATAAGTAAGCGGTGAAAGATTTCATACAAAAATACTAGTCCCTTGGTCCAAACGCATGTTAGAATAATTGTTTCCTGTAGGTATCGTTTCGAGATGGTATAAGAGAAATGCACGAAACGACGATATGAAGACTTACTTCAACGTCTTATTTTTCTTTAGGTAGGTACCTACGTTCTTACGCATTTCTAGACGGTGCAGCTTGGCGGCCTAATAGATGTAATGGACTTGTTGAATACATATAAGGTAGTTATTTCACTTAGGTTAAGTAGGTCGATGCGTAAAGAACACAATTTTTAGTAAAAACTCGTTTCCGCCCATCGTCTCTTAAAAATTCAACAAATTACTATTCATCTAACTATGATGGTAAGCGCAGACATTTTAGCGGCGAATAAGTACTTACGCATAGCATTCACGAAACTGTTTTACATCTAAATGTAAAAGCAACATCCAACATGTTCTCTTTGTTATCTGTGTTTCGCATTTTTTCTTACTGCCAAATGCAAAAAGGTCGATATCCAAAGTTTAATTCACTACCAACAGTACCTAGCTAGTAGCTACCTAGTACCTACCATCGCACAACTATAACATTTCGTATTACGAGTACTAGATCAGTACTGTTTTCATGCAGCTGAACTATAAAATACACGTATAGATATTACACAGGCAGGGACGTACCGAAAGGGGAGGGGAGGGGGGAGCTTCCCCCCTTTGGCTTTTGAAAAGTTGGTAAATTTGGAGTTTTAGCGTAAAGTTGGTAAATTTGACCACTTGTGCAGTACTATAGCTATTTTTACATCATTTTTTGAAGACTAACAAAAAGACTGTGACATCTTATTTAACGAGCAAAAAAAAAAAAAAAGTTGGCAATTTTTGGTTTTCTCCCCCCCCCCTTGAAGAATGTCCTCGGTACGCCCCTGTACACAGGTACCTAATAATAATACTGAAGGCTATATACTTTTAACTGTCACATAATTATTTCTATTTGTGTTATGCCTGTATTAGACAAAAGTGAAAGCGAGTTTTAGGAATGGAATAAAGTAGAAATGGTGCAATGATTCAGCTGTTTGTCGTCTCTTACATACCTATCGTACGCGTATTTACTTCGAAAGAAGAAAGCTCAAAAACTGCGTCAAAATGCTTAAGACTTAGCAGAAGAACGTGGTTGGAACTAGGGCGTTGTTCGAAATGGATATACCTAGTGGTTATAGGAGTAGAAAGAAATTTGAGAGAAGAACAATACTATAAATTGGTACTTTTTATTTTTTATTTTATTACTTTTATTAATTATTATTTCAAACTTGAAGGCTGCAACGGCATCTATGAAATAAATTGCAAAAACTGCGTAGTAATCTACATCGTACTAACAAAAAGAAGCATAAAGTAGTAGTTATACCTATATGTACGCTACTTGTAAAAGGCAGAAGGCTTGATTATAATGGCATTGAATTTTTCACAGAAAAAGTTAAACCTCTGTTTTTTTTTTTTTTTTTTTTTTTTAATGGAACTGTTTATAATAATAGACATTGAAAGATTCACTGCCTTTCAGAGGTGTTCGGTGAAAAGTTAGAATATTTTAACTTTTCAGTGAATTTCTACGATGTCAAACATTTTTGTTTATGCTACTTTCTTATCAATTCAAAATGTTCAAAACTTATAAGCGATATGACCGCGGATTTTCAGTGGAAATTTCACTGATGCATTCAGTGCCATTGTAATGGACGCTAGAGTTGTTGGTTCTCAATGTTGTTAATTCTAGTATGCCGCTAACAACGTATAACATAAGTTGGATGCCCATTAGGTAGATAGTAGGTAGCGGTACTTATATTCACTCGCTCGTATCTATGCTATGCGAACTTTTCTCACGACAATAAGTTAGAAATTTTGTGTGAACGCGAAACTACATACTGCTCCTGGCATAATAGTTTATTAATCGACCAGCAAGTACTACGTATCATAAAATGAACCTAAGCGAAATTGTTTGAAGGAAAATGAAATGGTGCATATACGTACAATAGGTAAATAAGTAATAGAGAATCGCCTAGAGCGAAAAATGAGGATAGATAACTTGGCGACCCATACTGCAGTGCTCAGCTTGAAATTTCTTTCTGCTAAGCAGAACATCAATTATTTTCATTTCTATTGGTTCTTTATACGATATTAAAGCATGAAAACAATCGTAGAATTTAATAATAAATTTTCAACATTTTACCCAAATATACGTAGATAGTAGAGATACCTATTGTAAATTATATACCTATGAAGAATTTTTCATAGATTTCAGCGAAAAACTTTGGTATTTCGTAATCTTCAACCACTCATTTGCATTATAACACATATGTAGGTACCTAAGTTTTTTCTCAGAAACTCGTTTGAACGCTAGTCCTGCAACAACAAAATTTTGTTTGAGCGCTTCTCTCTTTGAGTTACAGATTTAGGATTTTTACAGTACCCGCAAGACGTAGGCAGGTGCTGTAAATCTGAAAACACGAAGAAATGAAACGCTGTTTCGAAATTGTAAGTGATAACTGATGATTGTTCGCATACGATGTTAGCGGGGTTTAAAATTTATCAACGTTGTTGTTGTTGTTGTTGTTGTTGTTTTTGTAACTATCGAATTTAATTTTCGAATTTTTAGATGAGGAAAATGATTTTTCATACTTGCGGGAGGAAAGCGCTATTTTACCTCCCGCTCGCTAATCCCTCGGGTCTCAAACGAGCACTCGGGAGCAAAATTGATTCTAGACTTACTTTTACCTCCCTAGTTGTGAAATATACTATTATATACTTATACCTACCATCTAGTGACGACGGAAAAGATTTGAAATTTCAGATGTGTAAAATTGAAAACGAAAAAATTAAAAACCCAACTAAAAATTGAAAAAAATGTTAATTTTTTCACTTAATTATGGAGTATTATCATCCAATTTCAGAGGTTGTGCTGCAGAAATGTGTTTGAAGAGCTAATTCAAATTCACGGTTGAAATAATTAGGTAGTAAGTTTATGTACCTATATGTACTTAATCGTAATAATCAGCCCATTTGAATCTCACAAATGTGTTCGTATAATCATGGGATGGGATCTCGGGAAATTACAGGTTTTTGATACTGGTAGAAAGTAACCAACGACCGAATTATCATGGATAGGTTTTCTGGTAGCGAGTGACCACATTGCTTATTGATTTTTTACATCACGTTCCTATTACTTCACGTCTTTTTAAACGAAAATAAACACTCTAGGTATATTTCAAAAAAGGAAAGAAGAAAAAACTTGACACACTAGACGGAAAAAGCAGTAGTACCTACATCAAAATAATATCAAGTCAACAAAAGTTGCGGAAAAATGGACGAGTATTTATATTTTAAGAAACATGCTGTTACGTTTTACGTAGGTAGGTGAGTTTAGATGGAAAAAAATAGGTGCGGATGTTTTAGTATACGAGTGTGATAGTTATGTTATCTACTTATTAGCAACTTGCAGCAGAGCGTTCATTTATAGTTTTCATCATCCTACATACATAATACGTTCTACAACTTCAAAAGCTTAGTTTAGCATAATTCGAAGTAGGGTCATAAAAAAAAAAATGTAGTTTTTCGCCTCTGTAGCCTCCGGATTGATACGTAACTACAACCACACAGGGCTAGAAAGGTGAAATTTGAGTTTTTATATCTCTCTAGCCCATCGGCGGATTGATTGGAGGCCATCTTGATCGACCTATAAATGTAACGCGGTAGTGGCAACAGTGTGACCAACTGATAAAAACATCCTTATGCCAACTCTACTAAAAAATGATATGCTAAATTATTCCAAAAGCCGAAAAAAATTATGCTAGAATCGTTATGCTAAAATTTTTATCCAATGTTTACCAGTCTATGTTCAATTTAAACGTTTTGCAAGTAAGGGGCAAATTTTTACCGCCGATTTTAAAGACTTAAAATTATGCCACATTATTCCAACTTTGAAAACCTTGAATACTAAAAAATTATGCTGAAAAATGTTCCTTAATTTTTTGTGACATATCGATATCAACACGTGCGAATACAGAATTAATTGATGACACGAGTAAAATGAAGAAGTATAACATTAATTTTTTTCATTAAAAAGAAAGGTAAAAAAAAAGTTGGTAACGGTGCGGTGTATCACGAAAATGGGGAAAAAAATATTGATATCTCGACGTTCAATTTTTTTTGTAACGTTTTAGAACGATTTTGGACATAAAACCAAAAATTGGTAACACTGCATTGTAAAATTTTCGTTTCCATGACTTTCATTATAACAGTCGTATTTACGTATAAACTGTCCCCATCAAAACGGCAAAACGTATACGAAAAAACAAAATCTTTGAGAAATTTTTATGCAAAAATCGTCAATCTGCAACTTTTCAACCTCGAAGTATAAGGCGATCTCAATGGCCCTGAAATTGCACCTTTCTAGCCCTGCGTGGTTATAGTTACGACCCCGCCAAATGGTGCGTGGGTTCTGAAATTTTATATGAGGGATTTTCAACTCGAAGTAAACCACCTTCTGAAATTTGATCAAAATTGAAGAACACTCTTTTTTCACTCCACCCTATAATGGGCATGCACGTAAAATCACTTGTTGACAGGGACGGACCAAGCGGGAGGGGAGGTGTTCACCCCTCAGAGGTTTTGCGCAGTCGGCAAATCGACATCGGTGAGAAAAATTCGACAATTCCTGTTTCACTTGTGTCAGTAACAGCGCAAATTTTACAATAAATAATTAAATCAAACAAAAAAACATATATATTTGCGCATTGTTTTGCTCACTCCGCTCGAAGCTTTTCTATTCCCGAATTTTGGCTACACTAGGAGTGGTAATGTCGCCATCTGACAAGGAGATACTGAATATCGGAAATGAACGAGATTAATGAAAACTGATGTTCCATTAAAATTAATATTGTTTTAGTTCAATTTCAATTGATATTATACGGTTTAAATTTATCTCAGAATAATGCCGGAGAATTGAAAACTGGAGAAGTACTCAGTCCCTTGAGTGATAACAACTTTTTTCATTATCAACAAAAAAAAATCCTACTTGATATTTTTGGATTTATTATTTTTTTTATTGAATATATTTTTTAATCATTACTTATTGTTTTTTCATCATTTCAAATTTTTTTTGTTGTTTTGTTTTAAATTGTTGAATATATTATCGCCTTGCTTTCATTTTTCC
Organism: Phenacoccus solenopsis; assembly: GCA_009761765.1. Taxonomy (NCBI): domain Eukaryota; kingdom Metazoa; phylum Arthropoda; class Insecta; order Hemiptera; family Pseudococcidae; genus Phenacoccus; species Phenacoccus solenopsis. The sequence continues at coordinate 43,550,095 of CM019755.1, forward strand.
CTTATTTATTCGAATCTAGGTTTTCTCTAGTTTTTTAGTTTTTAGGTTTTCATTTTTTTTTTTGCGTTATACCGGGTGACTACTTGATTCAAGCACCCAAAGAGACCAAATTAGCTAAAGGTGAAACAATTCAATGCATTTATGTGTATTTTTGACAACAAAAGTATAATTTAAAATTTTGCATCTTATTTTACGATAGACGCTTTCAAGCATTGAATAAATTTTATTTATGCCATTTATTCTTGCTAATATCATTCAAATATATAATTTATTTCTATGAGGGTAAGATTTTTGCACTTGGGGTGCTCAAATCAAGTAATCACCCGGTATTTTAGCAATTATCTTCAGTTTGAAACATTACTCCATTTTTGTACATTTGTTTTCATCTTATAATTTTTTCTTTTTTTCGTGATATCTTTCATTGTTGCATTTTTTAGTTTTCGGAATTTTTCATTTTTAACAATATTATTGTTTATAGTTTTTAGACTTCTCAACTTCTTTGCTTTCTAATTTTTGGATTTTTTTTTATTTATAAAAATTTTTCTATTTTATTACGTTGTTTTGTGATATGAACTTTTTTTTAATTTATCCATTTTACCATCAATGTTTTCTTTATTTCTTGAATTTCCTTTCGTTTCTTTTTGTTTTAATTTGAAAAAAATCAATTTTTAGATATTCTTTATATTTTTAGTTTTGCATTTAAAAAATATTTTTGTATTATCTTAAGAAATTACTTTGTGACTTTGAAGGGTATAATGTGTGTAGCAGTTTAAAGCCATCATCCTCCTATTTTGACTTGCTGTTGAATTAGAAGAAAATGTTGTATACTTTTGAGTTAGGTCGAGTTTTGCCCATCATTTCAAACTTGGGAAAACGATATAAATACATAGATACATAAATTATATTACTACTATTTATATCGATACGTGCATGAAAATTCGAATACAGTGGACCAACCTGGTGAGGCATAAAGTTCTCTGTTGCTGAGTCGTTTTCTAAGATGCATCATTTGCGTGATTTTGGAAAAATCGCAAATATTTTTAACCTCATAAGCCGGTTTTTTTGTTTTGTTTTTTTTTTTTGTTTTTTTTTTTTTATGTGAATCGACTTCAAATTTTAATCAAGTTATCCTCATAAAATTTCCCACTTTCGCTCAGTCATTCCTATTTCGTATTTGTCGTAGACACAGTACGTATTACGAGTATAACTATACAAACTAAAAGCAAATAATTAAAACAGAAATGTGGGGCAGAGAGTCCCGGAAATGGTGGAAAGCAATTCCAGCGAAGCCTCTGTTACATGAAATGAAGGACACAGCCAATTAAAAAATTATAAGAAACGAAGAGAAGACGAAGAATTGCGTTACTATAATTATGTATAAATAATAACTCGCGAGAAAAATGTAGGTAATGTTTTGTTCTACTTTTACGGCATTATTTTCGAAAACCTTTGCCACTATTAAAGAAAGTACATAACTACTCGTACTTGTACCGTCGATGTACTTAGTACCTAGCGCTACCTACATACTGTACAATGCCTATAAATAATGTATCTGATCCCTTAACACCTATTAGGTAGTATACTATACGCTTACAGACAATTAAATTTAGATATTGAATTGTTTTAGAGAGCAATCTTCGCTCTAAATAATACGTAGACGCGCGGTATGCTGGTGATTCCGATAGGTTGAGGTTCACGCATCACATGCGTATTAGGTACCTATACGCATTCTTTCGTGGTGTTGTGGTAAGACCGAGGTGGCGTGTTTAAGGGAACTAATATAGTATATTGGCGTGTCATTTGCATTTATGAAATCGAATTTTTCTATTTTAGGTTACCTATTTGTCGACGTCATTGGCAATTTTCAAAAAATCCACTCTTAAGATTTCTCGCACTACATTAGCTCTGAGAATATTCATACACGCAATATTACATAGCGCACTTACAAGAGTAGAAATATACGTAGGTAAAGTAAAGATATACAATACACAATTATACACGTATAAGTACGTAATATATGCGTAGTAAGTGATACCAAATGTGTCGTCTTTTCGCCATATCGTGGAAAATGTGAGAAAAGTATAGTGCAACAACGAAATGACGTACCATTATTGGCACTTAAAAAAGTAATATTGGAAATTTTTTACTCACCACCCATGAAAATGTTTAATACGCCTCAAAATGACCCCTCAAGAAGTTTTGGCTTTTCCAAAAAATTTTATCCTCGGCAATTCATGAGGCTGAAATTTCCTACAAGAATAATACGAAAATCCACGTGGTGTAAATGACGTATGAATGCAAAACTATTCGAAAAACTCGAACTTTCAGGCAACAAATCGTAAAATTGAATTCGTCGTTGAGGACTACCATAGAAAAACGTTTTTTAATTTTCCTTCTGCGGTGGGTAGATGGGGGAGGGAGAATTCTTCGCAACATGCGCTACATATATACTTGGGTAGTCTATTACTACCATATGACGACTTACATGGGGTGGAATTCAGTTGAATCGCGAATAACGATAAAAATATTCCTTTTTTTTTTTTTCAACTTATTCATTTTTCAAGAATAAGATTTCATTATTCGCTATTCAACTGGATTCAACTTCATTCAATTCTTCATTATTTTCACGAAGAAATAGTGCGTTTAGGGGTGAAGAATTATGCTTACCTCCTCTCTGCCTCCCTCCCTCGTAGAAGGAAAGGAGCAAAGGCAAAGTTGGTTTACAGAAAATACAAATTTTCAGTGTAATTACGCGTACATGTGATTTTTACTGCATGAATTTTCCTAAGTAACCCAGCTTAACAATTTTTTTTACGGGGCTAAAACTTTTTGAGGGATAATTCGGAGATGCAATAAACATTTTTAGGGGTAGTGAGCACAATATTATCAACGTCACTTTTTGAGTGCCATCCTATTATTACCGTGTTCTTTTATTTGAACAACATATAGTTATATCTAATAAAATTTTTTTTTGCAATTCTTCAGCGGAAAATATTTTATGATGCGAAAGGTACTTATTTACATTTGTTTGAAAAAAAAAAAAAAAAAAAAAAAAAAAAAACTGTATGAGAATGAGTTTGGTATTTTGAAAAATTCGAAGTATTTAGTAGCTGCTAGCTGTGACATGATGAAGAGAAAATACCAATACTCTTGGAGCGTAATTTTTCGCTTTTGCATTACCTATTGAAACTTCATATTTTAAGCCCTAACGGTAGGCTAATGATGATAAAGAACTCACCATATCGCGTATCTCGCGTATAGGGCTTGTTTTTTAAGAAATTTCAAGTTCTTGTTAGTTTCAAATACATACATTACCACACGTTGTCAAATTATCATTTCATTGTTAACAGTTTTGTTGCGAAGCGCGTACTCGCACGAATTTCCTAGTCAACCTCACGCACTCCAGCTCTCCTCAAAATATAATATGTATAGACATAGGTACCTATTTACTATTAGTTAGTATTTCATCATGATGTAGTTATGTATATTTATTCGCGCATTTTCGTTGTAAATAACGCGCGTGACAAAACGCGCATAATTTTACGAGTAAGCGAGTATCTGATAAATAATTTATACGTGCAGGCTAAGTACGTAGATACCAAACGATTTTATTCATTTACGTACACATCGCTATTCATTTCGACAAATATTAACTAAGTAACTGACTTATTGTTTACCTAGTACCTTACACAATTTACCTAGTTATACGAGTGGGCTGCTTACAAAATTATTTCGAATTTTTCATTGGCATGCTTTCTGAAATACCTGCTGTCCTTTATCCTTTGCGTTTATTACGATATAATTATGTATAGGTACTAGATAGTAGGTATAATAAATAGGTAACCTACGCGCTTACTATGTGTAAAAATAATATTTTCCCTATAAGCCTTTTATACCTACCTAGTACCATTTCAATATGCAACAAAAATATATAGTACCTACTGCTATAAGTTGTCCAACTAATTGTAATTGTATTCGAGAATGGATCGGCAGTTAGTTATTGCGAAATTTTTTTTTTCTTTCTCTCTTTCTTTCGTCATCCTCTTCCTTTTTGTTTTGCAAAAGAGAAAGAAATTTGTAGAAAAACATTGATACGTCTCATCGCCACGCGATGCTACCAAATCGTTGTCATACGAAACTTAATTAAATTTAATTAGCACATCAACAAGATTATGTCTAACAGAAAAAGGGCTGCAGAAAAGTTTCAACGGTTTGAAACCCAGTTTTAAAATATTGTACCCTCGATAACTATACATATTACACTTGTTATACTTATAACAGCGAGATACAATCTCATTATAATACGTAATTACCATACGCTAGAACGATACCGAAGTATTATGATATACGTAGTATATATCATACTACGACTACGCAATCCGAGTACCTACTGTAGCGCATACTGCATAAGAACATACACATTATACCTTGGTACCTATTCAAAATGAATAGATACCTACTTAGAAAATTATAACTGCTCGTTATTGGCAAATTTCGTTTTTCTAACTTTTTTTCTACGTCTTACTTATTAGTATCGAAAAACAATTATCATTATCAATTATCACAATCATCGTTGCGTAATAAAAGAATAATTTATACGAAAACTTATGGACTGATTTTGATGATTTTTTTTCTAGGTTCCATTTGCCATGCGTAAATAGATCACCGAGCAAACAAAAAATGATAATTTTAATATTCAGGGCACAAAAAATCGAATCAAATTTCGGTAGTTTTTTCACTCAATTAAAGCTACGTTGCTAAGCTAAGCTAAGAACATTTTAATAATACTTGTCCTATTTAAGGTATGGAAAAATCAAGTTTTTTTTTTTCAAACTTTAAGGCAACGTTTATTTATAATAAAGTTCCAAAAAAAAAAAATAAAGAGTAGGTAACAAGCTATAAGCGATTTATATATTATAAATAAATAATACAACATACAAGATGACGGTATCTACGCTAGATCTCATATTTCAAAAATAAACGACCATTCTTTTTTCTTTTCTTTTTTTTTTTCTGTTTTGTAAAGCACACGTAGTTTCTCAAGTACTCTACTCTTCACCGTTCAATATCAAATATCGGTGTTTGATGTGTTCAACTGGATTAGGTAGCGTAGGTAACACGTTCATATTGGACATCGTTTCTACTCGTACATGTACGATATAGGTACGTATAAAGCGGACAGTGGCGTAGTTAAGGATATGATTAGAAAGGTTCAAGTCCGCTTCGCTATACTTTATATATTTTTTATTTTTTTATTCATTAGTACAAGTGCGAGTATGAGTGCGCCCGCACATACATAGACACGTTATAGATTTCAAATATTTGTTCTGTGGACGAATTAGAGGTGCAGAGCTGGATACACTATAATTATTCCATGATTTCCTTCATTTTGAAATTTCATTACTTTCGATGTTTTTCATAAATGATACGTACCACCGCGATACTGGGCCAATTTAAGAGAGAGGAGTGGGTAAAGTTATCTCGTAAAATTCTATTCATTATTTCCTGTGCGCTCAATCTGAGATTGAGTGTGATAAACAAGAAATGATACAACGTGTCCACGTTTGAAGCCTTTTCAAGAAACAGTATTCCTTCTCTACAAAATCTGCAAACTTGCTAAAACCATTTTTCAGACGATAACAGACTGACATTGAACTTATTTCAAGAAATTTGAATTTCTATCTGCAAAGCTGGTCTTCTTTAATTGAAGAATTTCGAAAATTACGAAAAAATGAGGCCTATCTGTTCCTCCTCTGACCACCATTCGTAAATTTGGTGCGCTGCAGTAGCGTAGTTTTTTAAATTAAAAACTTGACTAAAAAGTAAGGTGACAGGTAGTTATGTGTAATTAAGTATATAAGTAGGTATGCTGCACATTTAAGTATAAAATGACTAATCATGATCATAGAAATGAATCAGTTTGAGAGAATTACTTAATATCTATATGAAGATATGTGAATTTTGAAAGAAAATTTTAGCCTTCAGGATTACATGCTTATTAATGTCATGTAAAGCGAAATTTTTCTTTCAATACTATGATTTACTCGACTTTGAATAATTTTTTTTTTAGAAGAATATAACAAATGATTGAACGTTCAAAATGCGAATACCTATATGATTGTACTACATAATGAATTTGAGAGCACCATAGGGCCTATAGAGGGAAAATTTGTTGAAACAGATCACGGGTGTGTGGAAAAGGGGAGCTAAGGAATTGAGTATGTTCAATATTTATGTACGTATTTAATAGGTATTTAATTTTATTTTATTTCTTAAATTTATAAATATTCAGCTGAATTGATAATATTGGAAATTCTGAAATCCTAAAAGTTACAAAATGGCCTAGAAACCTCATTCATGGAGAGATAATATTGAAAATGCGCTATATGTGCAGGCGTTCCGCATCTCTCTCACGAAAATCTTGATGCATATCTAATATGGTTGAAAAAGTTTCATTGGTACCTAATGATGTTACATAAAATTTCCAGAAATCTATGCATTTCGCATCTTTACCTGGCAAGGAAAACCATAAAGTATTGACCAATTTTCAAACAATTTTAAGGTATTAGAGTAATTGAATGCTGAAAAAACTTGTACGACCCTCATCATATCATCAATTTTTAAATGTGAATTTACAAGCATGCATTGGAATTGTCGAAAGTGAGTTAGTACCCTTATATATTAGGCAATTTGAATACAAATTCTCAAGTTTATTTTACGTCGTTAGTCAACAACAACAACAACAACAACAACAACAAAAAGGCTTGTGTAATAGGTACGCTCCAATCCCGCTCTTTAGTCCCTGTTGTATTTGAATTTGAGTAAAATAACTGATGACAGTCTTGTATTTTTGCCGTTAGGTCATTCTATACGTATTGTGGGTTGCGTTATGCAATACCTGAAACTGAATTTTGAAATACGTTTTTTAAAGAAATAAAACGGTTGTAATCGTTATGTTATCGTTGATTTCTATTTTTCTAGAGTAAAATTTAATATTAAACTGAATATTTTAGAGAGATATATATAAAAGAACTTCGGAGTGAAGTTTAGAAATGAGATATACATACATTTTGATCAGTTGTTCCAAGATTGTAAAGGAACCACTGCGCCACATTTAATGGTTTTTGGACCAATTTTATTGGAACGATGTCCTCTAGGCGGCTACAGAGCGATTTTTTCAATTTTCTCCTCCCCACTTCAGTAATGAAAGATACTTTCATTGCAAGCTTATATTTCTTCCCAAAAGTAGAAAATCGAAAAAAATCGCTCTGTAGCCCCTTAGAAGACATCGTTCCAATGAAATTGATCCTAAAACCATTAAATTCACAATTTTGGAACAACTGATCAAAATACATGTACGTATCTCATTTCTCAACTTCACTCCAAAGTTCTATACCTATAATATATATCACTAAAATATTCATTTTAACCCTCTGATGGGACCCATAAAAGTAATTTAAATTAGAAAATAAAAATTGTGCCGAGTCACTCAAGAAATTGAAATATAATATGTTATTGTGCTCGCTGAAATGCAGAATTTCATTACAAAAAAAATTGCATAATATCAAAATTGAAGGGGCAGCATACACAGGAAAAAATAGAATAATTTTTGAAAATTTTATAGCTCCTTCAATATTGAAGATAGGCAATTTTTCTTCTATTTTTTTTTTCTTGAAAATCGTTCGAACTACAACATAGTATGGTTTTATTTTCAATTTTTGCGACCTGAAAAATCCAATAAATAATTTACATAAAAATTCAGAAGTAAATCAGCCTCTTCAAAAATTGATATATGCAGCTATAACACAGATGCCCAAATTGAAGAAATTGTGACAACGTTCAACTATAAACAGTGCACAGGGATGAGTAACCGGTTACGCCGGAGCGCAGCGAGGTTGTATTACCGATGGGTGAAATTCACCCATGTGTGCCAATTAAGGGTTAATATTAAATTATACTCTAGAAAAACAGAAATCAACGATGACATAACAATTTATTAGAACCTTTTTATTTCCTAAAAAACGTATTTCAAAATTCAGTTTCAGGTATTGCATAACGCAACTTAAGATTACAAAACACCAACTAAAACTTCGGGAGACCACATTAGCCAACAGTTAAAGTTCATTTCGAACTATCGTCGCGGTAAAATAGTGAAGCGGCTATCAATCTGTTTTTTTAAGCGTTTGTGGCGTTCCATTCAAGTCTTTATACTTTTTGTTGATTCTACTGATTTTAGGCGATACGTGATAACTACACTATTACACCACACTGAAATTATACAAAGAATAATATCAAGCTATATCGTTGGTACCTACTGGCTTTATGCTGAAGTAAACGAAGGAATAAATGAAGAAATAAGAGGCTAGATATCTGTGTGTAAAAGAATGGATGGAGTTGCCTACATCACATCACATCACATCACATCTAATTTCATTTAGCACAGTGGCACGAAGAAATAAGTCCATATAAGCACATCTACGTACATCTATATTATGAACTATATGAAGACAAACGTAAAGCCATAAATCATTCTCGGTTAGAAAGATTTATTTACTCGACCAAATGAATTCTTACGACGCGACTTTTGTCATTATATGTTATCAAATGAAATGATGGCGATTGTTTGAAAACACTTATTCCCTATTGGTACAAATTCGTGTCTAATTATTGCCCACCTACGGAGTACCTACGCGGTATGTAGCTATGTACATTCATGTTAAGCCGATAAACGCCACGTAAATATCTTATCGTGCGACCAACTGATCTTTGCACCCCTCAGCGCCAAATTCCCTTGTATGTATAAAATAAAAACTTCAAATAATTCAATTTCTCTCGTTGTTTTTGTTATATCAAAAAATAAAACTCAATTATTTCGTTTTCTAACCATTCTAAACGATATTTATGAAAATTATGTATTTTATTTAATTTTTGATTAATTACTCTAGTTCACTTGGCAATACTGATTCTTAATAAAATTGACTGAAATCAATCGATAATGAGAAAATAAAATGTTAAAAATTTATTAATAAATATTATGATAATTTTCATCAATTACCATCATAATTATAAAAAATCAAAAGAAATGAAAAAATTTACGCTACGGCAGCTCAAATATGCCAGTGAAATAATTTACGATAGATACACGTCAGTGGCGGATTAAAGGGGAAAGGCCCAGTCGGCAAATGGGCTGCGAAGGGTCCCGACAAAGAAACGACCTTTATTTTTTATTTATTTATTTATTTTTTGCTCGCCGCAATAAAAAAAACATACATTGGTATCACAAAGCAGAAACAAGTAAGTACCAAACAAAACAATCAAATATGTAGGTAATTAAAACCATACATCGGTAAGACAAAAAAAAAAGAGCTAAGTAAGAACCGACATTAAAATTAATCACTTTTAAAGCAGCATCTGTCCTTATTGAATACACCATTCTACGTATAGGTAATTCAGTAGATTTGCAACTCATTAGGTTAATGAAAAACAGATTAATTTTCATTTTTTATGCGTTTAATTATTCCGGGGCCCAGCCGGCAATTGCTCATTTACCGATTGTTATATCCGCTTCGCCACTTATACACGTGTATCATGTACTAATACCTAATATACTTGTATATACATATATGTAATTTTCAAATTAAAATTATCAGTATCTCATTAGGTTAACGTATGAGAATGAGACGAATATTTCTACGTTACCTGCTTCTACTTTATATATTTAAAATTACTTTATAACGTCAAAATCGTATAAAGTTAACGTAAAGATCGATTACAAAATTTAATATTAATTTGCTACGCACAAAAAAAGGCGCAACGCTGAGTTAAGAAACCAAACCCAAGTCTATCGATGTTCTATCCACCTTAAATAATTAAAAAAAGAAAAAAGAAAAAAAAACTCACGTATAATCTTAATACACAATATATTTTCATTAATAATATTTCAACTGCCTACGGTCCTGCTTACATGATAACTAACTACCTACTTTAAAAATCAATTTTAAATGATTGGAAAAGAGATTTTTTTCGCTGATTATAGACGAATCACTTGGACGCAGGGTATATAACTATATAATTATACTTATACATCATACTGCATTGTGGTAGATCGTTGGTCGATGTAAAATTTTGGAACATAGGGTAAAAAGAAAGAATTTTACAACCCATGACTACTGCATTCATATACGCGTTAAGTTATACATATAACGAATGAAAACTACGTTATTCCTATTTAAAATGAAGATAGTTTTGCCGCTCTTTTCTTAACAATAATTCGAAAAAATTTCCTAAAATTTGAAGCAGTCAGAGTAAACTTTTTTTTTACTAATTTATATGTTGCGTATAATTTTCTAAATATTTGTGTAGCCTGTACCCTATATATTTAAATTTCAAAGGAAACATTTGATTACCTATGCGCGTTACGAGACAAAAAGGAGGCAAAAATAGGCTTTTAATAGGTAAACGTGCGTATGCAATCGTGTATGTATAATATATACCTTATTTAAATGAAAGTATACGTTCGTTTTAGGTACTTTATTCTAGCGAATTTACCTTCTTAATAAAATTGCCATAAACGAACAATTTTAATCTCAGTATATAGATGATTGCAATGTTTGGAGAAAGCAGTTAGTTTTATTTTATTAAATATAAGTAGAACTCAGCCATGAAATGGAAGATCGAACTCCACGAATCGCCAATTCAATGAAGCATTTTGGCTATACGTAGATAAGTAAACGAAAAGAGAATTACTCTCGCTCCTATGGCAATACATATTACACACTTATCTATGTTCAGATTTGAAATCCATCTTAATTTTCTATCCAATAGATATGAGTACTGTTATCCATTTTGCACTTTGCTTTTAAGGATAATGACAATGTGCATCGCGCCGTTGACCAGAACCTTTGGAAATATTTTTAGAATTAAACGAAGGCGAAATAAAGGTAAAACACCCAGTATCGAAGTAATATTCAAAGAGTATTTTTTCTCACGCGTCTTCATTCGTAACATTTCATTCATGCATATTACGTGGTGTTTATTCTACCTAGCCAGTTTAAAACAAGTCTCTGGTTTCGGCCTAGCAAACTCCGTCCTATTCCTCATAAATTCAGATAAGCACAGTGACTTGAACCATACACTTGACTAAAATAGCGAGTCACATGCACTACACAAATTACATGTTTATACGTATTATATGATGCTGGTATCACCTACCTTGTAACGATATTTATTTTATTTGTTTTTTTTTTTTTATTATCACTTAAGCAAAAAAGAGTGAAATTTAATTAGAAATAAATCGAAAAGCTTTCAACAGAGCGAACGATAAAACATGAAACAGAGCCAAGTTACTTCTTGAAGAGTCACGTTAGTAATTCTTTGATTTTAATGTCAACTACACGCGTTAAAAACCAATAAAAACTAAAAAAAAAAAAAAAAAAAAAAAGGAAAAAAATAATAGTAATAAAATTTCTTCAACAATTGCGGCGCTCGACTAGGTACTTTCAAAATGAGGTGCCAAGTTAACAGTGAAATAAGCTTCACCGTAACCAAGTTGCGCCTTATATACCAACTATATAGAAAGGTTCTATACGTATCGTATGCTCGCCTTATGATAGCAAAATACTCGTAAAATGATGCTCAACTTGAACATAATTAAGGAATGTGTATATATAGTTTAGGTTAACATATTTTGCTTACATAAACGGATATAATAGATCTTACTAAACTCTTATATTAGAATACTACGCTATAGGTTATTTACGTATTTTTTATTACCTAAAAATATATACATATCAGTGCTGGATTACCCTATTCGCCAAGTAAGCCAAGGCGTGGAGAGGCAAATTTTTAGGGCGGTAAATGTAGTGGAAAAAAATGAAAAAATGTTTTTCAAAAAGTCAAAATGAAGATTGTTCATGAGTTGGAATTTTAATATTTTATTTATTTCAGTTTTATTAAGAATAATTTCAAATTTGAAATAATCTTCAACACAAGATACAACCTAGCCCCTAGGTAATTTTAGTCAAATGTTTTTAACTGAATTTTTGACTTACAGCCTAGGTACTTAATTTGGGAAGGGACGTCGGGGGTGGGTGGGGTTTTCAAATCTTCGCGTTTCAGATCATAATCAGCATCTGGCAAATGTCCAATTTTTTGGTATTTATATATTTCCCGGGTGGTATTCATGAAAATATGCTCAAAATTTGTTGGGAGACTCTTCTTTCAAATGCGAAAAATAATTTTTTGTTTTTTGAAAAAATTCAAAATGACGGATCACTCAAATTTTGAAGGGAGCTGGAGAAGGGGCAAATACCCCTAATTTTTCATATTTGATATCATATGAAAGAGTGAGATACGGAAACTAACGTACTCAAATTTCAGCTTCCTCAGTGCATTTGGAGTGAAGTTAAAGTAAAAGACGGTTTTAGGAGGAGAAATACAGCAGGAAATTTCACGAATCCCCCATATCTCCTCACCAAATTGACCTAGAAAGGTCAAATTTCGTATGTAGTTGATGACCAGAATTTGATCTCTTAAATGTGGGTTAAAATGGATTCAAAATGGCAAATCTTGACAATTTGAAGATAACGATATGTGTTCATATGATTATCTACATTTGGATGGGGTTGGGGTTTTTAGACTTGGTATTGGACGTGGTCTGTAGACATGAAGAGGTTAACAATGTTGTTTGTAAGCCTGAACGAGTCCCAATTAAAAACTCAGCTCCAGTTCCTAATTCGGCATGACTCTGCTTACGTTTTTACGTTTTTTTTTTTTTTTTTTTTTTTTTTTTTTGAAAATTAAATGATTTATCGATGTTTGATTTTTTGTTTTTTTTTTTTGTAACAGTGATATTCTTTTTATTAAATAATATAATTGAAGTACTTCGTTTACAAAGCTGTAGCTGCAACTGGACTTTTTGCGACACGTAAGGGGTTACTTTGAATTTTTATTATGTGCTCCTGAAAATACGTGCAGAAAGTTCAACTCCCAGATTTCAAAACCTAATGTATTGAGTGAATAATTTTCAAACTTATGTCAACCATGAGGCGTATACATGTATGTAATGGGGATGCGTGAATTGATACTAAGTACTGCTGTAGTATTTACAGCTTGATATGAAGCTAAAATTTTCTAAAGGGCTTTTCGTGTTTCCTGTTGATCGTCTGTACCCATTTACATTAGCTACCATCTGTTTATTTACTATTGTTTTTGTCTCCGAAAGGACTCTTGATTGAAAATTTTGAATAGTATAGGTAATTGACAAAGTACGAGTAGAAAGGTACATATTAGAAGAAAAAAAAATGTCTCTACTATTCTCCCAAGGTTTTATTTGCTAGTCTGAAGAAGGATACTCAGTGCCCTAAAGCCCTAACAAACAAAGTCTTTGGAAAAGTAAATACTTTTTTCTTCAGTTAGAAACACTTTTCGACCGGAAAGTTATTTCTTAATTCTAAATATGTGGGAATAACTCATTATTTTTGAATTTTATGTGTATATTATGGGCAGCATGGGCACTGAATGTTATTTATACTGTCTGCGTTAACCACTGAATGCTTTGTTCTTGAATTATGATTTACGTATATATGTGCTAGTAGGTACATTGTCCATACCTATAATTACGAAGTGGAGACTTTTACCCACATTCCATAATGCTGCATTGCCTACACATTTTACTTGAAACTATGGAGGAAGAAGTAATATCCAAAGTGTTTGTATCGTCAAAAGTATCGTAGGACTTTTACACGGTATTTCCATTATCTAGCGAATCTGTTTCGTATTGTTAGTAATCTTTCGAAATCTTCAAAACAATGAAAGAAGCTGTATAACCGGAAGCTATAGTTACTCGCATTATTCTACAAATTATACTGCGACAATGATTTAGCGTGTCAACATTTTCCAACTTGGCTTTATTCGTAGATGATAGTGATGATGATGATAATTTTGTTGTTGTTGTTGTTGTTGTTGTTTACTAAAACTTTGTTCAAACGATCCACCCGTGTTAAACCCTGAAGAAATTATTGAACTCGTTGAAAAAATGATAATTACGTACATCTATTGAGACAGATGAAGATGCACTTTCTGAATATTTATCTGTCTTAATAATTATGCGTAGTGATGATGAAAGTTTCGTATTGTTAGTAATCTTTCGAAATCTTCAAAACAATGAAAGAAGCTGTATAACCGGAAGCTATAGTTACTCGCATTATTCTACAAATTATACTGCGACAATGATTTAGCGTGTCAACATTTTCCAACTTGGCTTTATTCGTAGATGATAGTGATGATGATGAGATTTGTGTTGTTGTTGTTGTTGTTTACTAAAACTTTGTTCAAACGATCTCACCCGTGTTAAACCCTGAAGAAATTATTGAACTCGTTGAAAAAATGATAATTACGTACATCTATTGAGACAGATGAAGATGCACTTTCTGAATATTTATCTGTCTTAATAATTATGCGTAGGTGATGATGAAAAAAGTACTTAGTATGAGAAAGGTCTCATATGTGAGAAAAACAACGCAACGAAATCATTTGAAATTATAATACATTATTGTTTTAGAGACTTTGTTTGAGGGCATTTAGCATTTATTTTTCCAAATTTTTCATTTCTTTGTTTTAAAATCAACTTTTTCGCAATTACCTACTTATTCTCCGAAGCACCGCCCTAAGTGATAAACTCTTTGATATAAGCGTGTTTGCTAAATTTTCCGGGCTCCAACTGTCATACCATTAAACTCTTAAAATGAGAAGATCCTTTATGATTAGGTTATGTATGTTCTAGGACAGTTGAAGATTTCTTAGTTTTTATCTTATATTTCATTAATTTTACAAATCTTAATAATTATTTAAATTTTCATTGCGAGAATTCATTAGTTTTTAAAGTAAAAACCGACCTTTTCTCACAATGAAATTTTCAATTTTTTGCATCAAATTATTATAAATTTTCTATATTCTTTACCTCCTACATAGATGATTATTATAGATTTCTGAACTTTTCATTCAATATTCTTCACTTTTAAAAAATCTCCAAAAGTTCTCACTTCAACTTTCCCTGTTTTGAGAAGAAAAATGGATCATTTTCTTCTAATTTTGTATCAAATTATTATATATTTTCTACATTTTCTCTATTTTTCTACTTCCTACACTGATGATATAAGGGAATGGAAAATAGATGAATAGTGATTATTTTTTTTTTAACTAGAAATATAGGTAAGTAATTTCAATATTAGATTCTAATAATCGTGTTGCGAAATATCACTTTTACAATCTTTTATTTCTTTTTCAATAGTCCCGAAAAAACGCTTGAATGCCTTATGATAGGTATTTATCATAAATTTAGTCTTTCTCATCTTTTAAATAATAATAATTAAATTCCCCAAAATGGAGAAGTAAATGTAGAGATAGAGTAGGAGAGAAAATAAGAGAATAAGAGAAAAAGATAAAAAGATAGATAGGCCTATTAATAATTATGATAAATCACCAATAAAAGAGGATGATTTTGAATCAGATATTGACGTACTCCGAAGAGGATAAATTAATCTTCTATGTACTTTATTTCAATGACTGATTTTAAGTTGTCTTTTGGTATATTTAAATTCTCTATTTCATTTTCAATAATCCTTGATAAGCACTTGAATAAGCAATAATATTCATCATGAATTTGGTATATTTTATTTTTTTATTTTCAGGTAGGTAAATGTTGGATTTTATCTTGGATCCATTAAAGACTGCTCATATTTTGATCTCGTTCTCTCAATTGGTGTTTTAAAATAATGGTATAATATTTTTGAAATCAAATTCATTTAATCGAACAAAAGAATCTTCATATACCTACCTCCATTTATATTTATTAAATAAATTTTTGAACAGAAAAGTTGAGAAATATGTCTATGTAAAGGTGTAAAAAGAAATAATAGGTAAATTGCTTAAAAAAATTTGGATGAGAACAATTAGTTGAACGAGAAAATCTGTCGTTGCTGTACATACTGACCGAACTGCTACATAAGATTAATACATTATTTTGAGAGAAAAGTACATGCTTACTGATGACCGTTTAGGTTACAGTCAGAGTAAAAATTGGTAAAAATACTCAGTCAATTGGCGGTTAACAGTTAACGGTTAGTTAACGGTTAGTGATCGAGTCACCAACTCACCATTCCCTGCTTTTCACATATTCAAAATTCTACTACCGTACTAAGTATTGAAGTTGATTCGAAATAATCAAATTTCAATTTCACATCAAAAAATGCACATTGCACAGCATTCAAATTTCAAAAAATGAAAACCAAGTAAAATAACGGAACACTAACAAAATAGGTCCGTTACGTTACGTTACGTTACTGAAATGAAGAAATTGCCCGATATATTCCGTTACCGTTATTGCAGCCCTGCATGAGGCAGCTCAGCAGCTGGCAGTGAGGATGCAGTGAGGCCCATCGCCATACAGGACAGCCCGACCACACTCGACAGGCGACATCGGGGTCATCGGACAACCACATTCGTCATCGCTTTGCTCTGCTCAATACTATCGCATTGCTGTATCAATAAAATTCTGAAACCATGCGGAAGCATGCTTGCTATGTTCAATACACTAGTGTCATGCTAATGCTAATCATTAATATTGTTTTAAGGTTGAATATTTCTAAAAGTTTTGGTTGGATGCTTGTCCCTTTCTCATTTTGTGGTAAATCATATTGTTTACTTTGTTTGGTGTTGGTTTGTAGACTATTGTGTCACCTGAGTTCGCAATTCACCTATTAAATGATAAATGATAATTAATATAAAATCCTGTAAAGTTCTTATCAATGTCCCTGAATGTCGATGAAAAGCGAAAAAAATAATGAAAAAATCAAGAATTCGTCTAGGTTTGCAAGTTATTTGTTGTATTTCACAGGTAATTGCTGCTTTTTTTATATGAATGTTGATAGACTTTAAGCATTTGTATTGCATTGTCGTATCCGTATTATGCATATTTTAGAATCTAGAATTTATTGACTGGCTCGAACGAATTAAACTTGAAAAGAAAATTATGACTGAAATATGGAGTCTAATATTCATATCGTTAGTTTTAAGGGTTCGTTGTACATACACGATTGAATGCTGGTTTCGGTTTACCTGCCAAATGACCATTATCGTCCAATATTACTTCTCAAATACTACTCATCTGTTTCATTTGAAATTAGAAATATATACTTAAAATAAGAATTTTGAGAAACTTCATGTAAGGTTTTTTTGATTAATTAATTATTTGTCAAGAAAAACGCAAAAAAAATGGCTTTTGAGGACTCTATTGGGAGAAAAGTCGCCCATACGTCAATAAATACGCCAGTGTTGGCGAAATTCACGCAAACTACACCTAATTCAGAGCGTAAACACGAAACTTTTCGACAGTGGTTTTTCGCTCATTTATTTCCTTTCTAATTCGCTGATAATATAGCCATTAAAAACGCCCACGCAATAATTCGTTGAAAACTCTGCTATAAAATACTGTCTAACTGATTTCAACACTCCCAAGGGCGAAATTCCTTATCATGAAAGAGGATATTACTTATTTCAATATTGTTTGACTTCATTATGGCGTAATGAATAATTTAAGACCTTAGTAACTCAAATTATATGATTGAAAATAATTTTTTCTACATGCGGGAGCAAAACACTACTTTACTCCCTTTTGCTAATCGCTCCGGTACTCAAAGGAGCGCTTCCTCCTGCATTTAGGAAAAATTTCGTTCACTACTCGGGAGAAAAATTGATTCTTGATGAGTGTGAGGTTCGCTCGGACGATAAGTCACACTAGTAGTCTCAAAATGTCATTTTTTTAGGGTTATCAATTTTGGTTCCCATAAAATATGTAAATAACATAGCCGGTGAGTACTTGATTCGAGCATCCGAGCAACAACATTATTAGCTGGAAGGTGAATAAATTCAATACATAATGTGTATTTTTGATTTTAAAAAAGTAGGTATAAATTAAAATGTTGCATTTCATTGATTAGACGCTTTTAAACACTTTGAACCTTACTTATGCTGTTTATTCTTGGCAATATCATTCAAATATACACTTTGTTTACCTAACTGTTTTTAACACCCCTGAGCGCGAAATTACCTTACATGAAAAAAAATATCATCTATATAATTTAAGACTTCAACAACTCAAATTCTACGATTTAAATTATTTTTCACAGGTTATTTGAATTATTTAAATTCGTTTCTTCCAAAATCAATGCCGCAAAATTAACTGGAATGAAACATTAAAAGTTTAAAAACGTTCATAATTTTTCAAGTTATGGATTGAAATCATAGAGAAACAACTATTTATGTGTTATTTTTTTAATTCTGTAACAATAAGAAGTGAAAAGAAATGAAATAATAACGAATACCGTCTTGTGGATGGAGAGAATTTGGCGCTTGGGGGTGTTAAAATCAGTTAGACACAGTGTATAATTCATTTGTGTGAGGGAATGATTTTTGCGCTTAGGATAATGCTCGTATCAAGTGGTCACCCCGAAGTTTAGTTATATACTAAAACTCTGAAAGAACCGTTTATGTAAAATAGACCCTAAATATGTTGCAATATTGAAATATTCGGACCGTTCACTGATCCGGAGCGCGTTACAAAAGGGTTAAGCATTTTGAAACAGGAGATTTTCTTGTAAGTTATTAATAATTATTTGATGTTTTGCCAAAAGTTGATAGATCATTTTTATAATTTTTTCATTGTTTTTAAGTTTTTTTAAACTTCTTAAAAATGTCTAGTGACGAACTGATGAAATAATAGTGAAACACCAAGTATCGGACCTTTTATTAGGTACGATGTACGAAAAAGTGATAACTAATAAGGAATTCATAATGGGCACAACCTCTCTGCTGGTTAGAGAGAACTGCATTCACGTAATAAAAATACTGGTATAGTTATAAATTTTACTGCATTATATGATCTATATTGAGGTGAAAACCCATTCTTCTTTCACAGACCGAGAATTTATTTCATGTTTTTTGCAACAAAACTCTCAATTCGAACGTTAAAGTACTAAAGCATTTATGAATTTCTTATATTATTTTAATTCAAAAAATTTAAAACATTATCTAGGCGAATGTACGGGTGGGCATATATTTCATGTTGAGCGAGGTGCGCTTTTATCTATTCAGCAATTTTTAAATACGGGTACTTAATAGTCGTTTTCAAACAGGACCAACTCGGACGGAGAAAATTTGAATTTCTCCAAGAGCTTTCCACCTCCACCAATCTCCTCAAATTTTAAAATCTTACCAACTTGAGAAAGTATTTTGAAACCTCCAAAAAATATGCAAAAATATGCGTTTTTAGGGAAATATGTTCTATTCATTAAAGTGTACCAAAAATGCATTCAAGGTGAAATATGCAAAAATATGAATTTTCAAATTTTGTTGGTGAACTCAGGATAACATGGAACGGATAATTTTCATATTACGATTTATGAAAATAATGACATTATTCAAGTACATAATAATTATACAAACGTGAAGCTTTGATAGTTCGATTGGAAAAAGAGTAACCCTACTGTTTTAAATTATCTCGGAGTCTGTTGGTAGGTGAAAACGACTCTTGACGAGTGTGAGGTTTGTCGCCCGAGTGAAGTGTTTTGAAGAAACTCTTAACTCTCAATTATAATTATTGTAGTGTAGCTGCAGTGTTCTGGTACGTAGTGAAATGTGGAGAATGGCGCCAGTTCAGCAATATTCTCAATTTTTATTCATGAAACTAGTTTGGGAAATTCTGTATTATTATAATGTTTGTACTTTGTAATGATAAGCCAAAGTAAGTTATGATAGGAAGTAAAGTAGGCATTATTTGGTTCACCTCGGCAACAATGCAAAACTGCCTATAACTATTGTTTGATGCTTGTGAATTCAAGGACGCCCTTTCCTTGGTGTGCAAAATTAATACAGCCACATAAAAAGCTGTACAAATTACAAAAAAGGGATTTTTGTGCTGGTTGTTGACTATAATCAATTGGTATTGGTATTTATTAAGTTGGTAGTGAGTCCGCGTTTACGGCTGGACAACTTGCGGTATTGGTACCATTACACAAACTTGATTAAAATTTTTTAATGACCAATACTATCGAAAGCAAAATTACTCCAATTTCATTGAACAACATTCTTCATTATTGTGAGCTACATACGTGTAAGTGTTACATTTAGGTAATTACGTATTCTAGCTTCAATCCTTATACCTTTCACTCTATGTACTTCTTAACGTATAATTCAAGTTGTTTACTTTATCTC
Organism: Phenacoccus solenopsis; assembly: GCA_009761765.1. Classification (NCBI taxonomy): domain Eukaryota; kingdom Metazoa; phylum Arthropoda; class Insecta; order Hemiptera; family Pseudococcidae; genus Phenacoccus; species Phenacoccus solenopsis. The sequence goes on from CM019755.1 coordinate 43,570,363, forward strand.
AAACTTTTTTGTAGGAGGAACTGCCGCTGCCATTACTTTGGTTACATTTCCATTCTTAACTCCAGCTTTTCGTCGAAGATGTTTGCCATTTGTTCCGGCAACATCCGACCAAATAAGAAACATATTGATGGCTTTGAAAAAACACGCAGGAGAAGTAGTTGATCTTGGTAGCGGCGATGGACGAATTGTAAGTTGAGGCTGTTGTTTCCCTCTTTCTGCAAAAATTCCATGCGTGTTGAACAGGTTTACATGCGTTGGAATCTCTCCCAGGAAAAGAAGTGGCCACCCCTGTTGAGAAAAAGGTTGGAATTTTCTGACATTTTACGTATTACCACCCTTTGTTAAATTAATAATTTGGAAGAGCTGTAAAACTACAACGAATACAAACCAGTATATATCTTATAACCTCCCGCCTCCCCCACTGCTTTTTTAGAAAAAAGATAGAAAATGTTGATAACATATTTTTTATTGAAACTGCGAAAAGGAAATTAAATAATATGGGTATTACAGGGCTATAGTCTGTCTGATTTAGCAAAGAACTGAAACACTGGAACAAGGTTGGTACTTCAGACTGTTGCCAAAGATTTTTATGACCATCCATGAACTACCTGTAAATACTAGACAAGTGGTTTTTAAAATTTTATAATTAATATTATTTCATCTCAATTTATCATGAGTACATAATAGTTTTTATGACGTACACCCTTTATGCCGAGTTTTTTTTTTTGACGACGATAAATTTCTGAAATAATTTTACTAGGGAGAAAAAAAACATTGTGTGAATGGACCTATTATTACCCTTGGTGATGTATGGGAAATGTAATTTAATTTTGCGTGTAACTTATATGAATTATGTCATCTTAGTAGCATCTTACAAACCTTAAGTTACCAAATTGTTGTAATTTATAAAATTTACCGTTCTTTTCTTTATTTCATTTCTTGTTGCGGTTTATACGTCAAATCATTATGCTGATTTCATTATTAAATCTATATTCTTTCATCTTCTTCTCATATGAATTTAAATTGGCAATATTTATATCTAAATCATGTTCACGTCCATTCCTCTATTATTAGTCATTATATTATCGAAATGATTTTGAGAAAAAAAAAAGTTGAAAATTGATTTTTAGACAATGTAGTGAATTTGTATTTTCTTTTTTTGATGAAATCAGTAGGTATGTGAAAATGTGCATTTTTCATTTTGGCTTATCAATTGGGTTATGAATCAATCCAATAAAACAAGTTCAGCGTATACCTATGCACGTATAGGTATCTAGTATACGTAAACATTTTCCATTGCTATTTATAAGATTTTAAAGCGAATCAATTAGCAATTGGAATTATCGGAGTTATAAAAGTTGATATAATGAAAATTTGGTCATTCATAGCCGACGCATAGCATTTGCAAGCTATAACTTATTTTACTTAATTACTTTATAACTATGTACTATGAGGTATGATGACATTAAAGAGTAATGAATACCTATCATTTTATCAAATTATTATTCAAATCTAGGTAGCTTACACTTAAGGTATATTGATTAAGTTAAAAAAAAAAAAAAAAGTGGTATGGTAACTTTTAGCCTTCAACAAGAGTGGTAAATTACATAGTGACTTACTTGTTGCTACTTATTTTTTATTGGACTTGAAAAACATTTTAAATTCGTAAGTTACGTTCGTTACCGTATTGTAACGTAAACTTGTAATATTAGATATCTTTTTTTTTTTTCATCTTTAATGACTCTTTTTAGGAATTCTTCTTCCGTTCTTTTATGATATTTTCCTGAAATCAACAGGTCCATTCAGTTGCTGCAGTTGGTTTCAAAGCTGTCGGAGTAGAATTAAATGTTTGGTTAGTAATGTATTCCCGCCTAATGTCCTATGTTAAAGGGCTTTCAACGAATACGAAATTTTATCGTAAAAATTTATGGTCATTTGATTTGAAACCTTACACCAATGTTGTAATATTTGGAACGGAAGATATGGTGAGTAAGCAATGTTGCCAAACTATGATGATGTCGTTCGTTCGTTTATGCCCTGTACCTATATAATTGTCTGTATACAAAGTGTGCATGCGCACAATACACTTGCACATATATCAGGCCTTGTTTTCCATTCACTGTGCGTACCATGAACGAATCGAAAAAATAGTAAAATAATTACTTCTTCGTGTTGGAAAGATTGATTTAACATTCCAATTATTCAGAAATTTTGAAATTTATTTCCACAAAATCAAAAATTTTTCCAGCGCAGTCCAATCCATTTTTTTCCGCTTTCAATTAACTTGTCCATTCGCAGTGGCTGACATCTGGTGGCGAATGTCGGAACTGTTGAAGATAGGATAACATTTAAAAAAATACATTGGCTCTTATGGGAGCATTTTCATTTTTCACGTTTTACACAAAAACAAAGGGATTTTTTGAAATTTTAGCTATGTAATTATTTATAGAGATGTTTATGCTCTTTCCAACTATGTATTTTTGATGTCTATAGCACTTGAACTTGCAAAAATATTCACTTTTTATGAAATCGTAATTTACATTTTTGAACAAAGAAAAAATGATTCTTCAACACGGAATTCGAAATTAGGTTCAACTTCTTGACGTATATATAAACATTACTGCAGAGAATAATCAAGTTATCAAGAAAAACTGCTTTTAAAATGTAAACAGTTGATTTTTTCAAAAGTGCAGCTTTTTAAAATTGAATATTTTCGCAAATATAAACGTTACAGCTGTCAAAAATACATTGTTGGAAAGAGCATAAAATTTTCTATAAATAATTACATAACCAAAATACCCTTGGACGGATTTCGATAAATTTTTTTTTTAAATCGCAAAAATTATGCAGATATGTCATCAAGCAAAAAAAATTGAAAATTTTAATCAGAGAGTGTTGAAAAAAAACAATTTTTCTCTTTTTTTATTGCATAAAAATTAACGCGTTCGTTACGCGTTGCCGTATTCCACTCCACTTGCTTGGTTGTGGGCGTGGCGTCTGCCTTGCCGCTTTAGTTCGTCCGTTATACGACGCATATCATCGTTCTAGTGTTTCTGATACTTCCAAAAGGATCGCTAGTTCTGAGTATTGATCCTTCAAAAGTATCGATATCTGGTATCAATGGTATCGTGGTGGTTTAATCAGGGCTGCAAAACCGAAAGAATATTGGTTCTGGTTTTGGTTTTGGTTCTATGACTTCAGTTTTGATTCTGGTTCTGGTTTTATCAGTTCCAAAAAATACTCCATTTTTCAAACATAATCAGTAGGAAACCAAAATTTGTAAAGTAGTATTATTGAAAAATGTAAATGCTCCATGTGATTCAGGGTTGCTGAACAAAACAATTGATTTGTTCTGTTCCGTTCTGCTCCGAAATTTTTTGCTCTTTTACATATTTTTCCATAATTATGAAGAAAATGGACATATTACACGACACAAATATCATTCATGTTATGTTGCATGTTTGAAGGACTCACATCGCCGAGGTTGGGCCGCAAAGCGGCCAAGGGGCACAGCCGCCTAGAATACGTATTATATAGTTATAGCTTATAGATGTACCATCTTTTAATGATTTGAACGTCGTACGATGTCGGAATGAATGATTTCAATTTTTACATGTATATTTAGATGGGTGATGTAGAGAAGAAGTGTTTGGAAGAGTTGTCGGATGAAAGTGTAATAATCACCTGTCGTTTTCCTCTGCCAAACCTCAAAGCAGTCGAAGTTATTGGTGAGGGAATAGATACGGTGTGGAAATATAAAATTAATAAGAAAGACTGCCTTCATTTCGTCAAGTAGTGACGTCTCCAGATTTCAGCGATCGTGCAAATACAAATTTTTTTATTGAACGCAATGTAATCATTAATTGTAATGATAATAATTACATTAAGACTCGAAAAACATTTATGAACTCTAATAAATATTATAACCTATGAAATTCTATGCTCCTTTACAGTATTCCATATATAGGCGGTAGTTGTGCGACATATTTAACTTAAATACGTAGACACAAGGATGTAAAATTTTGAATACAAATTTAACAACATTGACAATTATCTAATAGCTATCAGAAACAAAAAATTGAGCTATCAAATTTATTAATCCGATAATTGGAATTGAAATATGTAATACAAGAGTGGATGATTTCAACTTGTGTTGTTGCTTTTGCGAAGCAATATACAAAAGGCAAGGCAGCGTGAATATGTATACAAATCCGCAAATCGCACCTGTAAACCTGTTTGTTGAAAATATAGGTGAGTAATTTTTTATTTGTTGGTGCCTATAATTTGTTTTAAACTAGTATCGATTTAAACAGCCGTGCTAGAGAGTTGTGCATGCGAAAGCTATCTTACTTACCTAATTATCGTGCCTATGCGTGGTAAAAATATTGCAAATGAAACGCATCCTACTATATTCAACGAGTTGAGCAACATTACGTGTAATGCGCTCGGGTAAGATGGATAATTCAAAGCCGAAAATATCTGTATCCTTAGCATGTAGCTAAGAAGTGGAAACACTGTGAGCAGTTGGAAGAAAAGAAATACTCTGGCAATTACCGTCATGATATCCCAGTCAGGAAAATTGTTCAACATATTCTGCGAAATAAAATATTATTGATCGATTATTCGTTGCAATGAAAACAAGCTGAAATTTGTGAGTACGTAAATGCAACAACTTCGCTTACATCTTCTATACAAGTTTTTTGTAATGGAAAGCAGATGTAAAACGTGAACCCAATGAGTAAGTAAGTCAACACCACTAAAATGTAGGCTATTGATAAATCTCGATGCTGAAAAGCAAAATTTTTAATCCATCTAACTGGTAATGCATTAATCATCGGATAACTAATTATGTTCTTAATCGTAGAAAATGATGTGAGCTAAAAAGAAAAATCTGTAACTTGAGTTTGTATGCGTTTTTAAATCATAAATACCTAATAGCCTACTTATAGCTAAAGATATCTCATTTCAAAAAAAAAAAAAAAAAAGTATATATATATGTATTACATTATTTTGTTGATCGCGATTGTTTCTCATTAGAGTTATCACGATATTATGAATAAACAGGGAAAGAGGCAACATGCCGGAGGTAGCGAAAAATGTTGTTTCATATAAGTTAACATAGTGTTCACTGGTTGGTTCATATATGTCTATATTAATTCCCCATGAAAATGACTTCACCGTAACAAATACTAGGAGGTAAATGACAGACAATGTTCCTACAAGAAAATAAACACATACGTAGTTAGGTACACAAGGATAATTTACAAAAATTACATCAATTAAATTTATTTATGAAAAATCTGCACCAAAAACAAAATCCGTTTTAAGAACTGTGTTCTCGAAAATAGGAACACTACAAACTACATAGAAAGTAAGTATGTACATGATGGTGGTTAATGCCGACAAATTATATAGTGTCGATGAAGATTTTTATTATTAAAATCATGTTCTTCGATGTTGTGGAGTGACAATTCGAAATGTGATTCTGGAACTATTATAAACATTTCTATAAGAATAAAAATTGCAGTATCAACTTCGGGGCATGAACGTCGTTTCACCACCTCATTATACGATCTTATTTGTAACATAGTTAGAGATCTACTCACGCGACATTAAGATGAATGATATTTCGACTATTGTACCCGATGAAGAGACCTATGTACAGTGAATGAAAAATTTTTATCTCAATTTTTGGAATATTTAACTTGGAACATTTTTTTATCTAGTATATTAGATACGAAAATGATATTTGCGCCAAAATACGATCATACAACAGATACGCTGACTGCAGGCTTTCCTCATTGTTTTATGTCTTATAATCGATCTTGGAAATCTGTTTAACAAATCACTCATGAGACGAGTCCAATGAAATCATGTAGGAAGTGCAAAGCCAGATTTTTTGCTTATTTAATTTATTAAATGATGGTAATGATAATAAAATAAATAGATTTTATGGATTAACATTCATGTTTTCTACCAACATAGGTAATGCGTAGGGTACATGTAAGCTACGCAGTGCTGGATATCAGCTCATCACCTGGGCACTGCAGACAAACGACACCCTATATTATTTGTTCGTCGGCAGAGCCCATGGCCTGTATGATTGGGTAGGTTACTACTTCCTATAGTCATTTAACATTTTCAAAACTAAACAAATTGCAATATTGCTTCCTACGTTACACCAGACATGGATTATAAGAAATGAAGTTTCAAGTTGAGCAACCCAAAAATTATAATTTTTCATGCTTTGTATCTCAATTTTTAGCCAGATAGATAGCTGCTTCGTAATATTTGATAGGCAAATTATCATTCACACGAATGAGGAGTGCTGACGAATGAATGAACCAACTGTGGTATGAAGGCGATCTCATCGTGATTATATTAGCTTGCATGTACATATTAATTGTATTCACTTCATTATCAGAAACGAACTAGAATACTTTTTAAGAGATGGTCATTCTTATAATTTCCCTATGATTTATTCACGAGAATCAAGTGTGACAAGTAAAGTACCTCAAAGCTTGACAAATACAATTTGATTATGAGAGCAAAAAAAAAAAAAAAAAAAAAAACTAGCAAGTACAGTAGATGTATATACCGTGCGTTCGATTGAACCTCATACAGCCTAAGAAGCAAATTCTCTTTTATGATAGTTCAAAATACTTCCATGTTACATCACTGTCTACAAATGCTTTGTGATTGGTAGTGACAACAGAAATCAGTGTAACCAACATGTTATATCTATTTGAGTGTTCATCAGAAGGGAATTCGACGCTTTGTCTATATGGGGTTCAATCGGACGCACGGTATGTATGTGTCGATTGTGTGTCGATAAAATTCTACATATGAAAATATCGAGTATCGATATTGTTATAGCCATATCTACTCGACGTGAAATTGAAATTACAAAAACACGAAATGATAGGAAAACTTGAGGTATTGGGTTGATTCATTATTAAAAATACACATACTTTTCAGAATCATATGTTTCACCCCCTCATGTTAATTTTAAAATGGTGTCGACGGTATGTGTATATGAAATTCTATGAAAATGTCAAGTATCGATATTTTTATCGGCACGTCTACTCGACATGAAATTGAAACTACAAAAACGCATTGCTGCATGTGCATACCAATAGTATTTCAATAGACCAAGGAGTATGGGTGGTTTTCTCTTTTAATATTTAAAGTACGATTGTGAATGTGTAATATATTCTATCTTGAACTATCATTCGTAAGTTAGTTCCATTTTTCATCTTATAACAGGAAACAACGTGTTTTTGATACAGCATTGGAAAACCATTAAGCATAATTACTTAATCGTTTGCCAAGGATTTCTACTTCATTTCTTCATTGTTTGTTTCATTAGAAAAAAAAAAAATAGTATTTTTATGAAAATTTGAAAAAGTAGTTTGAGATGTAATGCCAATATTTTTTAAATTAATGAAGAAATACAAAAAAAGACGGAATATTCTTAAAATTCATTCATTTCTATCGCGTAGTTAGGAAAGAATCTTTGGCAGCAATATCAAATCAAACAAATCATTTTTTTTTTTCGAACAACTAAATCAGATATAATCAAATAAGAAATAACGTACTTAATAGGTAATTCAGGATTCACTTCTTCAAAAATTATAGATTACAGTATCTTTCGTTATTTTTTTGTTCATAAAATACAAAGAAAAATGCATTTCTTCTTTGGTGTTTCTCCATCCACCATTGCTTTGTACTTTATCTACTATTTTACCTACTAAAGTGTCACCTTGAAATATCCATGCTAAAAGTATCTGTTTACTACAATATAAAATATTAAAATGTTTCCAAAGTTGCTCACCGATAGAATTGAACTTGGTGAAGAAAGTAGCTGATTTGAAATTCAACAATGGTGCCACAATTACGATCAAAAATATTGGAACAGTAATTTCAAGATTCCAAACAGATTGAAATAGTGTTTTCTCCATATTCGAGATGCTGGCATTTTCGACATTTTTACTGGGACATAATACTAGATAGGAAGTGAATTTTAAGCAATTCGAAAGAAATACATTAATTAGGTATTATTGTAAAGCGGAGTAAAGATGGACAGATTTCGATGTTTCTCAAAAACAAGATTGGACGTAGACAATCATAATTATTACATTTTGGATATGAACGCCATTTTATACTTGAGAATCTTATTTAAGAAATTCCACACATTATGCTTCTCGTACAGTTATCTTTGAGCTCTTTATAAATGTTTATAGAGTGCAGTGAAAAAGAGACCCCTCAATATGGATGAAATTTTATTGCATATTGTTTGCTTTTGAGTTGAAATTGCTCTACATTTTCAAAAGAGCCATGGATTCTTAACAACGTAACGGTGCCATTTTCGAAAAAAAATGCGGTTTTTCCTATGCCGCATGCAGTACATCGAAAAATTACAATAGAGATACCTACCAAACCCGCTAAAATCAATCATTGAAAAAATGTATTGATTCCATCAACCGATTTTACTACGACCAATCTCATTTCAAAGCAGATCATTAGAATTACTGATAATAAAAATTTCAGCTTTCAAAAGTGATTTTTTGCGCAATTATTACGATATTTTTTTTAAATGAGAAATGCAATGTTGTCGAAAATTACAATGTAAATGTATCATGATTCGTACAAAGAGGAAAACCCAAAATGGCAATAACGACACAGATTTAATGAAACGATATATATTATGTTCAGTTAAGAATTGGTTGGATTTAAATCTACTGATGGCATCAATGTAATGATGAATTGTGGGGCTCAATGGTCTAAAAATGGCCAAAGTGCGCACCACTCAGTCGAGAAACAAAGCACGAAAAAAGGGTTTAAATGGCAAACGAATGAGAAAAAAGCAAGACTGAAGGCTTAAAACTTCACCCTATTTTAACAATTTTTAGTCAATTCTGGATACTTAAAAATTGCATTAATAAAGCTGCACACCCCTAAGAATAATGAATGTAAGGCAAAGGCATTGATTATTTTACAAGAACTAGAGTTTTTGTGTAATGGTTACATTTGATATTTACTAAATCTAGTATTCTGACCATTTTATCAACTAGCTACTTCTTCCCATCTTTCAAATTGAAATTGACATTTTTGAACAAAATTTACACAGCAAACGTATTCTATTGAAAAACTGATAGCAGAACTGAATTCTTCGGATCCAAATCCTCCCATCTAGAGACTTGACGGAAAAGAAGCCTAGCTCCTGACTTTTTCCGAAATTCCAACAATTGTATTTTTTATAATTTTTAATTTTTAAATTTATGGCGTTTTTATTGTGAAAGTAATATTTCATGAATAAAAAATTTTTACTTTAAAATGGCTAACAACTCCAACAGTGAATTAAATCAATTCCTTAATCACAGTATCTATATATCTTATTAAGATTGCTCGCAACAAACAAGTAACGATTGATCGGTATAGCTTTAAAAGTCAACGAGTTAGTTCAAAATGAAAAATATTTACTCAAAGAGTCCATCTTTACCCCATTTCATGAAACGTACATTAATTCTAAATAAGCATAAAATTATTAACTAGGCATAAGTACGGTATGTGTTTGCGTATTACACATGTATACATATATTATACGAATGTTGATTATTATAATTAAGCGAATAATTGCGCACACGGTGCAATTAGGTAGCTTTTGTTTTGCTTCTGGGTACCTAGTACAAAAAATATACTTATAGTAGGTACCAGTACAATTCACCAACCTGTGTTATTTTCATCGTTGGCCTGCATATTGGCGTCAGTGCTGCCTAAGACATCTGAAATCAAAGTACCTATATCTATAATATTTTCTAGATAGTAATTTCTACATGATCAACTTTAGTAAAAACTTCTGAAGCACGCGTAAGTTACAGGTTACATATACGATTTTTTCCATAAAAATAAGAATTACCGCACCAAGGATTGTAACAACCGTGAATTTTTCAAATGATAGTAAAGTTTGTTCTGATATTCTGAAATGGATTATGATGGCGTCGCGTCGTGACTTTACCAATTCAAAATTACGATGCCAACTCTTCATTATTGAGCGAAGATTATTTGAAAATTAGCATTCGCTTTGATCCAACCTGTTCAACGGGTAAGCCGTTAAGGCTACTGCGTACGCACGAATTCAGTAAAATGTAGGGCAGTATTCATAAACGTCACTTATCCATTACTTGGCCAAGCGTTGAATTTTCTCTTTCACTTTTTCAGTAACTAAATGCTAATTTCAGAATTTTTAGGTTCAAAATCAATACTTCAGAGTTTAATCTTTCGATCTAATGTAATAATTCATTTTTTGTAGCTTTATATTAACCTAAAAAATTGCTTCAAAAATCATTACTTGCTCAAATAAGGTAGTGATCTTAGTATGAAGGTAATACGAAGTAAATACTCGTGGCATTAGAAACCAGTAGAGATATGAGATGATAATGGATGATACGATATCGCGCGTGAGCAGTAGCTCAATCTGTCGTGTTTTGTTACATGTACATCTTGGCGTAATTTTTAAATTTTACTTTCAAATTTATGTTACGAAGATTAGCGCATCTTGTTATAAATGGTCGGAGCGTATACATTAACATTAGAAATACGAAATAGAAACTGTCGATGATACTATCATGACAAAAACTTGCAAGCTAAAAATGCCTGGTTGCAAGTTGTAAAGCATTTGTTATCTATGCTTTAAAATGAGTATTCTTCAGCTTTTATATAAAATTAATAAATTACGTATTTAATTCTCTTTTAGGTACCTACCGGTCAAATATTCGACTGAATGGTACAAGCAGTTTGACATTAAAATCCAATAAACAATATTGGCACCGAAAATGATGACAAACGAAAAAATTCGAGATATTAATTCAGCCCATTTACCCAGCAATTTTTTACACAAAAATGGAACTTCTCCTACATCATAATCACCTAAATGAAACATGTATATTATGTGTTATGTTGAAATCTGTTTCAGCTGATGTTGATATTTTACACCAAACTATAATGTACGAGTACCATCAAATCAATTATGTAAGAATAAGTCAAAGTGCATAGTGAGTCTCAGTGGCGTATCCAGACTGATGGTCAAGGAGTGGGGTCCAGCAAAATTTTCAAATATAAAAATCTGTTAGGTAAGCTCAAAATTTTGCGATTTTATTACTATTGATTATTTGCATATTGCATTTTCGTTGTTCCTTATTTGTATATGGTAAAAATACTATTTTTGAAGTCGTCAAGGGGGGTCCAGACCCCCTGGACCCCCCCTTAAATCCGCCACTGGTGAGTCTATATAGTCTATCCACTTTTGAGAACAGGTATGTGTACCTACATAACAAAATCGCACCCATAAAAGAAATATAGATATAATATTTACATTGATTAATCATTAACGCGTTGGCAACTTGGCATCTTATCATAAGCGTAAGAAAATAGAACTTCCATTACATTTTAGCAAGGTTATAACTTATAGAGTGGTAATCAGCACGATACAAGACGATTTTCAAGTTAAATTTTATGAGCGTCACATACCATGAATGATTTGTACTGTTAATAGACGATAAGCTGTATACACAGCCAACGTTGAAACGAAAAACATCAACATCAGAGCTAAGACCAATCCTGCCCTTTGAACACTCCATGGCATAGCAAGTAATGAACTTCCAATGATCGTATTCCATATAGCAAATCTTCAACAACAAATCATACGAACAGTTAACGAATATCACTTCAATAATGTATTGCATTCTAAAATTTAAACTGTTTAAAAATTAACGAAATGATCTGATTTTATTGCATAATGATCGATTTCTTTCTATAACACCCATTTCCTTCCAGTATGATACAAATTTTCAAAAAAAGCGAACATAAAACAATTATGTATTCTAAAATTGGTAAGGATTGTTGGGTACATTAAAAAACATTATTATCCAATTATGGAATCGTAGTAAAGCGAGAAAAAGTTTGAAAATTAATCAAGAAAAAATAGTACAAAATATCATTTAAAACAACATAAGGAAACATACATGTATCACACTAATTTTCTTTCATACACCTTGAAATAATATTGTACACCATTTTCTTCTTGTAATTCCTTTGGAACGTTGGCATGCTCAGAATCTCGATAATCGGTCTCGGAAAAGTCAGGGAAAAAAACATCACATTCGTAGTGCTCTTTGATTCTAGTTAGGAATAACTTTTCACACAATTTCTTGTCTAGAGCTTCCTTGTAGACGGCATAACCGCCTATTATCCATATCGTTTCAACATTCGCAAAATCACTTTTCTGTGACTGTAATGCGTTGACAGCTTCGATTACACTTTCAAAATGAAATATGTTTTTTGGAAAATTATCCGAGGACTTCGAAATTACAACATTAATACGTTTTGCAAGCGGTTTGTACTTATTCGGAATCGATTCCCACGTTTTCCGTCCCATGATGACGGCGTTCTGACAGGTATCATTCAAAGTTTTGCTGGTCATTTGAGTGAAATATTCCATTTCTTTTTTCAGTTTCCAAGGCAAACCACCTTTCGATCCAATTCCATTATTCTCACACAGAGCAGAAATTAGATAAACTGGTTTCATGATATTAATAATTTCATGAATTTCTGGTGGGAAAAACAATAGAAACATCGATACAAATTTTAACTAACAACAGCGATTCCTATTTTACAAGCAACATAACGCTGCTTCAAAAATCAAATAGCATAATGATAATAAACTTACCTCTCAATCTTCAACTTTTCTTACTTTTCTGTATGTTACTGCCATACGCGCTAAACCCTAATAGCTGGCTTACAAAAAATTACACATTACATAACATTCCGTCGCACTGCATGCTTACAATAAAATCTGACGCTCACCATTAGGATAATAATTATTAGATTCGCTTATCGGTATCACACCATACCTTATCAAGATTATTGTGAAATACGAATTGCGCGCAAAGCATGCACAAAGAAAATAGATTACCTACTTCTACTTGGGTTTGACCAAGGTTTGACTAACGACTGTCTAGATTTTCTCGTGCCAAGGGTGTTGGGGCGGTTGCATTATGTTTTTGTACGCGTTACGTGTTTTTTCAGCGTCGTGTATTGTTTACTATTCGTTTTGATATTTTTCAACGTTGCAGTGCAAACTTTCCAGGGCTGTAATAACGGATCGTGATTCGTTCCGTTACCGTTCCAGTATCCGTTCCTGAGTCATTCCGTTACGTTCCCGTTAGGTTACGTTCTAATTTTGAATGTTCTGTTACGTTACGTTACGTTCCGTTCCGTTCTATTCCGTTCCGTTCTTTACCCCTTTTTTTTAGTACGAGTTGGAGACTTGGAGTCTTGTATTTTTTTATTTTTTATTTTTTTATTGATGATAGTGATGGTAAAAAATTAAAAATTTTAAAAAACATTGAAAATCAAACAATAAACATTTAAACAAAAACAATAACTCAAAGTTGCAAATAACACAAAATGACTCACATTGTATGAATCAACAATAATGCACTGACGTGAGCAGTTTTGCCATTTTTTTTTCTTCTTTTTGAAGACTGATTGATAATTGATTGAGTTATCGGTTCAAGACAGTTTACAAATTTGAAAATGTTTGAGTCATTTCAGCCCTTCAGATACTCAATCAGTTTAAGTTACAGCACGGTAATTTATAAATTTTTATTAAATATGCATGTCACATTTGGAATCGACCACCATCATAATCATTTCCAAAACTGAAACAAAACGACAATTGAAATTTTGATACTGTTCCTACCGCCTATGAAGTTTTTCGTCGATGAAACTTTTCATGCCCAACATTTCACTATTATTTTCTCAGTTTTTACGTTTTGAAGTTGTGACGAGCTGACCACTGATGAAATATGTATGTGGGAGCGTAATTGCATAGTATGCGTGCATATTTCGTACAACAGCATGCAAAATGAAAAAATTTACTTCCCCCACTTTGTGGTACTAGTAACCCGGACCCGTATTCGTATTACTGTTGTGTACTATCTTATTCATCCTACTCATTCAAGTCGTGCTTCATCTCTCAAGTTTTGTGTCATGTCTATATAATTATAATTAGATTGCTAATTTGTGCATTTCTAACTCCGAATTTGACCAAGAAATACGGAATACCATCGCCAAGATAAATCAAGTCGATATCGATGTCGATTAAATTAAATCGATTTTAGCTTTACTCGAACTTTTGAAATAATTATGAAGTATGAACCATACCATATTCTTCTGCACTTCAATACGACACATATTTAATACGACGTAAGAACGTAACCTGGAAAATTGTACAGAATAACATTTTTCGAAATGTTGAAGGTCTGAAGGCACGAATGAGGTCAAGTAGAATTGAGGGGGGGGCAAAATGCCCCCCACTCGCGAGACAACCTAACCTAACCCAACTTTGAGGTAAGGAATGTAGGTCTGAAAGTTCCGAGTCTGAAGGTTCGAATAGTGGAATAAAAAATGATGTAAAAATTGTAGAAATAAATATCTAAGAAAAAAAACTAAAAAAAAAAAACTTCAAAAAAAAATTCGACAGAAACATCATCTAAAAAAATTCCGCGCAGAGAGGAGATCTAACCCAATACCTCCAGCATGACGAGCCATACAATCAACCTCACAGTCACGAGCTGAACAGCAATGTTCGGTGAAAATTGCGAGTAGTATAGTACATAACATTCCCGACAACAGATCGCGTATTATTAATATTTCGCAGGCACGAAAAAAAGTTACTTCCTCCTGGCGCCAGAATCATTTAGCCTCCAGTAACTCGAACTAAAACAGAGGTAAAGAACGGAATGTAATGGAACGGAACGGAACGGAACGTAACGAAACATTCAAAGTTGGAACGTAATATAACGGGAATGTAACGGAGTGACCGAGGAACGGATACTAGAAAGGAAATGGAACCAAACACGATCCGTTATTACAGCCCTGGATCGTTGAATGGCATCTTCTAGATTTCGAAATTTTTTTTTACAAATTTCCATTTTCAAATGTTTTGAACTTTTGAGAACTTGAGCGTGAGAAACCTCACACTCGTCAAGAATCACTTTTACCGCCCTAGTTGTGAAATATACTATTTTTTAAAGCTATGCTGGCTAATACCAAGTACAAAATAATAACATAATTATAACCAATTGTTTTCAATAAAATTCGTTTTGGCATTTTTTGTATTTTTTTTTTTTTTCAAATTTTTTCAGCCTATGAATGTAGGTACTTGAACACAAAGTCGAGTCAGAGTCTCCTTGCATCTCTTTTAAATTCTAGCCCACACCAAAAAAAGTTCTGAGAGTGGTGAGAACATCAAAGCTTGAACATATTACGTTTACCTACCCTTTCAGCAATGCCGTATGTCCAAGTGATTCAGGTACAACCAGTGCAAAAATCTCCGTTTGTTGATAACATAATAAGAGTTGAATTATAATTTCTAAATCAGAAATAATTTTATAATTATTTTAATGAATTGTAAGACTGATAAATTCATTTTAACTGCATTACAATTTTTTTGCATTTGAAAAAATCGATTTTAAATAATTTTAAAAGAGGTTTTTTCGCTGATTGTACCCGAATCACTTGGACACACGGTATAATATAGATAAAAAATATATTTAGAAAACAAAAAATCATGTATAAAAGAGATTTGGTAGGAAAAGAAAATAGAAATTAAATATTATAAAATATGAAAATTCGATTACACAGTTTTTTATTAGTGTGTACCATAGATGAAGATATTGCAGTTGTTATTATAGTTATAGGTGATTAATTACCTATTATAACGTTATTGGGATACCTGCAAAAAAAAAAAAACTACCACATTCAAATTTGCAATAAATGATTCTTTTCTAATTTTTTCAGAACAATTGAAATTTCAAAAATGCTTCAACCTAAATATAGAATTCATAGCTTTTGGCAAACAAAATTTTTTTTTCGTCATCTATACCTATTCAAACGGAAAGCCGCAACGAATTAGTTTCAACTCTTGTTCTATCCTATTGCGAAGCAAACTAGTTTCTTCTCCTTTGTAAGAATATTTTTTTCATTTCTAATTCAAATGCGAGCAGAATCGGATGTATATTCCGCAGTTTGGAACCAGCTGAGTTGAAGTGTAATTCATTCAGTAAAATTTTATTGTTATGCAAAAGAGAAGAGGTAGACAAAAATGTAAAAGATTTGCAAAAAGTAGATATATATATATATATGAATGTTTTTGATATGCCCAAACATTAATCCCAATAGAACAAAAAAAAAGTTATGCGCAAAAAATTCTAGCGAATTTCTTTTTTTTACAGAATCAAAAAATCAATAATAGAGAAATTTGTTATATTACTCCAGAAATATTTCTTTTATGGTATTAATGAAATTTACAAAATGTATTTTAAAAACCCTGATTCTTGAGAATACTGCTTTTCTCATTGTCCTTTAAAGTTGAGTCTGTTTAAAAATTTACGAGAAGATCGCGATACCCTGTTATATGTATGCTTATATGGACGTACCTATGAAATGCTTCATAAATTTTACTTACATCGTCACCAAGCTGTTCTGTTTGTATGGTTTCAAGGTAATCTATTAAAAAGCAAAATTGCAGTTACTATTTTTTTAGTGCACACATTGCTTGCGCACTTGGATATAAATAAGATGTATTCAGTAGACATTCATACTGTAAGATATAAGCAGTAAGTACAAATATGAATGTTGCAAGGTGTCTAAAGGATGCTCACGGGTATCAATGAAGCATCAGAATAATTGGTCATTTTTTAGCTGAGTTTAATATCTACATAATTATATCTACGTATATCTGTACTGTTTTCGCTGAACGTAGCATAGGCAGGCACCTACGTATGAAAATCGCTGAATATTTGATGAATGACTTTGCGTGGAAATAAGAAAAACTACTTTTTTGAATTTTTCATTCGACTTCAAATGTTAGTTCACTCAAATTTGAAAGGAGTTAAAAGGGAAGAGAATAAGTTGATAACATTCTTGTTCATCATTTCATACGAAAGAGTTATGAAAGAGTAAGTCAACGACTCCAACATATCCAAATTTCAACTTTTTAAGTGAACTTGGAGGAGAATTCAAGAAAAAACAGCTCCCTTTGTGAAATGGTTATACGCAGTGGCAAAACAGAAATTTGTTGGTGGGGGGGGGGGGTAGTGGATTCATGTGACTCAGTGAGCTAGAGAGATTAACATATTCCAATTTTTAACTTCCAGCGGTTACCTATGAATTCATAAGGTTAAGTAATTCTTAAATAAGAAGAGAAGTACGTTTGGACTTGAAAACTTGACGTCTTCACAAAACAAAACTTATAGCTCACATGAGTATGAAATACCGACAGTAGTATAAGCGTAATACTTACACTAAGTCCGCTGGTTAAAAATGAACAAGACGTTCCATACAAGATATACTGGTACTGCGGATCACTATCTAAACTATAAGACCTAAAAACACAAAAATGGTTATGTATTAATCAAGAAGTAAGAGGTGGTGCATAATGCCTATATGCACGTACGCAGCGGTGTATATATTAATTTATACAATGCGTGACCCATTCAATCAACCATTCACCAAACATATCAAACTTTTTACACTAAAAATGAAAAGTAATTCATAAAATATAACAATAACGCCAACTTTCACGGTATCTGGATGTCAAAAATGAAAAAATAAAATGAAAAATTTGCCGACAAATTTCAAAACCTGAGCAAAAAGCAGTGATACAATATGAATGAACTTTTTTAATTTATGTAGGTACCTTATTATCGATGAAAATGGTGGAACATAAAAATGTTTATAACATCAGAAAATAAAATGAATAGATAAAAAAAAAAAAAAAAATGTTACCTAAACAGATACTACAAAAGTTCACCAACAATTCCGCATTGCTAAAAGGAACTTAGCACTTTTAGTGAATAAAATTGTTTAAAAAAGAAAAAAATAATGATAATATAACCCAAAATACATGGAAAAACATACAAAAATTATTAAAAATAGCCAAACGCATTTTACCCCAAAATATGAAAAATTTAATTGGGCTCGATGCACTTGCATATTCTCCTACTCCTTTGTAATTATAATTATATGTATGTATTTCCTTCAACATCTGTTCGCCAATTCTAGAAGCGATGATAATGCTATGAAGAATATTATTAGATATCTATAGGTACATCTGAATTGAATGATATGTGCAAACATTCCGAGTAAGGCTTATTACCTATTTATTATAAGGTATTTTATGAACCGCTTACTTTTATCAGAAAACGTATGATCTACATTACTTATACTTACCTATTATAGGTTGGATTCTTTGTTTCTTTTTTAATTAGTAATGGCGTTAATTGATCGCTTTCATGATCGTATTCCCCATATTTTTTAATCGTCGTTTGTTGCGAAATGGATTCCGAACTCCTATATTTTGTGAAAAGTATATTTATTAGTCTATAATAGGTATACACACAATATGTACGTAAAGTTGACGAATTTATATGAAATAATGGGTTAGGTGTATAATAATAAATACTGTAAAATTAGTTAGATAATACGCAGGTGGGAAATTGCGCAGGAAGGGGTCTACTTGATCTTGAGTTTTTATTGATTCAATTCAACTACATATATAAGTATGTACCTATTTTGTATGTTTTTGATATGCCCAAACTTTTGTGAAGGTGATCCCGGATTCACTCTTTACTAAAGGCTTTCACGGTTGACGTCACACAATGTATACGTAGTTGCGTACTTCCTGTTCTCCTTAAAAATGTGTGGTTATTTCGTTCTTTGTAATATAATAATACTCGTATTGTACTCAATGTTGGCTGCAAATTTGAAAATTAATTTTTTTGAGCATATCGATGCACTTCTCAAAAATATGTCCCAAAAAGTTCTGTAGTTTTTTACTATGAAAATATTATTAATTACCTAGGTACGTAAGACTAACACAACACAGTGAAAGCCTGATACAAGGTTGTGTACACGAAATACGTCAGGTTCCTAAATACGCCAAATCGTTTTTTCTCCACAACCAACGTTATGTGCAAATAGAATACCAAGTTACTGCACTCCCATAAGTATAAGATCAGCATTCAAAGGGAGTTATGAATGAATTTTCAAAGAAAACCGAATGCCTTAATTACGCCAACATTTTTTTTTCATTGCAATAAAAACTTTCAAGTTTCAACAACAGAACACTGTAACATACCTACTCTATAAATGCTCTAGCTATGTATAATTTTTGTAGTTTTATTGTCTTTGTGCTACATAAACTAAAAAGGAAAAAAAGTGATTGGTCACCTTGAGAAATTAGAAGGAAGATTACGAGGGATTCATATGCCCAGACTTGCAATCAGCAGTAATAAGTTAAAATTTATTACAGTTCGCATAGGTATAGACTAAGATGAATATTTTACAAATTTGTTCTCATATTTCATCGATTTTTTCCCAATTTTAACAATTTTTTTTTTCTTCACCGTTATTTGAAACTCGAGTGCGTAATTTCGCCAGAAAAAATTCCCTTTTTTAATTTATTAATCATGGAGGAACTATGAACTACAATATATAAAACAATTTAGTTCACGCTACATGTTTATTGATCCATAAGCTCACCGCAAATGTTGAAAAATCTAAGGTTATATTTTTAGTGTATAAAAGTTTGAATGACCACTCTTTTAGTTTGTACTTGCATTCTGGTGCCAGCATCAGCTGCTGCAATTGCACAGCTCTTGGAAAGAGTGACACAGCGTAAATATGATGCTCTACATGAAAAACCAACGTGGGCTGGACATTGTCAGTATATCCAGGTTAAGCTGAGGAAATTGTGTTGCTTTCTTTATTATTTCTAGAAATCTATTTCTGGGTGGCACCAGTTGAGGTTCTACATGGGTGTTATTGAACCGGTTCTCCAGCATACGCCCTCCATTTGGAGTGGATGTGCAGACTACTTATCGCACCGAATTGTCGTTCTTCAGAAACGGGGGCCCTCGGATTCCTTGTCGGTAGCATTTAATAAATTCCATACTATTCGACTTCTGGACCATTCTAGCTCATAAATATTCAGAAAAGTTAGGTTGAAGGGTCTTCGATCGCGATACTCGGCCGAGTGGTACCAGGAACAATTTAATTATACTTAACTGGCGAAAGGAGCACTCTTGAATTCAATTCGGGTACTATGGTACAAATAAGTTCAATTCGTTACCGTCGGATATTCGTAAAATTGGAGCGACTTGGAAATTCAGGAGAAAATTGAAGGAGTGGCTCCTCGCAGAGGGTGCATGAGATCATCTGCCAATTAAACCACGTCGCCTTAGTTTGTTTGTTTATTTTATTTAATTTTTTGTTGTTTTGGTTTTTATTTTTTCACTTATTTGATTGTTTTCTGTTTTGTTCCGGCGTTATGTTCCCATCGCCCATCTCAAGTAACTCACCCTCCCCCACGACCACTCCTCAGAATTTCGATCCTATTCGTTGAATTTTACTCTATACTTACTGTTTGCAATAAACTTTGAGTTTTAAAAATTTGGCTTTCTTTCTCACGCCAATCGGTTGCTTACTCGACTTATCGCGTCGTGAAATTTACAATAATAGATCAACTCTTCACCCTCACTGAGTAACAGCTATTTCAAAAATTTCCAGTCGATCCCGTACTCGATTTTTTTGCAAGATATCACGCGTCACAAAAAACATCAAAAATACTCGCACATACAGCACAGCATATTTGTGCGAAGCCAAGTCTGCTATTTGCTAATATTAAGTATGCAACACCTATACACTTGTATAATGTAATACGTATATGGGTACCTCTAGTATTACCTAGTACCTAGTACCTATAGTAACTATAGCCTATGTTTATACTATTATTCGATGTAAGTATAATTATGTGTAGATGAACATCAGACGTACGATTACGTAGGTAGCGTAGATAGGTAGCTACGTTATATACACATAATGAATAACCTGGTAATTTCAAAAGAAGAATTGTCGACTCCAGATTGATATTGAGAATCCACAGATTTCGCTCTTGGACGTGATCGTCTTCCGAAATTTTTGACCGACAAAATTATTCCTTTTCTATCGCTATTAGTTCTAATAGGCAACATTATTATTTATCGAAACTGTTATACAATTAACATTCACTCTTGAAATTTAATCAACATTTTAAAAATAAAACTGTAAACTTAAACTTAGAAAATACGATCATGAAATCTAGATAATTCGATGCCGTAATGTCAGAACAAGAAAATGAGGTGAAGGGAAGAAAACTGTGATAACAACGAAATCTTTATCGCGCGAAGGTGAATATACGTATGTATTTGCTCCTTCCAATATTAAACAGACTCATTGTTGAATGTAAGGCATATACCTAGGTAGCTACTAGCTAGGAACGTACTTAGACTAAAGATAAGTTCGATGTAAATGAAACCAGTAATGAAAAATACAAAAGCTTTAAAATAAACGCTTATTTGATAAGAGAAATAAAATTAATCTGATTAGGCGGATATAGCTACATTTAAAAAAAGGTTGTTCATTTACATGGAATATAAATGTATGATTAAATAAATAATTTTATGAGCGTATAAAAAGTGTCGTTTCATGTACATAAGCATACATATTTCGTTTGAAGGAATAAAAATGAATTTCAATTGTAGGTCGACATCTGTAAGTATTAGGCGCGTAATTGTAACTAGGTAGTAGGTATACACTGTATCTAACTGATTTTAACACTCCCAAGCGCCAAATTCCCTTCATCCACAAAAAAGTATTCATTATTTCATTTCTTTTATGGCATTAAGAAGTTAACACATTAATAATTATTGTTTCTCTATGTATTCAATCTATAATTTACAAGATTATGAATGTTTTTAAACTTTCGTTCCATTCCTGTTAATTTGGCGAACACCGATTTTGGAAGAAATGAATTTAAATCAATCAAATAAGCAGTAAAAAATTATTCAAATCATAGAAGTTGAGTTACCGAAGTCTTAAATTATTCATTATGCTATAATGAAGTCAAACAAAATAAAATAGGTGATTTTTTATGAAAGGGAATTTCGCGCTCGGGTGTGTTGAAATCAGTTAGAAACATCGTATAGATTAGGCGCTCATTGTACCTATGGACCTAATATGCAGAATAAAGGTACCTATTATGGTAAAATTGAATTTCTATTAACTAACTTTAACAATCCAGTGCATACCTACTGTAACTATATAGGTACGAATACAATTTATAGACATAAGTCAGTGCAACGATCGGTTTACAAGAATTTGAAAATCAATTTTTCGAAACACCCAAGCCTTTTTCCCGACTTTGAAATAATTTACTGGAATTGTCATTAAATTCGATGAAATACACTCAAAAAAAAAATTGAATTTAAATATAACATCTAGCTGAGACTAATCAAAGTTTTCTTCTTCGCAATGCGAGCACGAAAATGTCGATCAATATCGATCAACTCCATAACATATGAATCGACACTTTTTAATTAAGTTTTACAAAAGATTATTCTTATACTTTTACTTCTCAGGGTTCTCTTCTCACTCATTCGTCACTATTTCTTTGTATTCATTTTCGTGAAGTTATTAGAATAATAATATTCTATTAAACAATGAAAGCAATCAAATTTATGATTTTTGATGAGCGAAAAATATAAAGATACGACATGATATGCTGATGAATCTACATACCTATAATATGTAGAAAGTATTTGAAACACGTTAAAATGTAAATACTCATTGAATCTAGTATTTCACTAGAAGTTACATCCAAA
The DNA here is from genome assembly GCA_009761765.1 of Phenacoccus solenopsis. NCBI lineage: Eukaryota > Metazoa > Arthropoda > Insecta > Hemiptera > Pseudococcidae > Phenacoccus > Phenacoccus solenopsis. Next base: position 43,593,129 of record CM019755.1, read on the forward strand.
TAGAAGAGCAGTATTTTATTTTACATTACTATATATATTATTGTAATTATGTTACTAGGCGAGCGTGCAATACAGTATGTAAACTGGAGCTTCCGGTGGTTGAGTGGAGTACAAGGCGGTCTGTAATGCTAAAGGGATCGGATTCGAATTTCACCTCTGCTCACGATAATTCACACACTTGGTTCAATAACGCCACATCTCAAAAAAAAAAAATTGCAATTATAAGAAGGCCACATCTTAAAAACGTACTTCTTTTTACACATACATTTTTGGGTAAAATTAATGTAAATCGGTAAAATTGTGATAGATACACTAAATTAGCTCATTTTATTCCAAAAAATTATGTAGAAAAAGGGTACTTTTTTGTTGAATTTTTAAACTTTTTTTTTTTTAAATGTGACCTTTTTGCTTTTTTTGAGATGTGGCGTTATTAAACCGAGTGTGCGAATTATGTTTTCCAATTTTTGGCTCAAATTTTTTCCCCCAAGTTTTTTGTTACTTTTTTTTTTTAAATATTGTTTAATTCGTACGATTTTTATATTATTATTATTTTATTCCACCCTTTGAACCTTCAGACTTGGAACTTTCAAACCTACGTTCCTTACCTCAAAGTTAGGTTAGGTTGAATTTAATTTACTTATTATTTTTTCCACCGTTCGAACTTCCAGACTTGCAACTTTCAGCTTCAGCAAACGAACATGCATTATTACAAACGTACGGAAAAAATAAAATCCAGCTCTTTTCGATTGAATATAGCCGGTCTCTAGTTAAATTTCAATAAGTAACATATGTATTAAAGAGATTGCTATAATTCAATCGTTACGAAGTTCACTTTTTGATATGGTAGATATTTTTATATTCACTATCGAATAAGATAAATTTTTCAATGTAAAAGCGACCACAAACAATGGATATAGGTACCTACATAATTATGTGGATATGCGTGCACTGCGTAGCGACCTAACACGTATATAGTTTGGTACCATCTAAATTATTAAAGATGTAGATATAATTATTTTGATATCTCTATTACTTTCATCTATTGCACTCATGCGTACCTACTCGTTGCCAATTTTTCAGTATTAAATGGATGAAGACCTCAAAAGTTCAAAACAATTAAGCATTTTATTCAAGCTTCAAGGCGGTGATTTTAAAATTTCAATAAGAATTAGTGAGGTATACCGTGCGTCCAAGTGATTCGGGTTCAATCAGCGAAAAAATTTCTCTTCCAATTATTTAAAATTGATTTTTTCAAATGCAAAGAAATTGTAATGCGTTTGAAATAAATTTATCAGCCTTAAAATTCATTGAAATAATTTTAAAAATCATTTCTAATTTAAGAATTGTAGTTTAATTCTCATTATGTTATCAACAAACTAAGATTTTTGCGCTGATTGTACCCGAATCACTTGGACGCTACAGTAGACTTTGGGCAGGTCATTTCCTCGATACCCGCTGCAATGGAATGAAATTGGGATCTTTGCATCCCTCAGCGCCAAATTCCCTATTGAAAAAAAAAAGAAAACTTAAAATGATTTAATTTCTCTCGTTTTTTGTTGAATTAAGATATAAAAACTCAATTATTTCTTTCTCCTTCGATTAACTACTCTAGTTTCCTTAGCAACACTGAGAAGGGATAAGGTAGTGGTTTTCAGACTTGGTATTGGGTGTGTGGAGGTGTGTGGCCTGTAGTTATGAAGGGATTTAGCAACGTTATCTCCAAACCTGAGCAAGCCCCAGTTAAAAACTCAGATTCAGTTATACGGCATGACTGCTTACGTTTTTTATCATACCTCTACTTTTTGCTTTTGATAAAATTCAAAATGGCAAATTACTCTAATTTTGAGGGAGGCAGGAGAACGGGTATATAATCCAAATTTTTCGTTTTTAATCTCATACGAAAGAGAGAGTTACAGACGCTCACATATCCAACTTTCAACTTCTTGAATGCATTAATACACCCTAAACAGCGTGCGAATAATTGTACTCGTGAGCACTGAATAATGAAAATGATCGTTGTAATGAAGTATGACGTGTGTAACTGCGTGAAGACTGAAGACTTAGAAGTCAAAACTTCATAGGACTAAAAACGAGGCATACAAGAACCAAAAAACCTCATAAACCTTTGAAATTGAAACGAAACAACGAATGTAAAACGCCGCTGAAGGCTGACCGTGAACGGTGAACGGTGAACGGCGAACGCAGCAAACGCAGCTACGTACGTAAGTGCTGATAACGTGATTATTGATAACTGATAAGCCGCACTTGAAACGTTGACTTGAGATTGAGAATAATACTCCTAGAATATGCTCGAACAGCTCGAAGTCGAAAGTTTTGTGACATTCGTTTTTCGTTTAGATCTGCATTCATTTTAATATTTTCCTACGTGTTCAAATTTCAAATATTTAATTTGATTCATTCATCGTAGTGAACAGTGAATGTGAACATAGCACATCGGCACCGCGCCGCGCCTATCGGTCAACTTGAAAGTACCATTTCGTGCATTTTGCATCGTTTTAAAAAACTTCTCAGCTTTGTTTCGTTGCGAATAAAATTTGAACGGTATCGCGACAATCCGAAGCTCAACGTATCTACCGACTAGTGCATATACTATTCTTTCAGGTACCTACCGGTATTATTTAATTGAGTTTTTGTGGCAAGGTCGTTGAACTTTTTTGTAGTTGTTGCGCAAGCAACCATGGCTTTGGAATCGATTCAGATAACTACTAAAATATACGAGGGTCAAAAACCTGGAACTAGTGGCTTGCGGAAAGCAGTCAAAGTATTCCAGCAGGAACATTACACCGAGAATTTCGTTCAGTGCATATTGACCGCCATCGGTGAAAAATTAAAAGGATGCACGCTAGCGGTTGGCGGCGATGGTCGATTTTTCGGCAAGGAAGCTATTAGTATTATTATCAAAATTGCAGCCGCCAATGGGGTAAGTGTATTGGTTTTATTGCTTGCCTTTGTTCGTAGTTAAGTATATAATATTGATACTGATGATTAATACATAATTATGTACATATATCTACGCATAGGTGTACATTATAGTATTTTGATTCAACTAAAAAATTCGTGGACAAGCGGCCAAATTGAATTTCCAGAACATTATAAGACTTTGAGAAAAAATTAAATTATTACGTGTTATTTATACGATTGTAATATTTTTGAACATGACTCGGAATTTGTTCGTAGGTAGGAAAACTTATAATTGGCCAAAATGGTATTCTATCAACACCAGCTGTGTCTTGCGTCATAAGAAAATATAAACTCACCGGGGGAATTATTCTGACCGCCAGTCATAATCCCGGCGGACCTGATAATGATTTTGGAATCAAATACAACATCGAAAACGGAGGTAAGCGATAAACACATGCGGTCGGCCAACTAATTTCACGCCAGTTAGTATGAAATGAACGAGTAATACTTATGATGACGATGATAATGATGATAATATTGTATTTGTACAGGTCCTGCCCCAGACTCGATTACTAATGAAATTTATGAGTTAACGAAACAGATCAAGTCTTACTCCATCGTTCCGAATTTGAATTGTGATATCGACAAGATCGGCTCGAATACTTTTAATGTAAGGTCACGTCACCCATCGTCAAGTAGCGTCTAAATTAGGGTGCAGTCGATGAAATTTTTCTACGACTTCTTTCAACCTACTCGGCGTTGTAATAATAATCAATAGTCCATGTTAATCAAAGATTTTCTTCATTCTAGGTTAATGGCTCGAGTTTTACCGTAGAAGTCATCGATTCTGTGGACGACTACGTAGAACTGATGAAATCTATTTTTGATTTTACTAAATTACGTTCGTTGGTTAGCACGTATTCGCAAAACACGCCTTTTAAAGTACTCATCAATTCTATGCACGGAGGTACGTAACGTATACGCAACTCGCATTTGTACACGTAATTTGTGTAGTTTCGAGTTGACGTAATATTTACGCGTATGTACGTCTGTCTGTGTAGTGACTGGTCCTTACGTGAAAAGAATCTTCCTGCATGAACTGCAAGCTTCAGACAATTCTGTAATCAATACGACACCTCTTACCGATTTCGGAGGCGGTCATCCGGATCCGAATCTTACTTATGCCGCTGAACTTGTGATGTTGCTCAGAAGCGGAGATTACGATTTCGGAGCCGCATTTGACGGCGATGGGGTGAGTATAACGATAGGCGTTCGTCATCTTCGGTCTTTATAATACATACATACTGTATATGTGTATTAATTGTGTGCGTGTATACTTTATGTAATGTATGTCAACGTTGAGAGAAATACTCGTTCATGTGAATGCTTACAGCTTACAGCTTTCTTAATTTGTTGATAGGATCGAAACATGATTTTAGGGAAAAAAGCGTTTTTTGTTACACCGAGCGATTCGTTAGCAATTTTAGCCGACAACTTGAATTGTATACCTTATTTCGAAAAAACAGGTGTGAAAGGTTTGGCTAGAAGTATGCCAACCGGAGCAAGTGTTGACCGGTAAGTTGTAAGTTTGCCATTACCTATATACCTATTGTCATCGTCATCGTCATCGTCATAATTACGTAACATATCGGACGTACAATAGCACGCGTACTTGATTTTTTAATTTGTGTACTCTGTAATTGTATGCAGAGTAGCGAAAGAGTTGAAAGTGGAACTGTTCGAGGTGCCCACCGGTTGGAAATATTTTGGTAATTTAATGGATGCCGGTCGTTTATCATTATGTGGTGAAGAAAGCTTCGGGTAAGCGACCATTTCACGCGTCGTGTCGCCTATTTCCATACAAAGTATCATCGCTATGAGTTTATCTGGATGTAACGTGATAACGAATATACGTATATTTTAGCACTGGATCGGATCATATTAGAGAGAAAGACGGAATCTGGGCGGTGTTGGCGTGGCTTTCTGTGATTGAATTTCATGGTAAATCCGTTGAGCAAATTTGCCGCGACCATTGGTTGAAATTTGGTAGAAATTATTTTGCGAGGTAAGTGACCGAATACGAATGCGCATCGCGATACTAACGTTAGCTTTCATCTTCAACTCGAAGACTCTGGTATTGCCTATAATTGTTCAATGCTTAATTTGTACGACAGGTATGACTACGAAAATTGCGATGCCGATGCGTCTAGCCGCATGATGAAAGATCTAGAGGAGAAAATTCTTCAACCTGATTTCATTGGACGAAAATTTACGTTCGAAAACAAAAATTTCGTCGTTGAAACAGCCGATAATTTTCAGTATACTGATCCGATTGATAAAACCGTTTCTAAAAATCAGGTAGTGTTAATTTTATTGTGGTCGATAAATCTTCAATTTTATATTATCGTACTCCCCTTCGTGGTGCCTAACGGAATAAAGTTCATTTTTTCATTTATTTATTTATTTATTTATTTATTTATTTATTATTATTATTTTATCAGGGTTTGAGAATTGTATTCGCGGATGGATCACGATTAATATTTAGATTATCTGGAACTGGAAGTAGTGGCGCTACGATCAGATTGTATGCTGAAAGTTACGAACACTCGAAGGGAAATATTGATTTAGATTCTCAGGTTGCATTAAAACCCCTCATACAGGTGAATTGAATGTATTTCTTTTTTTTTTTTCTGATTAACTCGATTTTTTTTGCTATCCTACTGAATTCACTTTCTGCTTTCGAATAATTGCAGGTCGGGTTAGAAATATCGAAATTGCCGCAGTACACAGGGCGCGAAAAACCCACCGTTATCACTTAAATTTATATGTGCTATTCTCACTTATTTACATTTTATTTTTTCGAATAGCACAAAATTTTTACCAACATAGAAGGTAAAACTTATTTTCTTGAACTGGTTTCATTTATGTATCCCTGAATCGAAATCTAGATGTTTTCATGTATGTAGAATTATTCGTTAATATTACTATCCTCCGTATATCATGGTGTGGAACTTTTCTTTTATCGAACCGAAGATCGAAGTATGTATGTAATAATGTGCTTACCATTATCAGTTAAATAGAAGTTTTATTCCTATGAATATCTATGTGAATATGAATTTTTTTCCAACCTTCAGCCTGTTATTTATAATCTGTTTTTCTTATATTTATTGTATTTTTACCAGATTGTTTGTTTTGTTGTTATTTATTTTCTAAAGTTCAAATGAATCGGTATGTAATGCAGTGCATTGCGTGCCTATCCCTTTATAATTACTATTAAACTTTTACTTTTTATCGTTAAATAAAATGTTTATGAAACTAGGTATCGTTTGGAGATTATAATTTTTGGGGTAAAAATACAGTTTTGTCTAAAATACCCGTGCGAGTTACCCGAATGAACGATTAAAAATAAAGCTCTCCATCCTTCTTTTTTTTAATTATTCATAATTATGATTGCATGAAGTTTCGCATTGTTTGAAGTGTGAGAAAAAAAAAATGGTTGATAATATTCTATTACACATTTAATTAGTACGTAATTCTTTCTACGAATAGTTAATGTTGCAAATTTATTTTTAATAAATTAACGTATGTAGTAACGGTATGTATGTGAAAATGTTAGGAAATGGCGTGAGTGTGATGTAATTTTTTATGAAATTGATAATTTATTTTTTGCGAATAAATTCGCAGAAATTTTGTTCAGAAACCAGTCGATACTGCCATGTAGTTTGAAGTCAGCTATCTTTTGTTAAGGAAAGATATGTTTGACTTATATTGTTTCGTAAGTTTTATAAGTAATTTAATAATTAACGATAACATTGTTTATGGATTTTTTTTTTAAGAAATAAATTTTGCGCGAGTTCTATGCAATGAATATTTAAAAATTTACTTATCGTGTTGTATGTCTTGCGACGAATTCACTCATTATGTAAACTTGTTTTAGCGAGTGTGATAATTCAGGAAGCACTCTTGTTGTTGAGATAATTCTCTTTGTTGCCACGAAACAGCTATGTGACTTTAATTTCGTCGAGTTGAAAAATCAAAACTTGCGATAAATTATTAGAAAATAGGGCTTAACGTATATTTCGCGTATTAATCCAATTAAACGATAAAATAAATTAATTTTGATGATGACCTTTTTTTTGCTTTTTATTTCTAACATGTAAGAATAATCATTCTGTTGAAAGAAGTCGTCAAGGTGTTGGATACTCGTTTCAGTATTCAATGATTAATTTCGTTCTTCGAGAGAGGTGATTGGAATGAGAGCAGCGTTATAATCGAAGTTACAAAAACTTTGAAAATGAAAGCTTACAAAGCATTTTGAAATTGAGAGAAATAAAAGGTATTTGAGACAGAGTAACTCAGTATTTATGTCAACGTTAATTTCAATTAGACTGAATTCTAACATTTCGGCCCTGCTTTTCAACAATGATTCTCTTTTCGTGGTGGGAGAATAGAGGAGAGAAATTCGTTTAAAATTTTAAAATTTCTTTAACGATATTTCTACATTATGTAAGCGAAACGATGAAAAATAAAGTTGTCAACTATTATTATGAATTTTTGATGAAGAATTAACAAATAATTCCCTTCGTTTCTCTGCTAATTGGTTTAGACGCTCTTCACGCCACCCCGCCAACTCTTGCGTATATTTTGGTGCGCCCACCAGCAGGCAGCAGTGGTTGAAGGGTGTTATCAGGTTTTCGCGCCTTATCTGAATTTTAGCGGCGAACGCCATTTCAGAGTAGTTATTGAAAGTGATTAATACATATTAATATATATTTGATGAGTATGGTCCTAGTATGGTTCAGTAAAAGAAATTAGGTAATCATCCATCGTGAAAGAAAAATGCCGCTGTTTTCTTCTGATCTTTCACTTGATCCCATTTCGGACGAAAAATATTTGGTGATACGGTCTAAAGAATCTGTTCAAATTAATCCTTATCAATGTAAAGCATGGACGTTGACTGCAAAAACTCTATTTCCTCAAAATTTTGACATTCAGGTAGATGAGTGTTATTTTTTTTTTTTCAATCAAAAATATATATTCCTATCAGTATCAGTACACTCATTGTATGTGTGTATATTGGCTCGTGATAATGGTTGCCTTTCTTGATTTACATTTTAGTTCGAAGCATATTTAATCGAAAAGAGTAACGGTAACGTTAGAGAAGCAGCGAAATGTTTCACTACGTTGTAAGTGTTATCCCTTTTATGTTGCTCTAAATCCAAAATGTTTACAATTATCGATTACGTATATTCGTGAGATTGAATTTATAGATTCCAGTCGTTCATATCTGAAAGTGGTTTGTGGGATGAAATGACTGCTTTAACAAATGCTTTAAGAATGGAAAGTAACGATACAGAAGCATTATTTTTAAGAAAAATGTTCTCTCACATTCCCTCCGGTAGGTAGTTGATCGAAAATGCAATTTTGCCAAGCCTTGAATTTGATATTTATTCTCCATAGATAATGAAAGTATGTAATTTACTTAATCTGCACAACTTTGTTCAGGTATTCAACGCGACATTCTCACCGCTACCGCGGAAAGAAGTGAAGATACAATGGAACATTGCCGGCTAGTTTTATTGCTATTTCGTAAATTTCCGCAGACACCTCCGCAATTGATGGTACGTTTAGCTTACGTTAAACTCATAATATTGTTCGAGTGGAATACGAGAACATTATTTTGTTAAATTTGGAACTACGTACTATCACTCATTTTTAGGTTCGTTTGGTAGATACCTTAATCACAGCAGAGAAACATGGACACTGTCAAAGTGTAATTAACTGTTACCGTAAAACATTAGGTACTGAGTGTTTGAGGAGATTGAAACATTCTGCTTAACAAATGAAACTCATGCCGTGTGTTCTTTGAATGTTCTAGTTTGCGACGTGTTACCTTTACTACTGCACACCAGCATGGAATTACCTTCTAAGCAATTATATCGTTTTTTGCATAAATCGACTGAATTTTATTTAGCCTGTTTAATGTCCAAACGATCAGATAAAGTAAGTCTCGTAACGTAGATGGTAGTACGGAGTGAATGTAATATGATCGTTGTACAGTGTTGAAAGATGTGTTTTTTTTTGTTTTTTTTTTTTTTTGAACGGTATTTGTTCATTTTTAGAATAATTTAGATGTGGAAAATAATAGCGATGTAAGTTGGGAATCATTTTTCACGTTACTCAATCTATTTGGAAATAAATTAGACTGGGAACTATGCTTGATATTTACGTATCCCTGGTATGTTATGGTAAAATATTGTTCCTCAGCTTGCGTATCGCGAGGCCTGACGATAATTCTTGTTTTCAGGAACAGAGATGTAGCTTGGCAGCATCTCGTTACATTTAGTACAGTGCGCTTAAACATGCTAGACTCCAGCAAAGGTGTGAAACAGTTGGTTTATTGCTTGTCAATTGTATTCGCCTATTCTTTGCATCAATATAACGCATCATTGCAACCTGGTGAGCGAGTTTTTTTCTTCTCCATGCGCGAACAGAATAGAAGTACGAGTTGTTATGCGTGCTAAATGTAAACATTTTTCTTCCTCTCTTATTTGAAGTCGCCCAGTCCGAGAGTAAGATTTCAGCTGTTTTGGTCGAAGCATTTGTGTCTAAAGAAACGGATGAAATGCTACCATTTCCACCTAAAAGAACGAAAGTAGATTCTTCTTCGGATCACAATTTGCCGACATTGACTAGCGGAGAAGGAGCTGGCGATATAATCAAGCATTTTAATTTCGCACTCAAAAGTTGGAATATGTTGCAGTCGACTGAAATGTATCAAAAAGGTAAATTTCATAGCGCGTTACGTTTGGTATTTTGTTTAAATTCTCATCGTTCAAATAATTTCTTCATTTATTTAGAATTCACCAAGTTGAAACAACATATCAAACTTGATAACTGGATTTCAAATTTCGCGGCTGACGCTGCCTTATATCGAGGTAATTACGAAGAGTTTCACGCGAATATTCAAAATAACAGTAATTCTATTCAAAATTTGCTTCAAAAATTGACCTACAATTTCATCTCGAAAAACTTTCAAGTGAGTATTGAAAAAAGATTTGCTGCCGAGCCCGCTTCTACGATATAATGTGTAATTAATCATCCAACTGTCGTCGAAAAGTTACTAGGTGAAAATAGTGTACAAATCATCAAACGAATAGGCACAGTCAACGTTGCTGGTAATTACAGTCAAAACTTGACGGAAATCGGTGTTTCCAGACACCTTCATTATTTGCCTATTGCGAAGTTGCCGATTTTACAATACGTTGTCAAACTGCTCATCATTATGTACTGGGTAACGAGCGTTTAATTTTTATCAACTCCATTTTCATATTATCGAATAGCAGAATATGTACAACAATACGGTGAACCGTAACTGTTTTCAGCAATTATTGCCAAATTTCGCCGCATCCGATGTGGACAAAGTCAGCGGTTTCTTGCTGATATTGTGTCAAATGAACTGGCCGACTGAGAAAAAAATTGTGCTCGATATTATATCGCGTATTAGAAGTCAGCGTAGTTTCGCATTTTCTTCGTTTTTCAAATACGTAGTGAACGTAGAAATTCTAGAAGAATTCATGCACATGTACGCTAACGAACAAGAAGCTGTGAAGTTGGATTTGATTAATTCTAATCCCGTATCGAGGTATGATATTTAATTTACGTACGACTATGTAGCTATGTAGTCTGTATTATTTGTACCATGTACTAAGTACTTGATCAACTCCGCGATGTCTCCACTCTTTCTTGCTTTTTTCTCCTTCTCTACACGTTGACTACGCACAGTGTACAGCTTATGTAGATAGACGCACCTATCTAGAGCTACGTACTAACTGCTACATGCTACTAGCTACTACTCACCATCCATAATTGTATAACAGCGCATATTCTACTTTCATGTGTTTCGTTCTCCAACTTTTTCAGTCAAAAAAGAATATCAACTCGAGGAGCAGACAAAGAAGAGCGCGAAGATTTTAGACAACTAATGATGCAACAAGTGTGCGTTCAAGAACCTCTTCATACGTTGATAATTTCTTTCTTATTGGAAGAAGAGCGTTTTATTTCTTTCAAATGAACGAATTTCAAAGAAAGAAAGAAAAAAAAACAACTGCTGCTAATAATTACTCATTTTTAATCTTGTATTCATGGTTGACTTTTACTACGTGGTCATCGAGCGTATTAATATTTAACATGAAAGCGTAAACTTATCCGCGATATGATGCGGTCAAGAACAGTTTTGTAATACTGCTTATGTAAATGTATTACGTATTATGTCTTATGCATGGCAGTTATCACTTATTAATATCAATAATTTTGCTTGAAAGTTTATAACGTATACGAGTAACTTCAAATAGGTATCTTAAATTCAACCATTAAGACGTAATCCGTTGGTTGTAAGAGAAGATTGTCTTTTGATTGTTAACAAAATCCATCGAAATTATGACAAAAAAATAATTACCTATAGTGTCTCGCAATTATGAAATCGATTTTTTAAAAGTTTTCTTTTCCGCTTTTCAGCTTCGTATTATTTGCGTTTTGTTCCTAAAAACAGTAACCATAAGTTTAGGTATTTTGTTTAGCGAAAAAAAAAACAAAAAAAAAAAAAAAAAAAAAAAAAAAAACCATTAGCTGGCCACCGCGTTTATTATTCAGGTAAATAATGAGTTTGTACAAAATGAGCGTACATAATATTCATGCATATACGATGTAGCTAGAAGAAACATTAGCCTGATACAGTGTTCAACTTTTGTCATCATGCCATCAACAACAAAATAATATCTGTATGGAATACGTTTATAAATTGTACATATTAGCTACACGCGCGCGCGTATGTATACTAAGTGTATGTATTTGTAAATGCTTAATAATTTATTTTGTTCGTAAATTAAATTAGTTCCAAGATCATCGTGTTGAAGGTTTTCTCAAGAGATTGGTAGTCTCTGTTGCTACGCCGCGCCTTCAAAAGTCGTATTGGAAGGTAGCGGTAAAATGGTTATAACCGAAGGCGCCGAATCCACGGCCGGTTGATTTGTGGTAGGATTTACATTGTTACTAGGACGTATAGTGGGCGATATATCGACAGCTGGCTTATTAACTGGCGTTGAACTTACTTTGGGGAATCCGAAATTCTTTGGCACAGCTCTGGCTCGCAGCTGAAAGCTACCATAACGGATAGTGGTGCTTATAACCGCCACATTTGTCTCGGTAAAAGTTGGAAACATTTCGAATTCGTTGAAGGAGAGGATTACACTACATTCTCTGTACGTGTAAAATGTAACGGGAATAAATTAATTAATAACATTGCAAACCGTAAACGTAAAGCACGAACTGTGCAAAGCGAGGGTATCACTTACTTCTTCAGTTGTTTTATGCTACCATCCGATTTCACGTCGTGTAACTCTAAACATGGCGGTGGAACTGAGTATTCTTTGCCGAATAAATGAACTTCTGTAATTACTATTTCTATCCTAGTATTTGGATCGCTTTCCAAAGTGAAAACACATTCGCCTAGTAATACGTGTAAAAATTCATCTCATACTACACGTGAAAATTTAAATTACCTAATAATGTACATTTTTCGTCATTTTTGCAGGCAAAAAATCAATTTTCGAGGTTGAAAAAGTAAAAAATTATAAATCACATTCATTAAGTTGAAAAAGAGGCGTTTGAAATTTCAGAAATGTACGTGGAAAATATTGATCGCGTTTCTTTGAAATTTTAAAATCATTTTAAAACTCTTCGATTTCATAGGTACAGCATAATAAGTCATATGATTTACTCTTTATTTTCTCTATGTTACTCAAAATAATAAAATATCGCTATTTGAGACTTCGAGTGGTATTGTAAATGAGGTTCCAAAATATTGTCATTTGAAAGGTATGTCGGGCTGAAAACATTTATACCCATATCCATGGGTTTTATTCGAGATTCCTGAAATTGTGCAGAATTACTGAACGGGCATGTATCGTAAAAGTTTTATTAATATTTTTTTAGCTGTAAATTTTACAGTTGTTCTCGATACATTATGATGTGTTGTAAACATCCGTACACCATTTTCATACCGAAAATTACAAAAAAAAGAAAATTACGTTCTTGACTGTCAATGACTTATACGATTTGTACAAAACTATACAGATGCATCTGCCTACTTGTCTTTGTAGGTAGATGATAGAATTGAAAAATTCATCATTCAATCTTACCAAATTTGGACAACGGATTTCCTTCATATTGGTAAGTGATCCAGTTTTGATTAAACGATGTTGGAATATTTGGCACCCAAAAGGCAGATTGACAAGGTGCTAGCGACCATAATACCGTGCTTTGCACTTGAGCTGGAATGGTTGTTTCTAGATCTGCTACACAGGACAATAGCAGGCAATGGATGTGCAACACCAAAAACCACCCAAAACATCTCAAGTTACATCTAATAAAAGAAACAAAACTAAAAGTAAATACGATATTTTTCGGATCACTGTTTAATTGTTTACGTAGCAAAGTAAATATGGGCTAGCAAGTAATTCGAAAATAAGCCGCGCCAAAATTTTAAATGAAAACAGCAATAAAAAAATTAATTAATTAATTAAATAAAAATTGAACTTTTTTATTTTACAATTTAAATACTGACTTGGTAAGTAGCATGTCGGTACGTTCGTTTCCTGTTTTTCTTGAATTAACGCGCGATAATCTGATGAACACGCAACACTTGAGGCATGTACGATCTTTTTAGACAAACGATGCTTCGTCACTCAGCAAATTCGAAATGAAATAGTAAACTTCTCGTTACTCTCTTATTTTTGTTTAAGTTGGAAAAACCTCGAGAGTTGGAAGAGTTAGTACCCATATCAAAATGCTCGCATACGGGTACTTTGATAAAATGTGGAGAAAGTTAATTTGTGCGATGAATAAAACGTTATAACAACGCGTCAATTTGGAAAATAGCAATGTCGGCTCGTTATTTGCAACTTTCCTCACTTAAATTTGCTGGCTACCAAAATTTTCATGAGCTTACTTATTTCGTTGGTTATATGCTTTTTTGAGAAAAGTAAAGGTATTTAAATGAATCAGTTGTCTGCACTGGTTGCTACATAAAATTGGCCATAAAAAATGTTAACTTATGTGTTGTGTAGAATATGTACATATTGTGAAATTTTTCTTTACGACAAAGTCTAGGCAACGCTCCACCATTTCAATCTTTGTAGGTGTTTTAACGTACCTAAGATTCTTATCCGTTTTATATGCATGGGTACTTTCACATAAGTATCAATCTACATCGGATCGCATGCAAGATGAAAGTGATACCTATACATAATTAAGTATTCTTGCCGCATAAACCAGCGATGACAGTTCTTAACCCAGGTAGAAGAAAAGGAAAATGAAAAATCTATTGTATGTAGATACTTAAAAGTATCTGCATTATATGATGTATGTTTGTATGATACCTACCATAGTGAAGAATAAAGTAAGTTATGAAACGTTACGACGTATCAAAATAGCATTCTGTAATTAAAGTAGTAACCATTAGGTAGGTACGTATCTACCTACTTTAAGAAAAGTGCTATAGGGCTTCATACCTATAGGCTCAGAATTAATGACGAGTTCCAAATAAATTTTTTGAAAATTCATAGAATTTTTCACGTTATTAACGTGCACATAGAAAATTGTTCAACGCAATTCATCGAAAAAATATCATTCCTTATTCATACATAATGCTTCAAATTGAATTAAAATTTTTAACGCATATATAGGTAATATAGGTATTTATCGAGTACATTATTTATCAATGTGCGAGTAATGAGATTTACCCTATTATGCTACGTTCAAAAAAATTTCAAGTCTAATATCACATTGCAGTATTCATAGAAAATTTGGTCATTTTTCGAAGACATAGTGTTGAAGTTTGAAACGTGTTAACAATAGGACACTATACCTATCAAACATCAAACTCATATACATCACTTCATCAGCACCTTTTCGCTAGTTTTCGTGAGACCCTCGCGGCCTGCACTTTCAGCGAAATAGTTCACTTGACTGTACAACATAGGCTTTCAGCAAAAATCCATCAGCAAATAAAAGAAAACCTGAAAAAGCGGCCGCATTTCACTTACTCAGAATAATTGATTGGGTAACTCAACTGTTAGGTACTTATTCAAAGGCTGCCAGTCACTACAGAAAACAGTGAAATAAATTATTCTGAATTAAAGCAGAACAACTCCTCTGCATCAAGTGGTTAAAATATGCATAAGAATGGAAATCAACCAGCATCCAAGACACTTGTGAAGACATAGGTATTAGCATGACATCTTAGAATTCAATCAAAAAGAAAATACTCATATTACACTATAGCCTGTTTTTATGGGGGGGGGGGGAAGAGTTTGGGTGTCTAACCCCCCCAAGAGCTTCTTTTTTCTTTTTTTGGTGTTTAAATCAACTTTTTAGTAATTTAAACATTTACTATTTTTCTCACTTGACTTTATGGAACTGAACCCCCCCTCCCCTCCAAACAGTAATCCTAAAACCGGCACTGTATTACATCTATAGTTCGCCGAACTTTCAGGATTGGCCCAGAAAAAACTATGTGTAGCGGCCCTTATGAGATAACTGTTAAATCCCCCTCCTCCCCCATAAAAAAATAAAATTGTCAAATTTGCGACTCTGTAGTTGATACTTTTAGGTAATAAAAAATAGCAACATGGCTTTGAGGATATTATTTTTTTAATTTAAAATGCAAACAAAAATAAATAATGAATTTCTTGAATTAAAAATAGATAGGTAGCTTATGTAATGAAAAACAATTACGAAAAACTTGAGGAAGTAATACTTTTTTAAACGAAGGGTTTAACGAACAAACTTTTTCAAGAATTTCTCCAAATGTTAGTGATTCTAAAATGCATAGGAAAGACCATCTTGAACAACTGCAATTTTCAATAAGTTGTTTAGGATGGTCTTTCCTATTGCATTAGGCAATAAAATGTTTTCTAGAAACTATATTTGAGTTCTCCTCTAATGTGCTTAACCTGAAATAGTGGAAAATGAGAAAGAAGTGTTAGAGAAAGGTAGGAAAATTAGTGAATCAGAGAACACAAACGTAGCACAAACGATGCCACCAAATTCACGCCAATCGAATTATTTTCAACCCTTTTTTAAATTTCCATTTCCCCATCACCCTCAAATTGTTTTCGGTATGCCTCAGGAAGGAGGGTAGTACAAATGATGAGGTTTGTGGCACAAACCAGCACAAACAAATGCAATGTGAAGGTGCCGGGGAAATGCACCTGTGCTTTTTCTTTAAGTAACACGATGCGTTGAGTTATAGTATATTGTAGTCGTTAGGTGTGCATAATACGCGCGCAGTAAATGAGCGAATTAGGTCAGCTGTTTTTTTTTTTTTCACGCATATTTATAATACAACAGACTCGTTTAAAATCATACTTTGTTATATAGAAATGATCTCGGTTTATATGGTTTATATATATATACTTACATGAAGAATTAAAAAGGTTAAGGCTTCACGTATGCATATGAGTATCTGAACTACCACCTATGCATGTTCACTATATGCTGCATGGTATCACGTGTGTACTTGTTAAAAAGGCGATGTGTTGAAACGTGATCTGGAGACATAAGAGATTCGCTTACATAAATATATCTACGTGTACGCATCAACGTATATTGTATGCATGATAGTTAATAGTTCCGAAGAGAGCGTTATTGTATGACTAAATTATCACAATTTAAGAAATTTCAATGCCTAAAGAAAGTATTATGCATTTTGTACTCGTAGCATTATATTAAGGTTTACTATGTGTCAAACTTTCATCCTACTGGCAAAATCTGAGGAGTTTGTAACGAAATTTTTTAAATACACGTGGATGCATGACACATTTTCGTTATAATACTGTTTTGTCGTGGTATGATTGTAATTCGTATAAATTTGGAGAAAAATAGGAAAAATGAGATCCGGTCTAAAATTAAATTCACCTGATGGACTATTGGTAGCATATTTATGCCAAAAGCTCAATTATATATACTTCGAATCTTATCATGACAAAGGGATCTTATTTTAGTTGGAAAAACTCAATTGTATTTGATCGTATAGGTATTTATTTTCTTTTTCTGCAATAGGTAATTGATTGAAATCAAAATATTCCAACGTAAATTTATTCGCAAACAATACGAATAGGTAGTAAAAATAATCGAACTAGGAAGCATTTAAAAAAATATATTGGTACAGTATAAAACCCATACATATTTTTATCATCCCAGATACAGTACATTATGTACATAGTCATACAAGCCCACACATGTCACTACAGATAAAAATGATGTACATTAAAAATTAAAAATATTATATACAACTTTAATGAGTCATGTACGGGCAAAAAAGATGACGCAAGTACAAATTCTACATTTGAATTAATTCGCCAAAACATGATATACAATATACTAAAATGATAATGAAATTATTCATTGAGCGCAGAATATCACATGGTGAAAATCTTGATAAGTACGAAGTGTACATGAGTAGGTTATTAATAGTAGCTACCAGCAAAAGTAGCTGAATAGGCACGAGAGGTCGTAAAATGAAATTCGTGAAAACAAAAACGATCCATTTTATGAAAAGTTGGTACTATTCAAGTACTGTTCTTGAAAATACAACTGAAATCTTGACAACGCCAACTCTCCGTATTCAGATGAGCTATTGATATTGTTTCAACAAGAAGAAGATTGATATGTGGAAATATCAATCTGAAAATCTAAAGTTCGATCCGAATTGATGGATAGCAAAACAATACTACTCTTGGTGAGAACCAAAGCTGGACTGTTCGAACCAAAATTGGCGCTGAAAAAAAATAACGATAATAATAGTGATTGAAATAATTTATTACGTTAATCGTACATAATACTAATACTAATAATAATAATAATAATAATAATAATAATAATAATAATAATAATCATCATCATCATCATCAAATCAATTCATGCAGGTATATTCCACATGGTTATAATTTGACAACTGAATAGCAACAAAAAATATATATATATACATATTATTAATAGTTTCCCAGATGTCTGTCGGCGCGTAGGGATGATAATAACGGTAAAAGTAAAACGCGCAATAATCATTAATCATCGTGATAGAAATAAGTAATCGCTTATTCTGTCACGATGACTGTATTCATACACGAAGTATGGTGAGAAATAGGAAAAAATATGTATAGAGTACTGAGACTGGAGTGTTCTTTTAAGTAAGTATGATCAACACGCTTGTAGAATGTTGAAGGCGCGTTTTTAACATGCTTTAAATTTTGATGATAATCGATAGCCGCAACTGCTAACGATACGACGAAATAGGATAAAATAAAAATGCGTGTACTAACTCGATTGATATGGGCATTATAGTGCCTCCGTGAAGAGCGTAAATCTTTATATTGCTTTCTAGCCAATTCTCCGTAGTTAATTCAGCTGAGATCGTTTCTTCTGCTGACTGCATCGATATGGCCAATTTATTATTTTCATTCACCGCATACAGCATCAAAACACAAACTGCCTTTTGAGTATCGCTACCATATTTGATAGTTGATTTAATTTCGAGGTCTCTGAGGCGGCCCACCTCAATAGAATTCGAACACTTGCCGGGTTGAAGATAGAGTCGGTGTCTGGTATTTAATTCGATACTGGTGACATTGTTGACGAGTGGCGAAGGCGAAGGCGCAGGAGGAAGGTACGAATCAAAAGTTTCTAAATTTTGCGAAGGAGCTTGCGAAGACTGAAAAATCGTAGAATAAGATAACGGCGACGAAACAAAGTTGGTCGCACCGTTCGAGTATGACGAAGCCGTTGGTGCGGAAGCTATGTAAAACGGCTTCGGACCATTTGATGCGGACTGAGGAGAAAATAACGTGCTGTGAAAGTGCACTTGGTTATTAGCGATATTTGGAGCAGTTTGTTCGCTCACTTGAAACGGTATCGCTTTATAGTCGTCTCGTTCACCAAATTCGCTTTCAACGTTAGCATAGTCGTTGAATGAGCGGTCTGCCACTTCTAAATCCTGGTTCGAAAATTTATGCCCGAACAACGATTTTACGGTTTTAAAATTTTCGTCATTTTTACGCGAAAACCAATCAACCGAACTAGTGTTCGAAAATTGTTCGCTAGGTAGCCATTTTTCGGCGCTTTGTACGTTTTCCTCGCTCCTCAACGAACGTAATGTGGACATCATTAACGAGAAAATTAATATTCTGTACGAACACATTTTTATTTTTGTCGTTCGAAAGCGCCGCGCACGTTAACCTTAGAAAAACTTTACTAAAAACGAACGTTCAAAACGCTACGCACTCCGTTTTAGAACTGAACGACAGTGACGCTTTCAACATTATATAAAATACATGTGGGTACGCGCTCAGATAACACCTTGCAAATATACCCACATGTAAATAAATAAAAAGCATTCGTGCTTTTGTGAAAGTGATTAAATGCCGTACGATAATAACAACAATAAATAAATAAATAAGTATTTAGATTATGAGTAAGGCGACGCGACCCGTTAAAGAGCAAAGAGGAAGAAGTCATCAATGAGCAGAAACATAAGATCCAAAGAAGGCTTGTAATAGCAAAAATAAAAAGGATATCGATGCATACAACACAACAGAATGAAATATGTAAATGAAATAAAATTACAGTAATAAAAATAATATTTTTAAGTAAAGCCATATATAGCCATACAGTATACCTACTGCAATAATGTACTAATAATCTGGTAATACACATTGATATGTTACGCAAACTCGTGTCGTTTATTCGATAATCTGACGTCTGAATTCCGGCTTAACAGCTTCAGTTAGCTCTTTCGCGTACATGTCCAACCGTTGAGTCATCTAAGAATACATTTTTACCAGTAACTATTAACCACTACTTGTACAGAGTACGAAGAAACGTGCAATTATGAGAGTTACTCACTTGAAATCCCCAAACATCTTTAACTTGACGACATAAATTCAAATCCATATCAACGATAAGCAAGCCATCTTTCGATCTAGACAAACTCTATGACAACAGCAAGAAGAAAATTCGTATGTAACGAACGTATGGCGTAGGTATTCATTTGTAAATTCACATTCCAACGGTAGATGAATTCCTTACAGGAGTTCTTGATCCATCTGGCGACGCAACGTAACTCGATCCGTAAAAATGGCCAAAACTTTTATGAGCTGGCTTTCCGTCACCTGAAGTAAATTCGTTGGGAAATTCTTCAGTTCCGACACGATTGATAGCGCAAGCGAAGTACCCGTTCGCGATAGCCGCGTTTCGAGCTTCGATACCCCATAGTGGTTCGCTGAAAGTACATAATTATATCGAATTACATAATTGTCCAATTAAAAGCCAACTCGAAACACGATACCATTAATTTACGAGTGTTATGGTGTTGTATGTTTACCTAAGGCCGGCGATCGTAGCCGAAGGATTGAAGACTATTTCTGCTCCGTTTATACCGAACATCAGCCAGTTGAGAGGATGATGACGTCCGTAACAAATATTTACGGCAATCCTGCCAAACTGCGTCTAACACAGTGAATTTATGAAAGAAAAAAGAGAGAGAAAAAAAAACGAATATTAATCGTTAATTTCTTTCATCATTGCTCGCGAGTATATTAGTTTGGAATTGTCAAGATTACGGATGGCTATTGGCTATGAACAAAGTACAAAATTTCAAATCGGCATGTCAGCGGGAGGTGGAAAAGTAAGCGCGACGCGTGTTACTCTATACTTGGGAAGTGTGATGCCTAGCATGTTACTCCGTACATTTGCTTTATAAATTTTGAAATCGGATAAAAATAGATGACGCGGCGCTGATGCTAAAACAGAAATTACTTGAAAAACAGGATGTCCTGTATCGCCCTCCATGTAGTACGTGGATTCATTGAAATCTCCTACACGGGGAATGTGATTTTTGCGATGTTTTCCCAATACTCTGCCGCTATTATCAATTACAACGCAAGTATTCCAAATGACATCGTTTTTCAATTCATCTCGTTCCAAAATTGGTGAAACGATGACCATGCAATATTGTTTGCATAACTAGAAAAATCACATCGTCACTACTGAATGTCATGAAAAACGCTTTTTCCAAAGCGTATTAGTCATTCGAAAAACATTTGCCTTTTGTAAGAATCTTGTCGTTGGTCCATCCTCGGCTGACTCGGCGAATTCGCACCATGGACGTTTCTCGCGAGTACAAAAAGCAAACGGCATCGCTGAAAAAAAAAAAAAACGTACTTAACGACAAGAAGCGGTGCAGATATACAAAAATATCATAAATAAGAGACCTTACGCCAAGCTTCTTGTAGGCATACTATGTTAGTTCTCACTAAAGCTGCTGCTTCAATAATTTTTCCGATGCGAGAGTGTAAAGCATTTCGTTGCTTCACGACACTTTCGGTAGTTGGCAAAACTATGCGATTCTGAATCAATCCTACTCGTACAATTCTACATTCAATTCAAAATTTGAATGAATATTTAAGATTCTGGCAAATCTTACAACAATAAATTCCTTGGTTCATTCATTTCATACATCACCTTGGTGCTCGTAATTCTTCTTTTTCAGCAGTGAAACGAAACGACTTTACTTCGAATTGGTTTTCCCCAGCGAACTGATCAATTTTTTTGTTCAAATCCAAATTCCTGTACATCGAATTACGATAAAAAACATAATATGTAAATTTTAAATGCAAGAACTTTCCAGCACTCCTGAAAATACACTTACAAAATTTTATTGCCGTACATAAGTCTTCTAATTTCTGATAAAATATTTGGCGGTAAATTATCACTCAAACTTCTATCGATATCATCGATCATTTCCTCTCCTCCAGCTACGGCCATAACACTTGTGTTCAAATAAATGAAAAATTAACTAAATCTTGACAACCACCAAAAACTAACCGAAAACAGGGCTGCGGATTGGGATTACACGAAAATAATTAATTGCACAGGGTGGAGTGAAGATAAAAACACCAACACGAAGAGATCGCCGTCCCGTTTGATATCCAATCAGAATCGTTGTTATAACATTATACAAGCAATAGGAAGCAAGAGTCTCATACTTACATAGACATTGGAGTATATTGATTATTAACTACGCAAACACGTCAAAAAATAATTATAAGAGACTTTCGCTTCTTATTCGTTGTATAGCGTTGCGTTATAATAACAACGATTCTGATTGGATATCAAACGGGACGGCGATCCGCTTGTATACCAGACACCTGTTTATCTGCCTCTTGAAACTTGAATAAATCGTCCACATGGTCGAGGTCCACTGCTGGGCGCGTTCAGGTTTTTTTTTGAACGGCGTTCGTTCCCGTTCAATGAAATTCTCAAATTTGACGTTCACGTTCCGTTCCATTCACTGGCCAAAAAATTCCGTTCCGTTCAGCGTTCCGTTCAATTATTTCAAAAATTTCACGCGTTCCGTTCCCGTTCACGTTCATGAACGCTTCGTGAATAGACGATCACATTGAACCAAATTCAAGTTCTTCAAAACATCTGCTTTTCACTTTTACTAAACGCAATTCAACATTAAAATAACGAATAATTAACAGTCAGCCAGTCACACCACGAGAAATACACCAGGGCTGTTAACTTAAACGTATATTAGTTAAATTCAGTTAAAGTTTTAGTCTTTCAAAACAAAAATAAGAGTTAAAGTTAGCAGTTTTATTCTTTTCACTTAAAGTTTAAGTTATAGTTAAAGTTGAAGTAAACTAGTTTTAACTTAAATAAAATAAAAGTTTAGAGTTAAGGTTAAAGTTAAATTCTTCTTTATAGTTAAAAAAGTTAAAGTTAAAGTTAGTTAAAGTTTAATTCTTCTTTTAAAATAGTTGAAGAAGTTGAAGTTATAATGAAATAATGTGGTTACCTATTAATTATATCATATCCGCTTTTTATGTACGATGAAAAGATGAAATAAGACATAAGAGTTTCCAAATTCAATAAATCAAGCATTTATAAAAATATAAAATGAATTTAATTTTAAATTTCACATTTAAAATTTTAATTTTCAAAACTACTTATAATTATTTCGCAATAACAAAAGATCGTTAATAAATTAATAGACCCTTTGAGACTGTATCGCAAAGGACCTAGGTAAAATGAACCTCAAGTCGCTGAATGTTCGTTCAATATTGGAAAATTTGCTTGAGACTTTAACCAAAACGATTTTTTTTTAAGTTTAAGTTAAAGTTTGATTCAGTTTAAAGGACTGAAAATATTAGTTAAAGTTTTATTCAGTTACATATATTGGGATTTATAGTTAAAGTTAAATTCAGTTATATTCTTAATGCGTGAAAATACGAGTCAGTTTGAGTTAAGGTCAAGAGTTTTAGTTATTGTTAACAGCCCTGAAATACACCGAATGAATAGTGATAGTGAATACCACGACATAAAACTTGAGAAAGACGGAGTGAAGAAATAGAAAATTGAGAAAAAAAAAAACTAAAAAAAGTAAAAAGACAAGTTTCTTCTTGAACGATAAATGAACGTCGTTTAAAATTCACGTTCAAAAAAAAAAAACGTTCCGTTCCGTTCCGTTCCAACTTTTATATTTATCCTTCCCGTTCCGTTCATCGTTCGTTCAATTGATAAGAGAATCTCACCCGTTCCGTTCGAACGCGCGTTCTTGAACGCGAACGCGCCCAGCAGTGCTAACCACGAGTTGAGTCGACGAAACTTGTGTGGCGAACCATCGTGGTACCACTGTTGTTGGATTGCCTCCGTAATCTAACAATGGTTTATCGCGGTACGTTCAATTGCAGTCGAGGCATGATGGGCTCGCGCTATCCTTATTGGGGTGTGATGGTACAACTACAGAATTCTCCGGTTTTGAAAAAGAACGAAATAAGTTTTTCTTCGAGAGACGCCATTCTCGTTATTAATTTAGTTTTCGATTTTTATCCTTTAAATACGTAGCATGTTAATAGAATGTTCTTTTTGAAATTAAATTGGAAAATGTTGTATGATTTAACATTTTAATAAAATCTGAGTAATAAGTGACCGCAGTTTCGTTCTTAACATTCAATTGCACCGTTAATTAGAGGGAAATCGTATTCCCTACAACTTCAGAAGTGGGATGCTATCCACTTAAGCCTCATGAAATGTAAGTTTACATAATGAACAACCTTATTATGAAACATTAAATTTTTCCGGTTCCGTTTTCACTTACGTAATTGTGAATTTGAATGAAACAATATGCCGCCGCCAAGATACCAGACGCGTTCGAGTTCTAGCCAAAATTTGCGTTCGTCACGACGCCAACCGTCTCCGATATTTATGGATAATCCTGAACCCGCAGCCGCATCGCTAAATCAGGATTCTATAAATGCCATGGTCGTCGCACAGTTGACAGCTTTAACATCGCAGATTACTGAGCTCGCCAACGCTGTTAAGGCTACCGTCATATCACCTCCGTCTGTTAACGCTACGCTACCTGCCGCACCCACACCAGTATTCGCTACGATCAACGCCGCTACCGCATCCGCTCCAACCGTATCTGTTTCAGCCGCACCTGTTCAAGCTGCATCGACCTTTGCAACAAACGCACCTGCACCAATTGCCACCGCCTCATCCTCTGCTGCAGCCAGTGATGTTTCCGAACCACTTACCACATTTAATCAAGTAAACGAAGTTAATATCCGCTCTAATGAAACCCCGCTTACGTCATTATCGTTCTCATTAGATTTTACCCGTGATATGAAGAGTTATGATGGAAGTAGCGATTCCGATGCAGCCAGGGAATGGCTTACTACATGGACGTCCATTGTAACTATTCATGGCCTACGCGACCGTGTAGCAATCGAGTTAGCCCGTCGAACGTTGGTAGGCGCTGCAAAAGCGTGGTATATCCGTTGCCACAATCGACTAGTAAGTATTGCTGAATTTAAACGGCTCTTTCGTAGTGCTTTCCTACCCCAACAGGATACTATTGAAATTATGCAGCGAATGGTTAGCCGAGAACAAAAGATCGGTGAAGACATAATGGCCTACATTCACGATAAATTGCGCTTATTGCAACCGTTATACCTCAACATGGCAGAAGTGAAGAAATATGTTAGTCGAGGATGTAAGTGGTCAGCTTTAGCCTCCCATATCCTAAATTCAAATGCCATGGATGAAGACGAGTTAGTCACCGCTATACGTACTTTTGTTGAGTGCCAACCACCGCGTACCACTGTACCTAAGCCACGGGTAACCCAATCAACTATAGTAAACTCGTCGAGTACAAAGCCAGCAACTGCAACTGCTACCCCAGCTAACACAGGTATAGGTAAGCGTTCCGCTGCTAATAACTATAACCGTTGTTATAATTGTTTCGAGGTTGGACATTTATCTAGCCAATGCACCGCACCGCGACGACCAGTCAAGTGTACCATCTGCTCTGAGACGGGTCATGTTAGGGCAAAATGCCCCACCGTAGCCACAAAAACGCCTTCAAAGCCATCAAGCGCACCGACCACAGCCAGTACAATGACGATAATGCCTACCCAGATGAATGAAGAGATGCCGACAAAATATCACCGACCAGTCACCGTTGATGGTATTGTTATCAGTAATTGTATGATTGATCCAGGTAGCTGCGACTGCATTATCGCTATAAGTGTCGCTACTACCCTGCCAAACCGTGTAATACCCTGTGAAAAGCTATTCACTGGAATTGGAGCCGATAAGGAGCCAACAAGGTCGTTTGGTTACCTTCGTAGCATCGTTAAAATTGATGACGTCGAATTAGAGGTACCAGTCTACTTAGTCCCAGACCATGCGATACCTGTAGGTCTAATTATAGGCCGAACATGGACAGAGGACCCAAGTGTTGTATTCGCGCGTGTTGGTAATATGCTACGTTTCTTACCACTTGACGAGTTTACAGCCCGCCAACTGGCTGAAATGGTGGAGCATACACGCGAGACTGTGAGCCAAACCACAAAATTGATATTGCGCGACTCCCTGCCTTTAACAAACCAACACTTTGTCGGGTTTGTAACCGCGTTAGGCCCAACTATACCATGTTTGTTTCCTGTAGCCAACGATGCTGTAGGCCTTATAATGCCGCAGAAATGCAACGAATTTGTGGTACCAATTACAGTGAGAAGTTCAAAACCTTGTCTTCCCGCTGGGTCATGTATCGGCCGAGTTTTGTCAATCGAAGCCACTGAAGTCGTCCCATCGCCGAATAAGTCATTGGAATTATGGAAACCATTTACCTTAGAAGAGGTAACTGTAGGAGCAACGTTAAACCAAGATGAAAAACTCCGCCTTATAAAATTAATCAACAAGTACCGTCATGCTTTTGCCGTTAATATCCGTGAGCTAGGCTGTACTAATATAGTACAGATGCGCATTGAAGAAGTACCAGGAAGCGTACCATGCGCACAACGACCCTACCGATCTCCCATGCCACAGGCACGTGCGTTATCAGAAATTATCAGTGAATGGGAAGACTTAGGTATCGTGCAGCCAAGTTCATCCCCGTATGCAGCTCCCGCATTACTTGTTGACAAGAAAACTGGTGAAAAACGCCCGGTCTTTGATTACCGCCGCTTAAACGCGCAAACTGTAGCACAGCCGTTTCCCATGCCACATATTGACGATCAATTGTCAGAATTGGGTACCGCAAAGCTATATTCAATCATTGATCTATTTTCTGGTTATCTACAAGTTCCTATGCACCCAGAGTCCATCCATAAAACCGCATTTGTCACCACCACAGGGCACTACGAATTCACACGTATGCCGTTTGGACTAAAGAATGCACCCGCTGTTTTCCAAGGGCTAATGAATCGAGTTTTAGGAAATCTTCAACACCGCATAGCATTCTGCTACTTAGATGATATAATCGTACCCGCAGGAAATTTTGAACAAATGCTCCAGCGCCTTACTGAAGTACTATCTGCTCTACAGGAGGCTCACCTTACCTGTCGACTTAATAAATGCCAATTTGCAGTGGAGAAAATAGAATTCCTAGGTTTTGAAATATCAGCAGGTCATATAAAGCCAGGTATTGCCAAAACTCAGGCTATTGCTGAATTCCCACGACCAAAAGATGCCCATGAAATTCGACGATTTCTTGGCCTAACCGGATTTTTCCGACGCTTTATCCGTCATTATGCAGTCATCGCTTCACCGTTATCAGAGCTACTGAAGAAAAATGTGGAATTCACTTGGAAAGCAGCTCAAGAAGATGCATTTGTCACTTTGCGAGAAAAGCTTACCACCTCACCCGTTCTGCGCCTATTCGACCCCAAGGCTCCTATTGAGGTCCACACTGATGCAAGTGCAAAGGGTATTGGAGGAATGCTCTTGCAAATACACTCTGGTAAGCGACATCTGGTCTACGCCGTTAGTAAAACATGTAGCCAGTCGGAAAGTCTATATCATTCAAGTAGGCTTGAGTTACTCGCAATTGTGTGGACACTTACCCGATTACGTCAGTTCCTATTAGGCGTACAGTTCACTGTAGTAACGGACTGCCAATGCCTTACCTACCTTCACCGTGCCAAGGTAGGCAATGGTCAGATGGCCCGTTGGGCAATCCTAATCGCCGAATTTGACTGCAAATTTCAACACCGCCCTGGCACCAATATGGCCCATGTTGACGCCATTAGCCGCGCACCATCCGCTGAAAAAGAATCGCAATCTATTTCCGATAGTATTGTAACGGCAAGCCCTGCCTATATGTTGCTCGTTGAAACAACGGAGGTAGCCACCGTTCGTGCCTTCCAGGCCCAAGATAATGAAATTTGCAACTTAATCCGCTATATTGGCCTATCGCGTTCATTAGATGAAGAGATGAGGAAATATGCCGTGATTGATGGAATACTGTACCGTCGTGCTGACCATGACCAGAAGCTGCTCCTTGTAGCGCCAAGGACTCTTAGAAAAGCATTAGTGATCAAGTTCCACGATGAAATGGGACATTACTCAACTGAAAAGGTAGTCGCAGCCATTAGCCGACAATACTGGTTTTCAGGTATGCGCCGCTATGTAAAAACACACATTCGCCGTTGCGTTGCCTGCCTTACAAGGAAGGGGCCCTCGGGCCGTGTACAAGGCCTCTTACGTCCCATACCTCCGCCAAAAATACCGTTTGAAGTGATTCACGCTGATCATATTGGTCCTTTACCAGTGAGTGGAAATTTTGGACACCTATTTGTGGTTATCGACGCACTCACTAGATATGTAGAATTGTACCCATGTGAGGGAACCACATCACCGGAAACAGTTTCACATCTTGAAGAGCTAACCACCCGTTTTGGATACCCTAAACACATAGTTACTGACAGGGGCTCTGCATTTACTGCTGGAGAATTTAAAATTTGGATAGAAACCCATTCAATCAATCATACCCTAGTATCAACTCGTCACCCGCAAGGAAATGGGTTGGTCGAACGAGTCAATAGAGTTTTAATCCCACAATTCGCTATTTATTGCTCCGAGGAGGGACAAACTGATTGGAGTAAACATGTCAGCCGTATAAGACGAAATATTAATGCATCGATAAATCGCAGTACAGGACACTCGCCGTTCGAACTACTCTATGGCTACCAGCCGCATTTCGTTGATATGGAGCTAGCTGCCCTACTAACTGATGATGATGCCAGGCAAGATCCAAATACCATGCGAAAAGTAGCCATAGACCAAATCACCATCGCCCAGCAGGAACAAAAACGCAACTTTGATCGACGGCATTGCCCAGGTGACGAGCTCGATGTTGGGCAAATTGTTTTTGCCAAGACCGCTCCAGAGGCGACTGGTGCACCAACCAAGTTCCAGCCAAAGTATCGAGGCCCACTCGTGGTAGTGAAGAAAGTTGCCCCAGACACCTACCGATGCCAATCGTTAAATACCCAAGGTACCATATTAGATACCAATTTCCATATCTCATCGCTCCGTGCCCTAGGGGATATACCAATAAGTGATGATGAGGACAATGCCGCTGAAGAATCCGCAGACCTGTAACCATCATCACGCTGCGCGGGACGCGCGGGTTGCAGAATGGCCGAATGTGGCGAACCATCGTGGTACCACTGTTGTTGGATTGCCTCCGTAATCTAACAATGGTTTATCGCGGTACGTTCAATTGCAGTCGAGGCATGATGGGCTCGCGCTATCCTTATTGGGTGTGATGGTACAACTACAGAATTCTCCGGTTTTGAAAAAGAACGAAATAAGTTTTTCTTCGAGAGACGCCATTCTCGTTATTAATTTAGTTTTCGATTTTTATCCTTTAAATACGTAGCATGTTAATAGAATGTTCTTTTTGAAATTAAATTGGAAAATGTTGTATGATTTAACATTTTAATAAAATCTGAGTAATAAGTGACCGCAGTTTCGTTCTTAACATTCAATTGCACCGTTAATTAGAGGGAAATCGTATTCCCTACACTTGCGACATCAACCATGATAAACCGATGATAAACTTGGTAACACTGGTGGTAACGTTAGATAAGTAAGTATGACCAGGTATGACCTAAGGTTCAGAAGCAGTGTCAAGTGTCTATAAAATTTGAATAATTATCAGTGTGAAAATATATATTATGAAAAATACGTTTCATTTTTGTGCACTGAAATTAAAATGTGTGGAAGGAACGGTGACCACTGATTAGTAATTCCAATTTTTCTCAAGTGCCTATGCATACTGCTTCAACGATTGCTATCAAGAGCTAACTTTCCATTAATTATGACTTACATAAGGAATTTATCAAATCGTTTAAAATGTTTTTTTAAATCTGAATGTCATAGTAAGATATGTTCTCTTTCATATGCAAAAAAATCTAAATTCAATAAAACATACGAACGCAATAGTGGAGTTTGGGAAATTATCGTTGGTAGCTTCATATCATGGACTGGCTACCACATATGGAATAACAGAGATGATTTTTCCGTTGAAAAATGCCTACCCGTCGTGTATGCGTCTTCTTATTTTCCCAAAGAAAGAGAGAGTTTGAGATCGCAGTTCAACTTCATCGCTGACATTGTTGAAAAGTCAGCTAATGCTGTTGTTTGCGTTGATATCAAAGATACTCGCAGGTAAACAACAGCTTACTTTGAATAACACACTGCATACCAACATCAATGTCAATGCCTCATACAAATAAGTAATAAATAACTGCTTAATTTTTTGAAATAATAATACAGCCCCTGCATCTAATCCCGTTCAAATTTCAGATTAGATTATTTCTCAAGAAGTCACCCATCCATGACTAATGGTTCAGGATTCATCATTGATGAAAATGGATTAATTTTAACGAATGCTCACGTAGTAATGGGACATCCACGTTCCGCAGTTCAGGTACTCCCCCTACTACCCAAAGTGAACCTTACTTATGCAAGATACTTCACAAATAATAACAGTCATGATGTTTTTAGATAAGATTAGCGGACGGCAACTTATATCCCGGAGTTGTAGAAGATATTGATGTGAAATCCGATTTAGCTACCATCCGCATTAAACCAAACGTAAGCTCAATTAATTTTTATTTTTTCCTGAATTCAACTGGTGAGTAATCATTCGTGATTGATTTTATCTTTTCAGTGAAGTGCTTCAAGGTATTTCGTTTGTTCTAGGGAAGACTGCCAGTGATGAAATTAGGAGTATCAAAGAATATAAGACCAGGCGAATGGGTGATTGCGATGGGAAGTCCATTATCGCTTTCTAATACTATTACTGCGGGCATTGTCAGTTCCGTTAGTCGAACGAGTTCTGAGTTGGGTTTATTTGGAAAAGATATGGATTACATTCAGACGGACGCTTCTATAACCGTAATATACTGTTGCGAAATATAAATCTCAGTTTACGTGAATTAATCCCATAACCGAACATCA
This sequence comes from Phenacoccus solenopsis, assembly GCA_009761765.1. Classification (NCBI taxonomy): domain Eukaryota; kingdom Metazoa; phylum Arthropoda; class Insecta; order Hemiptera; family Pseudococcidae; genus Phenacoccus; species Phenacoccus solenopsis. The sequence continues at coordinate 43,623,924 of CM019755.1, forward strand.
GCATATTAGACTACTGGTATGGACTATGGGTTATGGTATGCGTATGGATAACTACTAACTACCTCTCAGATGTCGTAAATTCAAATTTTGCAACGCTCTGCGCTTCGAAATAATGCTATATCTGAAGTATAAATTTGCACTGATTTTATTAATTGAAAATCAAAACCTTTATTTTTGTGTTCGGTTCTGGGTCTACATTATGTAACCAAGACAAAGTGGAATTGATCTGCTGTTATTACTATTTTCTTAGTTCGGAAATTCCGGAGGACCTTTAGTCAACCTGGACGGCGAGGTTGTCGGTATTAATTCGATGAAAGTTTCTACTGGTATCTCATTTGCTATACCAATCGATTATGCTAAAGATTTCTTAGAGAAGAGCAAAGCTCGACGCTCAAAAGGTAATGCACCTCCGTATCAGCTGGCATAATTTCGTTTGCCTTTATCCTAGGTCCCAGGTATCTATTGTATTTGAGCCTTTTTCATTATTAAACTGAAATGGTTTTTTTGATGTATTCAAGGTGATGGAATTTCGTTTTGATGAATACGTTCATCATTCGTACGTACATCTTTAAAATTCACGTGTAATTTGGTTGAAATTCACTCCATAATAATAATAATAATAATGAAAACATTAATCATTTGGAAAAATTTCCATCTTTAAAATTATTGATAATGAAATTTGGCTGCATAAGTTAGCAATTAAGAAATTGGGGCTTGGCCATGATCATGCAAAATTTGTTTATGTAATACTAAAGCTGCGTTTTAAAAATTGAAGAAATATGTTCAAAAAAGGGAAAACTCTGGACGTATGGGCTAAAATACCCAAGTATGCGCCAAAAATAATCGCAGTATGTATCAATTATCATCACTCAACATACAAAAATGTTTCTTAATAGAAATCACTTCTCTGGTCTTGAACTTGAATGTCTAATGTGCAGTGTGAACGCACGCGCACTTCGAAAAGGAAAGAAATGCCTGCTAAGAGTAATTTTCTTCCAATAACGATCGGTATTATGATGATTATAGTATTTCGAGTGTGTAAATAACTTGGCAGGGCTGAAATCGTTCAATTCTAAACGCTACCTTGGCATTACAATGTTGACGTTAAATGCTGACATTCTACGTGAATTGCAACTAAGAAACCATTACGTTCCGCCCGAAATCAATCAAGGCGCCATTATATGGAAAGTGGTTATCGGATCACCGGCATATAAGTATGCACAAAATAAAGTATTAGCTTGATTGCTGCGATAAGATAAGAAGAAGCCTTCTTTTAAAAATTGGTTTTGTTTTGTTTTTTGTTTATGTCGTACAGGGGTGGATTAATACCGGGTGACATTGTAACTGAAATAAACGGCGAACCGGTAAAATCATCAAATGCTGTGTACCAAGCGTTAGAAAAACACTCTGTTTTAAATATGAGAATATACAGAGGGAACGCTTATCTCGAAGTGGTAGTTTATCCTGAAGACGTATAGAAAAACACTACTTCCTCTCCTGTAAATTTTTAATTAAAATTCACAATAGTTTACTCTGGTCGTCAAGGCGTACATAGACGTGCGACGAAATGAAAATACTGGAAATACATACATTACCTATGTATACATATTACATAACAACCATGTAAACCAAGATTATTTCTATATACACACAGTTATTGCGAGATCATGAGATCCGTTTGCCGGATCTCGCAACGTTTTATATAGCGTACGTTATTTGTGAGATCTACTACATCTTATGGACAAGTTTTCAGCCGGATTTCGGTTGAAGTATGATTTACGTAAGGATATATTTCGTATATTTCTTATATGTTCAACAGTGAAAGAGAGATCCGCCCGATTTTCTACTCGCCTTTATAGCAACAGCGCAGAGAGAGATCCGGCGTTGATTGAAATGGTTACTTGGGTGTCTAATGAGCCTTTATTTTTTCTTGTTGTTCATCAACATTTTTGAAAAGCGCGCATCACATATAATTTAAACTTTTCATTTTTACATGCTCTTTTTTTGAAAATTTTTGCACCAAAAAACTGTATTTATCATCCTAATCACAAATCTGGAAAAATCTCAAATCGGATCTCGCAATCACTGTGTATATAATGGATCTCGCAGTAATACATCAACAACTATATCTATATATATAATTTTAGTCATAGTGGTGCCCATTTTAAGCGTACAAAGTCATTGTGGTGCCCGTTTTTAACGTTGTGGTGCCCAAATCGGGCGCCATGAGGTCTTCAAGCTAAAAACTATCAGAAAATGATCGTCTCACCCCTCTGGGTCCGCAGCTAAAGTTTTAGAGGTGGACACCACAATGACTATATTTATATATTAAAAATTAAACATCTTATAAATACTGGACGTTATGGTGTATATACCTTGTGGTGCCCGACATGGAATCCTCAGAAGACACTTTCTTCGTGGTGCCCGGCATATGGCTAGGCGCCTCATAGTTCAAAATATGCTAAGGCACCACAAGATATTGAATACGTCCATTCATATATGTATATATATAATATGTATACACGCGCGCGCACACACACACACAGTGGATGCGAATGAAATATACTATTGAGACGTTTAATACGAGCACATTCGAGTTCAGTTTTTTTTTTTTTCGTAATATAACTAACGCATGCCTGCTTACGAAATCTCAATGTAATAGTATAATTATACTAGTGTATTTGTGCGAGTTGAGCCGTTTTCTTTCTTTTCTTCATTCTCTCACGGAAGCACATTTAATTTTTGAGGCGATCGGCAGAATATTCTTCATCCAGGAAGTCTCGGTTTTCTTGTTTCTCTGTCATCGATCGTTTTTCACTTATCTGAAAAGTGTTTTCGCTGATACTTACGACATCTACCATAATTGATCACAGATCAGTCAACATAACATCAAAACACACCTGTTTTTCGAGTTCTTCACGATACTTTTCTTTTTTCAGCTTCATCTCGGCCTCCTTTTCTTTCAGTTGCGCATTAACACTTTCTATCTGTTTTAAAAATTGTTCTTTTTCTTCTAATAATCTTGCGTGCTCATCGGCGTGTTGCTGAAGTTTTTCCTTAATCTGTAAAAATAACGAACTCTTACTTACGTTAACAGAAAGTAACCTGAACGTGAACATTCAAATATTAAGGCCAATTTTAAAAGAAATGGAGTAGGGCGGCGGCTAGGATTTTTCGTTGGAAAATTTTATACGAATTTTTTCCAACTAAATTATTATCTAACAACGTGATATACGATGAAAAAGCTTAACAGAACGCGGATTAGTGAGTAGCTGATTACTTCTCTAATACAAGCAGTGAGGAACGAAATTTTCATTATGGTGGGCAAATTTTACTGAATTCAACTCGCGTACTTGTTTTTGTATCGTTACTAAAACGTCTCTCATCAAATTATTTCTCGCTTCTTGCTCGGCATTCCATTTTTTTTCTTGTTTTTGCCATAACTTTCTAGCTTCTTCGCTATAAATTAATGAACGTCAACGAACATTTAAAACAAACAAAACAAAAAGAAACAAATAGGCAATCAAGATAATGACGAAATAGCGATTGTTGAAATTACAAGAATAGAAATTCCATTTCCTTCTCGCGTTGCTTTTCAAGGCGAGAAAATTCATTTAAAATGGCATTAGCGCGATCCAGTTCTTTTCGCGTTTCTTCGCGTGCTCGATTATCAGCTATTTGTTCTTGCTCGAAACATCGAATTATTTCTTCAATTAGACGACCGTCTTCGTTCAGTTCTTGTTGAATTTGTTTGGTTTTTTGTTTCAATTGTAATTGATACTGATGGCGTAAAAACGAGCTGCAAAATTAATTCGAGGAATGTTGGTATAATCGTAGGATTAGCCGGTGGAGCGAGAATCGAAACTACGTACTATAATTCCCTACTGCGTCTTTGTTTTTCAATTTGATTCCTTTGAACTGCGATTTTCTCTAGTTCCGCTTTCAATTTAATGTCTTGTTGCTCTTGTAACTTAATTTTCTGAGTCAGCTCATCTCGTTTCCTTTAAAAACAAACAAACCAACCAAACAATAAGCGTGAAGTTGGTCGAAATGAATAGACGATATTATTATAATACATAACTCGGAGAGAAAGAAAGTGCATAATTCGTCATTATATCAGCGGTGTTTTCCAGAGAAAAATTACGGTAAAGTCGAGGGTGCTGGGGGTAACGGAGTATAAACGCGCTTTTCGGTAATCAAGTATAAAAATTATTTTTTTTTAATTATTTATTTTTTTTTTTTTAAATTAGAAACAAAAAATAATATGCTCAGGGAACGATATTATTAAAATATATTAGGCGTATTAAATAGCTAGCTATTTGGTTGATTAATGATTGTTCACTTTTACACTGAAACAGTTATTAGCGATTAACATAATAGTCTACAGCCCATCTCAAAAAAGTGTTCAACTTGCGGGATTTTTTGAGGACCAAAAAATTCAGCTGGCGATAGGTAGATATAGGTTGGGCATTAGGAAATATGATGATTTTAGCGATGGTCACGGTTACAATAGGGGGCTGGGACCTAAAAACCCTCTTTTTTGACCTTCAAGGAGACCAAAAAAACTCAACGGGGTTAGAAAGGGAGATGTCCACTGAACATAAATATGAGTTCAAATCTACTGGCTGCGGTCACAACTGCATTTTATTGCAGTTTTTATGCAATTTTCGCCATTTTTCACACTTAAATTGCTCTATGAGTATAATTATGCCCGGAGACCGAAAAAATCGCTCACACATTGGTAAAGGAACGCATTTAGAATCTACCGAACCCTCGTTCTTAAAAATTTATGGTCACAATATCTAGTAATTGCATATTGAAATTGCGCACGCATGTAAATTCAGCTAAAAATGCATTTCTTCAACTTTTTCAAAAAGTAACTTTGCGACCTATCAAGGTGGGTTAAAATTTTGCGTAGAATTCAAAAATCATAAGGAAAACCATGCGTGCGCAATTTCAATATGCAATTACTAGGTATTGTGACCATAAATTTTTAAGAACGAGGGTTCGGTAGATTCTAAATGCGTTCCTTTACCAATGTGTGAGCGATTTTTTCGGTCTCCGGGCATAATTATACTCATAGAGCAATTTAAGTGTGAAAAATGGCGAAAATTGCATAAAAACTGCAATAAAATGCAGTTGTGACCGCAGCCAGTAGATTTGAACTCATATTTATGTTCAGTGGACATCTCCCTTTCTAACCCCGTTGAGTTTTTTTGGTCTCCTTGAAGGTCAAAAAAGAGGGTTTTTAGGTCCCAGCCCCCTATTGTAACCGTGACCATCGCTAAAATCATCATATTTCCTAATGCCCAACCTATATCTACCTATCGCCAGCTGAATTTTTTGGTCCTCAAAAAATCCCGCCAAATCCGGTTTCTAAAGCACTTTTTCGAGATGGGCTGTAGACTATAAGAAAAGGTGCATAATTTTATACTAACTTCACTTCTTCCATCTGCGAAAGGAGATAGTTTTGTAATTTCTTCATCTCTTCTTTTTTCTTCATATTCATTTCTCTTTGCAGTTCTTCATCGAGTAATCTTTTTTTCGCATTTTCTTCTTCTAAACGCAACGCGAGTTTTCTCTCGTACTCTTTTTGCATTTGTTTTTCTTTCATTTGCTGTGTCCAACATTTATTCATCGATTCTTGAACTTTATTTTTATCGAGCTATATAAATTTAGCAAACTTCATGAAAGAAACAAACATAATGAATAAACTTAAGGGTAGCTTACACCTCGCTACAAAGTAACTTCATACATATAAGTACCTAAGTACCTTACAGTAACAGTAATAATTCATGCAAGTTAATCTTTGCTGGTACAAAAGTAAACGCGTTCAGTTTACTGGTTTTTTACTTACTACGTAGGAAGAATCATCGGTTAAAACGACGTTCTGCAACTTTTTCCGTATACGCTGCGTATGCAATGGACTTGGCCGACGGCAATTTATATCACTGTCTGAAAAATTCGCTTCCGAATTCGGACTGTCTTTTAATAAAGATTGGGACGGCATCGATGCGTTGTAACTTTTGCAGTTTTTACGCGTCTGCTACACAATACGAGTATAAGGTAGCCACCGCAAGTAAACGTACAACATTGTAATAATTATAGACATGAAAGTACTTGAAAGAGCTCGTTTTCATATTGACGAAATTCCTCAGTTAATAAATTCTGCAAGCGCGACCTTCTTTCTTGCAGTCGTTGTTTGTAAAATTGTAACTCGTTCTCATCTCTATGCCTGCCAACAGAATTAGTATCGTCATTGTAAATTATAATGTAACTAAGTACCGATAGCGTAGGTAAGTACTAGGTAGGTACTCAAGGTACTCGTATTGTATTCAACTTTTAGATTTTTTTGGAGAAACCGAGCGCTACTTACTAGAAACTAGAAATGAAGAATACGTAGCACGTAGCTAACTAGCTAGTAGCTGCAACAAGTACATACCGAGTGCTAGCTGCACTTTGCGGATACGAAAGCCAGGTATTATATTTAGTCGCTTGCGCATCCCATGTTTTGTAGTAATTGGTTATATCGTTCCAAAATAATTGCTTATGATATTCTTGATTACGTTTACGAGCTAAACTTTCTTCCTTCAAACGGTAAGTCTTACGATCGATACCAATCTTGATTTCTTCCATGTTGCTACAATAAAAAATATTTTTGTTGTACCTAATACGTATTTACAACTATACACGTACTAATCTAGTATATATCACGAGAGTATTATTAAGTATATGGCGTAGCATGTATTTTACAATATTGTGGCACGCTGCTTAGTGCTACTGCTTACTGATAAGATAGATGAAAACTTTGAAATTCGTCAAAGGGCCTATGACCTATGCCCATTGGCCGTATGCCGATATGCTACGGTACGGTCTTAAATCGTTTATTTAAGCCATGAGATTTAGAAATCTACCGAGTCTGTACACTGAACATCGTGTGTACAACAACGCATGGCATCGCGCGGCACCAACCACTGACGCCGCAAACGAAATAACAAAATCAAGTTAATATCGCCAACTGCAACTCGTGCATCGCCTACGCATTCCAAGTTCGTATGTAAATCGTAATTCTCTGCGAAGAAGTAGGTAATACTAAACGTCGAGAAATTTCCCAAAATACTTGGCGAAGGCGACGCGACTCGACTCGACGGAACCTTACGAAACGCGCGTAATACATTCGCTTGGAATTCATTTCGTTTATTGTTCCGATTTCAGAGTTGAGTGAATACGTAGATTAATTGTAGTTATCACGATTCGTTTGTTGTTCGGCTATATAATTTCGTCGAGTACGAGCTGTCAACAGTGTGCGAAGTTGCGTATTATTTGACAGGGCTACTGCATGGTAGGTTTTTTTTTTCTCAAACTAACTAAGTGAAAATACTATTATTGCACACGATTTCTCAAAATATTCGTTAGACGAAAAATAACGCGAAGCGACGTAACGCAACTACTAAATAACAAAATAAACAGTTATTGAACATATCGAACTGTAGTTTAGGCAAAAAGAAAAAAAGGAAAAAGGAATACCATCAAAGTATTACCTACGTTACGCTAATCGGTAAGTGTTACGTATTACAGTTTTAAACGCGTCAGTAATAGTATTTTTGTACCAAAATTCTTCGCAATCGACGAATACGTACCTACTATGATCGGTAGATATCTGTACGTTGCTATATTAAGTAGCTATAGTTACAAAAGAAAATAAAGGGGAGAAAAGAAGGCTCCAAACAAGATAACTGATGTCGTTAGATTACGTATAATACAATATTACATACTGCGGTCTGCGGTCTGCGATACCAACGAGTAATAAGCTCATAACGGGAGCCATGATGGTAACGTCTAACGTCTCGCCGATTCACCTACATCGCATGATAATAATAAAAATAATTCCCCTTAGTAACAAGCCGAACTGCTAGACTGTTGAACTAACAAAAAATCCATAATATACGTACATATAAACAAGTACAAATAATATTATACGCATTTTTTTCTCAAAGTTTAGTTCTGTATACATATCTATAATATGTACTAACATAAGGCAATGCGATGCGACGCGAACTGTCCGTCGAAGATTTTTCAATCAAAAGTTGCTCAACTTGGGATACTCGAGGGCAACATATATCGCCCACAAAATCTCACTTTCCCGGTTTAAGTTGAAACCTGCAGTAATGAGAAATGAAACGAGTAATCTGCTGTTCCAAGACATTAGGTATCTGTAATTTTTATTCAACATTCAAAGTGAAGGGGTAATCCTCTCACATAGAAAATTCCAACTAGGCAGGTATATTAGCACTTTAGGAATTGTGAAGAAGTAGAAAAAAGTGGTTTTGCCTCTCATTTTGAAAAGAACTTTACAATAGCGAACAGCGTAGTCATATTTAAGCAGATATCCATTCCACATCCAGTGCTAGCTGAGAAGTTTAAATTAGTCGGATGATTCAGTGATGTTTAATTTCTAAGTTTCTCATTCCAACATGTGATGTGAACAGTTCACATGGTTATTCTTTACTCTTTTTTGCTTTTGGCAGATAAATGAAGTAAAAGTATGCCTGTCATCAATCCGAATGATAAAAATTCGTCAACAAATTCGAATCGAACCACATTTCGGCCACCTTGGGTGAAAGATGGACCGAGTCCTTTACCAATGCCCGCTGTGCCCTGGCTTCCAAGAACGCCACGAGACTCGAACACACCGAGCACCGAGAGCGACCACAACGTCACTCTAAATAAGGTAATTTGTGACGCACGATTTCGTATTCTACGACGCATAGGTATTATGCCATTGCCATTATCAATATCAACACTGCGTAGCGATAGGATTTTTTAGTGAGCTACCCCTTTTATTTTATCGTAATTGTAAGCAAAACTTTACCGCGGTTATCTATGATTAATCGGTCGCGTACCTCCTGATTGCGATGAGGTGCGATTAAAATTTAATTACATCGTCCTAAACGAATTTTAGTATAGTGTGTGAATTGTCATCGTATTTCGTAAGTTTTTTTTTTTTTCTCTCATTTCAGAAAGATAAGCCAGTACTCAGAAAACAGACAAAAATCACGATTCCAATCGAATCGACGAATACCTCAACATCGGTAAATCCGGTATCCTAATACGTATATACAATATTATACATCTGCACACTTAATTACCTACACATGCGTGTATTAAATAGTTCATCGTTAATACCTGTAAAAAAAACTTCGCTGGCGGATGCCTAGTGTCTAATGTCTACAGTCCGAACTCATAGACAAGTACGGGGACTCGGACAGACTTAGTATTTAAGCCCTTATTTTGATGGGCTGCAGACATTTGAGGAACTACTAACAAAAACGATTTTTATTGAAAATGATTGGGTATTACTTGATATTTGTACCTAATACTTATTATAGTATAGCTACATAGGTATAAGCGAGCATAGTTTTAAAAAATCAGAATTTATTCCGCTATATGCTTGAAAACTGATTTTTGAAAAACTTTGATGGAGGCTAAAGCCGAAAAGCCTCCCTCCTCCGCGCTACGCCAATGTATTTGATACATTTATAGCATGGCAGTGGTGATCGTACCACGCGACGGCCCTGCGACAAAAAAAAAATAATAATAATTACTTCGATAAAGATTTTGACAATTTCGGAAACAGCGAGCATAAACATCCAAACTTCTTCTCTTTCTTTTTTCTACCTATCTTTCATAATTCTAAACTGAATCAAGTGGAGCACTATAACGAAATAAACTCGATTATTTGTCGAGTCTTCTACATTATCGATGCGGATTGCGGAATATTCTAGAAAAGCTCGAGACAATATCAAACTAAGTAGGTAGGTAGGTACTCAATGATGAGTTTCATTTTAACCTAGAAATGCTCGTTTCATCATAAAGAAAAAGCGAATTCGAAGTAGTCATCGCTGCGAAAAATTTGATATTTTGCCAATAATTTTAACACATTATCATTTTTATTTCGGCAGTAGTGCGACAAGTAAACACAATACGTAGATATATGATAACGAAATCGTGTGATTTTAGGTTTATTTCTTTTTCACTTTTCTATAATTTTCTTTTACATATAACTATACCTTAAAACTCGGGGTGATAAAGATACCACTGTAAACGTGTGACAACGATCCTTACAAATAAAAGTACGTACCTACCTATATTTTACATGTTTTCCTCTTTTCTTCTTTTTTCCTGCTTATTACCTTAATGTTTTACGCCACCTCCCCCCCCCCCCAAAAAAAAAAAACAATCAAAATAATAACCGCAACAAAAATAGTAAATACCTGATAACATTTGTCTTTTTCGTTTACAAGTGAACTTAAACACGAAATACGTAACGAGTGGAAAAATGTCGTATTTTTCCTCAATTGCATTCCTTTACCTTCTTTAAAAATGATACGTAATAAAGTTAAAGCTACGATACAGGTGGCAACTTCCCATATAGGTATGTACTCGTATCAACTATTAACCAAGGAATTGCGTATCTGAGATCTTGTTGCATGGAGTGTATGAATTTTCAGTAGTTTACTCGCGATAATTATTAATCACAGTACTTAATAATTATACTGGCGATTGACTGACTGTGAGACTGTAAGTAAGTGATAGAATCACATGTAATCCCAACGATGCGTTAAAAATATTTCAGCAAAATCAAGAAAAAGTGATTCCAATAAAAATAGTGAAAGAAGTGTCATCTGACTTGAAAAACGAAGCAACGCCAACGGTTACTTGGAGGAAGGAAAGGCCTCAAGCATCTCCAGAAAGATTGGTTGGCCCTTCAAAAATAAACGAAGCTCCCGCGCCATTCGACAAAATGAAATCCGTATCGACGAAACCGCCAACTGTACCGCTTCCCCCGCCACCTCCGCCACCACAGCCTCCGAAGAATCTTCCACCGCCACCTCCTATGCCGCAGACGGCCGATGTTTCGCCGCAGCCACCAGGTAAACGAAGAGCTTACTAACTTATGTCTATTTCCATTTCGGCTAAATAATTTCAATTCGATGAGATATAGAATGAAAAATCATACGTAGTTAGGATCGAAAGGGTTGAGAGCTTCATCGCAATCCTACTTCAAATGACAAGATAGGTATTACCTGTAGCTAGGTTCTACTTAATATCAATCTATTTCACCAATAAGATGAAATTTCAACTTTTCTACACAAATATAAAAGCACTCATCTTTACCTACATCATACTATAATGGTGCAGTACCTACTTCATCAATTGCCTATTCAGGGCGCATACGCATACGCATAGCAAGTATACATAACTGCAAACAAGACACAAGCGTTCATCTACGTGTAAACAACTTGCTTTGTATCCATCCATCCATCTACTTTTACGTTGACTGTCAAATTGCCAATTTTATCGAACAAGTACCGATTTCATTGACTCGCTTCACACTACTACGGTACTTAGTTCAATTTTCATTCAAATTAAGCGCCTATCAATACCTACGACAATGTGGTAGTGGTAGTGATAGTGGTAACGCAGATTTTCCTAGTGGAACTCCAGCATATACCTAGACCTACGTATTATTTGTTTTTCCGCGTACCTGCTGAGTACCTCAGCGTGCATCTCAACACCGCGATAAACATAACAGACGTCAAAAGTATGAACGAAGATGAAAAAGTAATTGAAAATAAGTACCTTAACAACTGATTTTACTTAAATACGTCATATAAACTGTTTTGTTTGTATTCCTTATCGTTCCACGACATTTTCACAAAAAATCAGGTAAATAATACCTCCTTTAACCATAAGATCAACTTAGATTTGCTTAATGTTCGAGAGTCTTCCTTCATTAGAACGATTTTTTTCGCGTGCATTCGAGTTTTTTACCAATTTTTTTCACCCATCACAAAAAATGTATTTACCCGTTGTATGTATTTTATAAGTTTATTTTCTAACGAGTATGAGTTAATCGTATGGCGAAGCGATTGAATTGAAGAGGATACAATGTTTTTTCAAAAATGAACATAACCTCATTCCTCATCCTTTAAATAAGGCTAGCGAACGTTAAAGAGGTATGAAACAGTGAATATTTTATTCATTGATAAAAGTTTGAAAAACATAAATAAGTTGGATAATAAATACTGTAAAAAATAAACTTGGACGAAATTCAGCTGAATGTTTGCCAATATTATTTCGCTATAATTATCACAAACGACAAATGACGAAGAAGGGATACGTAGGTTCTAACGTAAACGAATATCTGACAGAAACACCGATTTTCGTACTCCGATACGTACAGCTCATTTTCCAAATTATAAACGGAAACAAACATAAGTATAAGTTTACGTACTCTACCTCACCCATATGCACAGCTTAAGGGTATATTTCAGATTACACGGTTCTTTTTTTAGTAAAACTAAACTTTGCAGGCGCTATATGTTATCCATAATGAAAACTTTTAAATTTGAAAATAAAGAAGAAACACTTCTCTTTAATTTGTTCAGAACGAAAAATTCAAATTCTAATTTACAAGAAAGTTATAAGTTATGAAATATGGCCTCCTGAAAAGCCGACTTAATTTTGCGTTTTTTTTTTTTCCGACAAATAATCGATCGATCAAAAAACCCCTTCAGTGAAGTTTCTGGAATTCTTATTGTAAGTGTATATTTCAAATGAGAGTCAAAGTTGTACCAAAATAGTCATTTGGCAGGCCAACCGGTATGCAATCGTGTATATGAAACAGACCCTAAATATTCGAATTAGAACACATTACCATTACTCGTCAACGATACCCAAATACCCGCCCATACGACGTGACGATGATGTTAAGGCCAATTTTTACCATCACTGAGAGGAAAAAAAAAAAAGAGCGTTTCTCCAATTTTCCTTCAAATTCGGACGAACGAGTTCGTTCAATCGTTAAAGCAGCCAGCAGGCAGGCTATTGATGCGAAAAAATTCGATGAAAAATGCGTACATAGGTACGACATACGTGGTGTAGTAATTTTGCTTCGATAGTTGATACGTACTTTATCGATTAGCTTTTTTTAATTCACTTTTTTTCACCCTTATTTTTAACGAAGTAGTTCGCAATGCCATATCAAAAGAGAAAGCCGCCAAAATAGAAGCCTTACGAAGTCGTCCTCGTCGAAGACCAGACTGGTCAGATATGATGAAAGAAGTTGAAAGCGGTAAAAAATTAAAGCACGTCGAATGCAACGATCGAAGTGCTCCTGTTCTGCCTCAAATGAAAGCCAAAGGACAAGTAAAGAAACAGTTTGTTAATTCAACGCTAAACGCCAGAAATGCCAAATGCGAACGATATAATATAACTGATTAATAAAGCTTAATGCTTCCGATTATTCGCTACCCGAACCATGCTATGCTATCAACATTTATGTAAACTCAATATTATAATAGTGTCACTCTTTTCATCGTTTCTTTTTGTCACAACATACACAACAGAGCGCCCACAATGCGATTTGTTAAATTTTTATTGAGGCATTACGCAATACGCATGTTATTATCTTTGCCGCGAAAATGTAAAACCTATTTCGGACTTGACTCATTTTGTGTAGCAATTTTACACTATATCTACGCCTGCTCAACATCGCACAGAAAAATCCTGCACTACGCACGCACGCACTCGGGTTTTCTCTATGATTCTCGCATTGTCTGTTGAATAACTCTTCTAATGCAGTTTCGCTGTCCTGCATCGTGTAACGAAGCTCGGAAGGGCAGTAGCATCAATACAAAAAACCTTATTCCACGTACAACTAATATTCAATTAACTAACTAACCAACCAACCAACCAACTAAGTAACTACGTACAATAAGTATATTATGATGCAAACTCCAATGACAATGATAATGAAACTGATTTCAATAAAATACTAGCCAACAATAAAATTACGCAATACGTGTAGATATACTAGTACGTATTTCGTTTACGCTCAAATATAACGAGCTGCGTGAATACCTACGCATCACCTACACAAGAACAGGGTTTGAAAAAATTAAAATACACAATCTTCTTAAATATTACTTACAAAATTGTCATCAAAATGGTGATTTTTTTCTTAATTTGTGGTCAGTAATATACTTTAGGAGTGAGTATGACCAATCCAAATCTCACTATGTCGCCTAATAAATGTTCAAGTCAATTGAAATTTTTTACTTTTTTCCTACATGAAAAATGAATCTAATGAAAATATGTACTTGATCACAATCACAATCACAAAAGACCTAGTTACTAGTCGAATTTTTCCTCATTCATTCGTTCATCGCTTAGGCTTTTTTTTTTCCCAATTGATTTCAATTTGTTAAGAAATCGACTAGCGCCATACTCATAATTAATTTCCTTTCGCTTGTCTTTTCATAATTCTCAACAATAAATAAACATTTTCGCGTGTGTATATTGTGCACGCGTTATCTTAATTACTTTTAAGATGTTCAAGTTTTCCAAATTTTGCCGATTGCTCGCTTCGAATTTCAAACTGTGTTAGTGATCGTAACGAAACACGATTAACTTAGCATGCACGAATTATTGATTTAACTGATTTAATTGAAATTTGGTTTTTTCTCATTATCATAATTCATTGTTTCAGTTTGTTTATGAATCGGAGAAGAAGGAAGAAGATAATTCTCATCACAAATTATTAAAACAAATTCAAGGTGGAATTAAACTACGAAAAGTCCGCTGCAACGATCGCAGTAAACCAAATCTAGATGGTAAGTAGCGATTGTTCTTTTGGCGTATTGGATGATTTCATGTTCCCAGCAATACATTAAATGTGAATTCGAAAAATTCAATACGCATTCACATAATTACTCCATACCTATACAGATGAACGATATCTTCAACGATTAATACCTATATGAAAAAGTTTTCTGAAGGTATCGTCTGGTACATCGAATGAAAAATTGCATACATTCTCATATTACTAGTAGAACGTTGTTTCCACAATTCCAGTTAGATTGGCCTGGGTGGTTCTGGATTGAAAGGCTGATCACGAAAAAATCAAACGCCTCAGTTTCCTCTATGTGCATTGATTATATTATGTATGATATGTTACATACCTAAATGTTATTCCAAAGGATTAAGGAAATTCAGAAGACAAATGACTATAGAAGAACAAATTCAAAAGTCAGTTTCTATGGCTGATGTGGTGGCTGCTGCTGTGGAACCTGATGAATTAGACGATATAGATAAAGTAAGGGATGATCTTCAATCCGCTAAACAAATGTTAGCTCTTGAATTGAGAAATAAAGAAGCAATGGAACGTGAAAATAAAAGACTGCTAGCACGATTAGCCAATTTAGAAGCAGAATTAGAAAAAGAAAAACTATTGAGAAATACTGAAGTTCAAAGAGATCAACCAATTCGCACACATGAAGATGAAAAGGTTATTATTCTATACAAGTTTCTTCATTATGATTACCTGATAGTGAACGCTTAAACGTATACTATTAAATCTTCATTCATTTATAAAAAAATTTAAAAAGGTTAGTGCTACCCTTCAATTACTGAGTATTTCGAAAGGCTTGAAAATAGTTAAAATTCATTCTTAACGTTATCATTATCAATCAACATTTAACAGTACTATATTCAATTTTGGATTGACGCTCACCGCTCAGCCGCTCATGGTGTTTCGCGCCTTTATAACACTATCGTTGTACCGTTAGGCTTTGTAGATTTTGATTTCCTGCAGCAGTGACAAGAAGCTACTAAGCATTTCTTAATTTATCCACTAGTGTCGCGATATGCACATTTTTAGGGGTTTTTATAATTTCTAGTAACTTGACGGAAATTCGCAATTCATCAGCTAATTCGTGTTTTTATATTCTTACGAGTAAGTCGAGTTAATTTACCACTTTCCAACTTGCTGATTGGTGGTTACACTCGTGATGTATGATCAGTTAGAACATGGACCAGTTATTATAAGTTTATAACAATTCTATAAATGTTTTAAAACTTTCAACGTTTCATTTCAGTTGATTTTGCAAAACCGTTTTTTTGAAGAAATGAATTTAAATCAATCAAATAACCAGCAAAAAATTATTTAAATCATAGAATGTGAATTTTTTTACAAAAATAATAGCATCGTAAATATCATCTTTAAGTCTATACCGTGCGTCCAAGTGATTCGGGTATACAATCAGCGAAAAATCTCTTTTCAAATGATTTAAAATGGATTTTTTTCAAATGCAAAGAAGTTGTAATGTAGTTGAAATGAATTTATCAACCTTAAAATTCATTAAAGTAATTTTTCAAATAATTTCTTATTTAGAAATTGTAGTTCAACTCTTATTATATTATCAACAAACTGAGATTTTTGCGCTGATTATACCCGAATCATTTGGACGCATGGTATAAACAATAATCAGCTGTTTCAAATTCGAGAAGCGAGGTTTCAACTTTTAAATAAAAATTACAGCATGAATATTACAGCTACAAAATCCGTTGATATCCTGTTCGGAAGAGGATAAAATTTTCTACTAAGAAATGAAATTAAAAATTGATGCAATCGAATTTATTTGAGAGAATTTTTTGTGTAAAGTTCGTATCATACCAAACAAAGATTGAAAGAAGTGTTCACAAAGCGTTATTATTGCGTGAATTGGGATGAAACTTACATCGATCGACGCAAAATTTTAATATCTTTAATTCATGTTCTTACAAAATCTTACCTAAACCCTCTTATTTTAGTTAAAAATTGGAAAAACTCATTTTCCTTCCATAAGCCATGTACCTATAAACTACTGCTGAATAGGCACTACACAGACCCAAACTAAAGAGGGTGAGAGAGAAAATCTTCTGCTGGCTCAGACTGACCAGCACATGCACGCCAGGCTTACGGGAATTGAGAGTGAATTCTATTCATCATAAATTATTCCGCTTCTCAAATTATTATGATTTATTAGAACGAACATCGGAATTATAAATTTATAAGCCACATTGCCAATGTTTTTTAATGTAAGAAAAATTAATTATTTTTTCTTATACTGTAGCTGATTATAAAGTTGAAGGAAGAAGCAGCAGAAGCAGATCGAATAGCAAAAGATATGGAAACAAAATATCATACTACTGCCGAACAGTTAGATAATACGAGAAGAAAACTTGAAAGCGCATGGTTGAGAAATCAAGAACTAGAACAACAACTGAAATCGCTTTCACAAGGGACTCCAAGTAACCAGTTAATGAAACAACCATCAAAAAAATTCATACCAATTGCCAATGGAGGTTCGGTAGACTTGATATCAGATGATGAAGAAGACAGCGAAACGGAATCAGAAGAAGGTAAACTTTTTATGTTTGGCAAGTAAGTTCTTAATAATTATATACTTACCCCAGGCATTCTTGAGATCTTGTCATTTGACGGGAAATAATTGTTATTGCGCTGATTTTTGGTATAGTTGTAAGGAGTAACACGTAATACCACAAACAACATAATGAAGTCTGAAACACCGTCATGTAGCGGTGGCGCGTAACGAAAGTATAAACCACCCAAAAAATAGTTTTTTTTTTCTTTCACATGCAATGACCGATACGAGTAAATTAGATAGGTGTATAATAAATTAATCTACTTACATAAAATTACCTACAAATTATGTCGAACGCATTTTTCTCTATCATTTATCGTTCATCAACGAAACGACTTTGAAGATGACCCATTGAGTAAAATCAGGGTTGAGCTTTTTAAAGCAAAGTGTTTAAAACATGTTTTAAACACTAAAAAAAAAAAAAAAAAAAAAACAAATGAAATTTAAAACAAAATTCTGTTCAAAATGTGTTTAAAACTTTTTTTTTTTTTTGTTTTAAACACATTTTTTATTTTCCTCATTTTTTCTTTAAATTTACGGTATTTAACCAAAGAAATACAACTAAACGCTAATTACGAAGAATTTTCTACCTGCTAGGCTGTGAAGGCATCTTCTAGATTTCGAAATTTTTTTCGAATTTCCATTTTCAAATGTTTTGAACGAGAATTTGAGAAGTCAAGGTCGTCAAGGGTATAATGGCTAGCTAAATGTGAATTTTTGAATTTAATTTTTATGGAATGGAATAAGTTGACTTATTTGAATTTGGTCAAGACTCGTGACAGGTGTTAGATGACAATATTATTAAACGAATGGGAATGCTTGCTGGGTTCTCCATGCTCGTAGTGCTTCGTGCTCAAGTGAAAATTAAATAATTATGCTTCTTAATTTTTTCTCTCATTCAATTATGAAGTTATGGTCAGGAGCATAAACATTATAAATTTAGAATAGTTGAATACAAAAAAAAAAAAAAAAAAAAAAAAAAAAAACAGTTTTAAACAATGTTTCACACACGTTCTTTTTTCATGGAGTTTTTTTGTTTTAAAACGAAAAATCTGTTTTTAAATAATAAAAAACCGTTTTTTGTTTTTTCTTATAAAAAGCGGTTTTTTAGCAACCCTGAGTAAAATTACGCAGTCGTTGTTCAATGGAGAGTTTTCGCATTCTTTTTCATTATAGTGACAGATGCGAAAAAGATATCACATTATCGCACAAAATTATTCCACACCGAATTTCTCACGAACTTATCATTGGTTAATAAAGCGATCTTCAAAAAGACGCATAAGTATAGTGTAACGATTCATCATTTTTTGAGGATAGCTTTTTGAGTTTTTCTCTTCCGTAAGGAGAGGTACAAAAAAATGACTTACAAAAAAATGATCTACATTAAATTTTCTTCAAGAAAGTTTTGTTGTTTTTTTTTCTGTCATCGAAAATTGAGATGTACGATTATTTAAAAACCTTTACCAACTGTAAGAACAGCTACAAAATGAATTCAAAGAAATAATATTTCAATATTATTAATCTCAGGTAAAATGTTATCAAGGTAATTTTCGGTATGGTGGTCAAGAGTGTAACCACAAACAACATACCATATCTCCCTACATGTATCCGTGAAGCGTGGCCTTCTACGAGAATTTGAACCCCCTTTCCCGACTAGGGATGGTTAATTACCGGTAATTTATTTTTAGGTAACTTGCCCGGTAATTTACCGGTTAGTAACTGATAATTTAAGTAATTTAAAAGTATAAAAACTTCCAAATTTCATGCGAATAAGTAGATTTTGTTGAAAAAACTTGATTTATGATCTAAAATTTTGCTAAAAAAGCCCAAAAACCAGTTTTTAAATTACCGGAAGAATTTAAGAAACTTAGGTAGTGGAAACTTACCGGTAAGTTACCACTCATCTCTATCCTCGACCTAGTTATTAGTGTTTTGCTCGCTTACAATAACCGATACAAGTAAATTAAACGTGTAACAAATGTGTAGAATTATTTTGTATGGTAAAATAATTTTTTTTTTTTGAATCCGTCGCTATAATGAAGAAGAATGTAAAAACTCTCTAATGTACAACTGGGTCATTCTACTCAATGGGTCATCTTCAAAGTCGTTTTGTCGATGAATGGTAAATGATGAAGAAAAATGGGTTAGACATAATTTGTAGGTAATTTTATGTAGATCAATTTATTATATACTTGTCTAATGCACTTGCATTGGTCGTGTATATCTATAAATATATATACCGTGCGTCCAAGTGATTCGAGTACAATCAGCGAAAAAATCTCTATTGCAATTATTTAAAATTGTTTTTTTCAAATGCAAAGTAATTGTAATGCAGTTGAAATGAGTATATCAGTGTTAGAATTCATTAAAATAATTTCAAAAATAATTTCTGATTTAGAAATTGTTGTTTAACTGTTATTATGTTATCAACAAACTGAGATTTTTACGCTTATTGTACCCGAATGACTTGGACGCACAGTGTATCCAAGCATACGTTAATAAACTGTAGCTACCAAAGATTAATAAAAATAATACGAATTATAATAAATATGTATCAGAGATAGGTAAAAGGTTACAATGAATGACAGAGGCTTGAAAGAAGAGTTGAGAAGCGAATCACATGATATTTGAATACCTATAAACATGCATTTTAATATACTAATATTATGCATAAATATAAAAGTGTGTGCTCGTATATTTCAACGGCCAGTGACCAAAATTTCAGAGAGTGAAAATAATAGTGCTGCCACTCAAGAACGACAAATTGCCAGAGAACTCAAGTTATTAACGACAAAATTAAGAACTTTCAGAGAGAAACAAGCAGCTTCCATGAAAGAGCGGCGAATATTGCGTGAACAGTTGAAGAGGAAACAAAAAGAATTGAAAGAAGAAAAAAGAAAGTATAAATTATTGCAGAAAGAAGTCGAAAAAATGGCAAAATTAATGAAAGAAGCAGAAGATGACGATGACGATGCCACCGAAGAAGAGGAGGAGGAAGAAGATGAGGTAGGTAATAATGGTTGATAGGTTCACTGTGCAGGTTTTTCAAGCTGTTTACGTACATATCTATTACATGTTTTTTATTAATCTTTTTTGCCGCTTACAGGACAGCGAAACAGACACTGAAAGTGAAGAAAGTGAAGAAGAAAGTGATGAAGAAATACCTCACAACAGCACTGCTGAAGATAAGAGAAAAATTTTATTGGAACGAACAAAACGGCATGAAAATCGACTATCATCATTAAAAAAAGGAAATAATTTGATGAAAGCAAACATTGAAAGATTACAGGATGATGTGAATAAACAAAGAGAAATGTCGTTAACTTTGCAGGAAGATTTAAACAATATATTGGCTGATTTAGGTTGAATCGAAGTATTTCTATATTTATTATTACCGAAGTATCTACCTTTTTTGTTCGTATGTATTTATTTTTTACCGTTATACTTATCATTTCTTTTGTTTTTTTAACAAACATGGTAAAAAGTTACGAATCGTTTCATTTTTAATATAAAATGTTAGAATCTGTGTAAATCAACACATTAAAGCTTCAGTCAACTAGGTACACAAGTACTATGTACCTACTTCCAAAACAGTCCATAGTTTACTATCTGTAAACTGTCTCTTGGAAACTGAAGAGAAATTTACGGTAGGTACTTACATACGTACGTACTAGGAGTTTAGAAAAAAATATAGGCAACTTTTTACCGTATAAAACCACCCAAATTGAGAGAAAAAAAGAGAACAGAAAAAATTATAATTTTCCACTATTTTACCTCAGAAACTCGCTGATTAGACAGCATACGAGATCTTTAACATTTTAGTATCGATACTCAAGAAGAATGAATAAATAAAATAAAGTATACGAAACTCTCATAGGTATGCATTTAATTTTGCAACGTAACATTCAAAAACATCTACATACATATACACCTATCTGTTGATTCAAATGAAAACACCAGCTGACTAGACATAAATAAACATAATGAAGGCAAAAATAACATGAATGTAGTTTAGGACTGCTAATATTGAAATTCTCGGCACTTCAATCCATGATTTTACTTATAAATAGGTTGAGGCAAGTTTTCAATGTTTAGATTCATTATTATTATGTACATAAATATTATATTTATAAATTGAAAATAAAAAGAGCCGGAATACCAAGATCTATTCTTTTCCGTGCCGTTGGTTGAGAATCTGGGCTCATTACTTATGGAATTATTCATTCATAACTAGTCAATAGACCATTCGCTTGAATTTTTTTTTTTTTTTTTTTTTTTTTTTTTAATAAATGATTAAGTGAAACGTAATATTTTTGAAGAACAAAGACTCCAAAATTTTTGACTATACAAAAACATATAACCCTTCTACGAAGGAACAATAAAATTATGATGGAAACTTGTCGACGGTGGAGCGCATAAAGGACAATGGTTTTCATTTGATTTTTATCTATGTTTAAAGAGCTACAATAAATGTGTAAGACTAAATTAATAACAAAAAATGAAGTATTAAAAATCGTAACGCAAAATACAACTAAATAACTCACATCGTATTTCCTTTTTTTAGTTTTCAAAAACAATGCCTGAAAAATATGCTACATATACCCGCATCGGAATAACTTTTATTGTTGTTGTTGTTTTTTTTTTTATTTCAATTTTCGGTGTCTACCTAATTTTATTATCAAATTACAAGTACCTACTTACTACCTGAATTTCGGTACAATAACTACCTACATTCTTGTAATTAAGTAAGAATGCATTCACTAACTTTCAACTTGAATTACCTACATGCGCAACAAATAAACAAACAACGATTGATCAATGATAATTTGTTATGTTAGGACTACAGTTATTAGCAAAACTTCATACCGAACAAACAGATTGATTGAATTCACAAATTAAAAATTATATACAGATGCTATTTCAGTTTTTGAATGACAAGTAAAAGTAAGACCCATTTATTAGTATAGAATCTAATCTTCACTTGCATGCAACGGTGGTGGAAGAGTTACATCAATTTAAACATTTTTCATTCCTAAAGTTTCGGTCTCAATTAGAGACAAGATAGAAACAAGTAAAACATCAAAAAATGCTATAATAATAGCAATAATTATCTATACAATTATTATGCATATAAGTGAGTACATGAATATGGAAATGCGCACTTTACCATCTTCATCATTTCATCACAGTAACCAAACGGGTAACATGCACGTATTCGTCTCAAAACAAAACGAGATTCAACATATAATTACCTATAATACTCGTAGAATGATAACGATAAGAATAATTTAAATAGTAATCGTAATAGTAATAATAGTAATAGTAACAGCAACGATAATAAGATAGGAAAGGTAATTAAAGATCTCGCGTATCTTGAATCACTTTTTTCTTTTAGCAATTTGAAAACAACGAAGATTTCTTCACCGACTGAGATTTACAAAGCAGTTTTTGAAATATTCAAAATGATGCGTTACATTCTCAGTAACATAACTCAATAGTTACAACTTGGTTTTAATGTTTCGTTCTATACACGAGTGAAATAACGTTCAAAAGAAAATACCGTAGCAATCATGAAAACCGGGGCGAATTCCAACGAAAACGAAATTTAGACGATTCACTCAATAATAGAGGATAATACTACATACTTCAATGACTCTTTCGAAGTACTTATTGATAGATAAATATAGATTTTGAATGACACGTAAGATCATGAGAAAATAAGGTGGCCGCTAAAATTTAAGTATTTCATACATACACGAATACAAACTGTAAGGCCATGCTCTGGTAATGATCAAATGCTAATACAAAAAAGAAAAATATACGAATGAGTAAATAAAAATTAAATAAATAAAGGGGAAAAACGATTTAATAAAATTGGAAACGCACACGCTATGATAGCGAAATGAAATAAAACTTCGTCGAGGAAGCAAAATGAACGTTTCGTGGTAACATTAGAACACCTTCCCTTTTTTTTTTCTTTTCTTTTCTTTTTCATAATTCACATACTTATCTAGCTTACTTGGTAGACCTGATTTAGCGTTGCAAAAATAACTACCCTAATACAAAGAAAAACCTCACAAATTATCAACTTTACAAATTCAAGCAATCCTAGTGACTATATAGAATTTTATAGAAAATAAAGTAGCCATTTTATTTGAATAACGGTAGCAAGACCGCGAGTTGCAAAAAAAAAAATCTTATGAAACTTTCTTTGGGCAAAATTTGTGCTTTAAAATATATCTGGACATCGACTCCAATCTTTTTTTTCTTTACATTCCCAATAATGATTATTATACACATAACTACAATTACCAGTCCGCTCGTCGACTTCGCGTCGAAACCATGCAGGTTCGTAAATTTGATGGCTATCCCCTAAACGATAAAAAAAAAAAAAAAAAAAAAAAAAAACACACACATGAGTGTTAAATATGGATTAATGTAACAGTAAATCACGACCTTCAATATACGCTTATGAAAACTGGTCTGGCGCTGCGCCGTGTCGTTATAAAACGCGATATTACAATAAAAATGATTCTTACCATTTTCCAGGGTGTCCTCCAGTTGATGATTACGTTCTTTGCGGGTTTTCCGTTGCTTCTCTTCTAAACGAAGTTTTTCTATATTCGCTTCGTCCCACATTCCCAATTCCATCAAACGTTGATCGGGACGTAAACGAGAATCGGTAGGTGCTATATCCGCTTCCATTTCATTAAGCTGACAAGCTAATTCGGTAAAGTTATAGTATTTTTCGCTATCTGTCCTACACGAACATAAAAAACGCACGACCTTGAAAACAAAACTTTCGTCTACTTCACAAAACCGATAGCAGGTCTAAACTATTTTCATCATTTAGGTTTGCACATGGCTTCAGAAAGTAGTCGTTGAAGAAGGATTAAAGGATTAGAGAGAGACGAAATTTTCATCTTTGGAAGAATGAATAATAGGTACATAATAATGATTTTCTTCTCTTCTTTAAGAGAACAAATACCATTTAGGAGTATTGCGTTTAATATTAAGAATGTTCAAGTTGAATTAAACAAATAAAAAGTGTCTTACGGCGGTAATACACGTTGCCAAACAGGTGTATACGGACCGGTTTGCCAAGATCCGGTATCTTTATCAATTTTGGTAACTGGAGCTATTTCTACTTTATTATCCCACGTACCATTTATTATCCATTTCGCTTCGCCTTCTTTATTGATTACAATTCCTTTAACCTGAATACGATACGATGTAGAATAACAGTTATCAGTTCGACCGTACTTGTAACAAACAAGAAAACCATGCGCAACAACTTACTTTTCTTTGCTGATCGCGAGCGAAATAACTATAAGGCACGTACGTAAGTCGACACTTGGAGCCATTTTTATGATTAACAATTTCCATTTCACCTTCTTGGTCGACCCATAATTTACCAACTATGATATTATGTACAGTGGTAGTCACCTTACACCATGTATAATGGTCGTCTACTCGTGAAACAAAAAAAAATGCATGAACTCGTTAACGATGCATGAAAAAAACAATATCATAAGCGCGTCGCCTCGCTACGAGTAACGAATCGATTACCCGAATCTTTAAATTGCAGATGAGATGTGCCGGAAGGAGTGAGTTGCAAATATTTGCCGCGAAATTTAGACGACATGGTAAATTCCTGCCAACTTATCCAGCTTTTACCTTGACAATGTTGCGCCGCTATCGGAGGGTGATGTGATACCTAGCAGCATATAGTAATAATTATAAACATGCGTAGGTTTACATAATCTGCGTACTAAGCACGAGGTTGCGCCGCGACAACGCACTCACCTGTTCGCTAATAGCTTTCCATCCTAAATCACGAGAACGATCGCATTCGTACGTTTCGCCAAGTAACGGATTGAATGGTTTTCCGGTTCTGGTAGTGGTAGTAGAATACGACGATACTGTAAATGCAGCAATGTAAGCGAGTCTCTCGTACGGATCCTTGCAGCTAGCGGCGGCGTCCAGAATGGCAGCGTACTCGAAATCTTCCGTTAATCTTTGTAGCATAGACAACGGCTCGGAAAAATTCACCTATCGGCAGTACAACGATACAACGCCGTTCGCCAACCAAATCGTTTCAATTTAAATATACGTCGTGCGCTTCAACTTACTGGCATCGGAATCGTAGACAGATCTTTCCCGATACAGTTTTTCATGATACTCCAAATGTGGAGCGGGTGATGCGGCTTGTCTGGTATACGATTTCTACGCGGGGCGTCACTTTTACGCGGATTATTTTTCACTTCTTCCAAAGCTTTTTTCGCATTTTCCGACAATACTAATAACGAATCACTCCTGCTCGATGGGAATTCACGACTGTCATTCAACAAGTTGTTGATCGTATCTCTGCGCTAAAATAACAGCGTGCTACCAATTAATGCTGGGTGGCTAACGTTATGACGAATTCACGAATACCAAGAAAAACGTACAGATTTTTTATTTTTAATAGTGGCGGAGGAACGTATAGCGGCCGTTAAAATGGCTGCTGACTCGGCCATATCGTCTACGTCGCTACTGGAGCCATCGTCAGCGGCTAGTTCTTCGCTTACTATTTTATCGAACACCTGCAATCAAACAGGTATAAATATTCCAAGTACTCGTGATTTTTAAACGGTCGAGTATTATGCAAATGCATACGCACAAGCAATCGTCAAGTACCTGAGTATTCGATAAAGAATTATGCCTAGTAGCATTCCGAGAACGCTTCTCTAAATAATTTACCGACGACGAATCAGAAGCGTCTCCTCCTTGAGCGTCGTAAAACTCGGCATTTTCATCTTCAGACGACGTATTCTCTAATAAATGAATAATCAAATAAATACATTAGTACAGTTTGTTTTTTTTCCTACCCATTTGCTTTCGAGTTTGTTGGTTGCATAATGATCCCAACGAAATGTAGAAAAGATTTCAGCTAACCTTACGTTGAAATATTCACTTCGGGCCTACGGGCTATTACTTAAATTCTATTTACACGTGATCAATTTCTAAACGACTTTTTCTCCAATCTTTACATGATGATAATTTTCAACGTGGAAAACTCGAGCGTATTAAGTTCCAAATTTAATTATTATCATAATCGATCCGAAGAAACCAAGTTTTGGTGCAAGAGTATTAGAAATATTGTGCGCTTAGATACAATCGATAAATTTTTAAATGACATTAATTCACGATAAAGCATACCTTATGTATAAAACAAATAAACATTATGTTAACAACTTATGAGCAACTAAAAATTTATGCAGCTAGTTTGAAGGCAAAATGTTATTCTTGCATGCGAAAACTGTTCAAACTGTCCATATAAAGTTTCAATCCAAGGTGAATTTCAACATGAGAGGCTGAAATTTTTTCCAATTGCGAGACCAACTGAAGAACACTTACACAAAGCGTCGAATTCCCAACGCTTAAAAAGAGATTAACTAAAATATAATCACTAATACCTACCTCTTTTTAGATCTGGTTACCAAAAATAAAAATTGATTCAACAAAAAAAAAAAAAAAAAAAAATTAAATAATTAAAAAAAAAAATTTTTAAAAATTAAAAAACTGAGCATTGATGCGAAATGAATGAGCTTTAAAGAGAAATTAATTTTTCTTCATTCATTCGATTATAAACAAAAATTGTTGAAATGTGTTTTTTTATTACAAGAAAAAAAATGAATTAATATAAAAACAATTAAAATTTTAAACCTGATTGGCGTAATATGTGAGAAATTTCATATTGTGAAAAAAAATTTGGCACTTGGCTCTAATTGTGTTCAAGCGACTGCCCGACATACGTTCACACAAGATAATGGACATACTTGTGTAGCACTTTTACAAGATTCAAGTATAGGAACTTCTACGGTCAGGCCCTTACCGATGATGTTTTCTGTATTTTCCGAAGGTTTCGAAACTTGTTCCAAAGCAGACTGTTCTCGCGCTAATTGCTCTACCATTTCTTCGAGTTGGATTCGTTGTTCCCTTTCGTGCTGCAACATTTTCTGCCATTTTCTGCCTTGACTCTGAGTGAGCTCCAAATATTCCAAACAAGTCTACAAATTAATGAAAAAAACAAATAGGACAATCTTTATTAAACAAAACAAAAAAAAAAAAAAAAAAAAATTAAAATCGTCACAGAGTTGGTACATTTATCATTTTATTAGAAGCTATTCGGAATAAAGTTGCTCGTTCGTTGATGGCTTTGATTTTATTAGTGACATCGCCAACTGTGTCCAACGACTCCAACTCTGAAAGGGACTTTTGTAAACTACTTCCGTGTTTCATGATTAAATCGTGACAAGCTTGCAAATCATCCATTTTTTGACTAAGAACTTTGATGGCTGTCATCACTTCCACCTTAGCACTTTCGCCGACTGATTCCTCCACCGAATCTGAAAACGCAAAATAATATCTGAATATCATACAAGTTCGTGCCCCGTCCGACATGTTTAAACAAGCAAACGCAATACCAGTTTCAATTTGTTGAATGGCTTTCGCTTTCGCTAATTCCAAAGCCGTCACCCACGTTTGTCTTTCGACTTCATTTGAAGCTTTTATGTAGAAAGTTTGCGCTCCGCCGTTTGAGATGACAAAAGTACATGAATCTTCGGTGTGAATGATGGCTCCGTGAAGACTGATAGTACCGCGGCACGTATGAACCATTTCAGTTTGATTTCTGTGAATGTAACACAATTATTGCTGTCGTTTTTTTCTCGAATACGTATAGTTCTCTACATGCCAAAAATGATAAACGTAATGCTGCCCTTACCTGTAATAAGAAAGTAAGCCATTTGACAACACGAACCATCTACGCTGATAACCTTTTACGTAGTTCGTCCACTTTAAAAGCCATCCTTGCATGTCAGACTCGTTGTGAGTCGTTTTATCGGCCATATTCGCTTTATTTCGAACATAACAGTCAATTACTATTTATACCATTACTTGTAAACGATTTAGTATTCCACGTAATCAACGCCACAGTGGCTGATAAGTGTGGTTTCGTTCATACTGACGAATAGAGACATAAGAGGTCGCAAGTTTAAGTAATCCTTCAGATTTTATCATCAAGTTATTATAACTAATATTTGCTAACAATAAATACGGACCATCCTTCCATTTAGTATACGTATAACGTACCTATAATATCAGAAAAATAACATGGAACGAACGATACAATGCAGTCGTAATCATTTTTTATTTTCTTTTTTTATCAATTCTGCAACTATCACTACGACAACTACGTATATATCAGCGAATGATGTTTATATTCGTTATCATAAATACTCGAATAGGAACTTCATACGAAAAATTTTAAAAACAAATTTTCGCCCAATATCACTTCATCATTTTTTCAGTAACATATCACCCAAAATAGGTTGATTGTTGATCGTCATCGTTTTGATAACAATTCGCCAAAATATTAGCAAATGATTTCATTTTATCTCACATCTTACTCACATCATTGAAAATTAGATGATTAGCTTTGACCTCAATATTGTACCTAGACTAGCCTAGACACGGAAGACGTATTCTCGTTCAGGGATGGGTCGTTCATTTTTGAACTGAACGAAAATCGTTCACGTTCGTGAAGTTTTCCACCAAAATGAACGTGAACTTTACTAAACCCAAAGTGGTTTGACCTATAACTAGTGTTGGACTGTGTCAAAATTTCAACGTTTCATGAAACGTGAAACGATTGAAATTTCACGAAACGTTTCATTGCCATCGGAAACAAATCAAACCGATGAAACGATATTTAAACGTTTCATGAAACGTTTCCTGCTTTTTATTATACTCTATTTTCGCGTTATTGTCATTTTCGTGATTTCGTCTACTGGTTCATCATTGTTTTACATTTTATATGTAGTTTATGCGTTTATCTGTGAAAATGTCAGAGTTGTCAAAGTTCACGAAAAAAATGAACGCGTTCAGTTCACGTTAATGTGGCTCGTTCGCGAACGCGTTCACGTTCATTCTCTAAACGTTCACGATCTTTGACAAACTGCTGTCCGGAAATCGCGAAAAAAATGCGAAAAACAATGGAAACCAGAAATGAGAATAGAATAACCGCACATTGACACGCAACACGACAAAAAACAAGAGCAAACTTATTTCTGTTCCTGCGATTTTGTTCTAGCTTCATAGCCCTGAAAATCTGAAGTGAACGTTCAATTTTCTGTGCATGAACGCGTTCAGTTCACGTTCATAATGAAATGAACGCGTTCAGTTCACGTTCACGAAAATGTAGCTCGTTTGCGAACGCGTTCACGTTCATGTTCTAAACGTTCGTGAACTTTGACAGCACTGGAAAATGTACAATTACAAACACGTGATTTTTATTATTGAACTTGTTGATGGCTTGAGCTCGATGTTGAATCATGTTTGTCTTGTTACAAATAATATCTGCCAGATGCATACCTGTCGAAAAACGGGAGTTTTCGACCTAATTCCATACACATTTAGTGAATCTATGCAGGACGGTGTTACGTTAAATTGTTGATTGAAGTTGAATAATTTTGAAAATTCAAATATTCAATAGGTAAAATAACACGTAAGAAATCGTCTGCAGGCAGACGGGCTGGAAATTTTGTAAAAATGCCGAAAACAATAAAATCAAACGTAATTACTGCGACTATATAATTTTTAAGAACATTTCACGCACCCAATGCAATAACACCACATCTCAAAAAAAAATCCTTTACTGCAAAAACACCACATCTCAAAAAATTACCAAAAATAATTTGCTTTCCAAAAATCTGCCTTTACCATTGGAAAGAACGTGAAAAATTGGTAAGGTTTAATGGAAAAAAAAAAAGAATTTGAATTCGTATTTCATTATTTACAAAGCAAATAAATTAATAAAAAGCTATTTTCTTAAGTTTCGGCTATTCGACATATTTTGAGAATGTTATAATGTTGTTACAGTAGAGGTGCGATTTTTAGAATGAAAAAGCATTATTGGATACGCGAGTGAAATGTCCTGAAAAAGATCTTCAAAACTTGAAACCACTTAACGTTTCCATCGTTTATATTGACATTATTAATTATTATACACAAATTTGATTTTTTATTTCATAACTGAATAATCAAATTTTAATTATTCAGTTATAAACCAGAAACAACTTACATTACAAAAAAGCAAATTTGTGTACAGTAACGCCCAGGGCTGTAATAACGGATCATGTTTCGTTCGATACCATTCTGGTATCCGTTCCTGAGTCATTGTTACGTTCCCGTTACATTACGTTCCAATTTTGGATGTTGTGTTACGTTCCGTTCCGTTCTATTCCATTCCATTCCATTCCGTTATTTACCCCTTTTTTTTCAGAGATGTTAACCGTAACCATAACCCATAACCTGAAAAAACCCGATCATTTCAGTAATTAACCATCATTAACCCACTCTTTTCTGAAATATATGTAACCCTAACCCAAACCCATAACCCAAACCACAACATTCCTCATTCATAACCAGAACCCATAACCTGAAAAATAAAAAAGCATAACCCTAACCCGTAACCATAACTCGAAAAGAAAAAAAACCTGTTAGGGTTAACATCTCTGTTTTTTTTTTAGTATGAGTGTTGGAGTCTTGTCTTTTTTTTTCATTTTTTTTTTTTTTTTTTCATTGATGATAGCAATGGTAAAAAATTTAAAATTTAAAAAACATTGAAAATCAAACAATAAACATTTAAACAATGACTCAAAGTTGCAAACAACACAAAATGACTCACATTGTATGAATCAACGACAATGCACTGAGCAGTTTTGCCTTTTTTTTTTTCTTTTTGAAGACTGATTGATAATTGATTGAGTTATTGGTTCAAGTCAGTTCACAAGGTTAAGAACATGTTAGTCATTTCAAGTGGACTGCATTACGCTTTACGCAACAATGTTCTAAGTGAAATGAGGCGCCATAGACTTGTGGATCGATCTTATTTTTGTTTTTAATGAGAAAAACTGGTAATGAATAAAATCATTCATGTTATTTAAATAATTTCAAAGACAAACAAGCAAAATTTGTTCAGTTTGATTGACTGGCTTTGTTATAATTTACATTACATCAGAAACTTGATGTAGTTGAAGTTTATGGCGCCTCATTTCACTTAGAACATTGTTGCGTAATGCAGTCCAAGTTAAAGTTAGTTAGAGCCTTTCAGACATTCAATCAGTTTAGGTTACAGTTAGGGTAAAAATACTCAGTCACTCTGTGGTTAACTAAAGTTAACGGTTAGCAATCGAGTTACCATACCCTGCTTTTCACAAATCCACAATTTTATTCCACTATGGTACTAGGTATTAAAGTTGATTGAAAATGATCAAATTTGAATTTCACATCAAATGTACTGTAGGTGATGGTGCGCTATACTTACCTACAAACAGTGTACTACCTTAAGTAGGTACCTACCTCGTTCGCGGGAGCGGATGGAAAAGACACCTCGTCAGCAAGGGTGGATGGAAAAAAGGCACCTCGTCCGCAAGAGCGGATGTCGAAGGCTCCTGGGTTAGGCTTCCTCGTCCGCGAGGGCGGACGTCGAAGGCTCCTGGGTTAGGCTTCCTCGTCTGCGAGGGCGGACGTCGAAGGCTCCTGGTTTAGGCTTCCTCGTCCTCAATGTGCGGACGCGAACAACTACGTACCTATGAGACCTACCAGGTAAATACCTTCGTCCGAGGTTCGGACGGTTACCGTGAATAATGTTAAAAAACAAACGCAAGAGTATGAGAGAAGCGATATTTATTCGTGAACGTACAGCGGAGAGAATGATTTCTTTGCAGCACGCAGGCTGTATTTATAATGGTTACCCCACTGCCACGCGTGCGCGAGCGACCGCAGCATAGCCAACCTACATTTTAGCTATTCGCGAAGTCACTCGAACACGCGCGGCAGTATAGGCATGAAATATGCCTACAGTACAATGCATTGGGATTAGAAGGTAGGAAGCTAGGAACAATTTTGCCAGCATTCAAATTTCAAAAAATGAAAACAATGTAGAATAATGGAACACCAACAATACTGTTCCGTTACGTTCAGTTCTAAAAAATTTTGTTCCGTTCGGTTACTAAAATGAAAAAATTGGCTGTTACGTTCCGTTACCGTTATTACAGCCCTGGGTAACGCCAAAAATATGAATATGAATAATTGTATTCATGCGTACTTTTTGTTTTTTTGTTTTTTGTGCTCTAAAAAAAATTGAATACATAAATTTCCTATCTCAAACTTTTGTTCTGTGGTTTACAAAGCGAACAATCTTTGTTGGTATTTTAATCTGTGCTACGAATTTGTGATATTTATTTTCTACCTGGTTATTCAGTTGAATAGATAATATTATTACAGTTTTACGAAACTGCTTCAAAAATCCTTTATTTTGATACTCATATTGTATGGGAATATTTTCGCAAATTTCCTTTTTTTAAGGAATATTTAGTGCCTGGGTAATTCTCTGAAAATGTCCATATTTCTGTAATCGATGTTTTTTTTGAAGAATTACGCTACAATTGAATTTTTTTTTTTTTCTATATTTATATGAGTATCTCCTCTAACTTTCCCATCGATTGAAATTGTCCTCCACCCCCCCTAAATGGGGTTTTTTTCAACCCAAAGGTCAAAAGTTCTTAGGCCGTGGCATGTAAATGGTCACGTTTTGAATTTTCAATGTCACATAAATGATATTAAATTAATATTTTTTTGAGGAAAAACTTAGCAAAGTTGCTCAGGATAGTTGAGTGTGTATGTTAACGCTCAAAATGATGTCCAAAGTTTCCCTGCTTGACCTCCAGGAAGGTTCAAAGACCTGTAAATGGTTTATACACTCCTAGGCCGTGGCGTTTTTTGTTTGCTTCTCCTGCGGCAATGATTTTATAATTCGTTTTTCTTTGCGGTTACAATGCTTCCTTGACATCATGAGAATACACTGCCAGCATTCGAAATGTGAAATGTCATTTATTTATCACAGTCGGAAAGCAAAATTCGTAAAAATTGTTGATTCCCGGTTTTTGTGGTATTAGGCCGTGGCTTATTCTAACTCAGCCATCAAATGTCCTAGGAACCTGGAACAAAAGGGATATCGAAGATTAGTAAGTACATATAATATTCACCTATTCAATATTCTCTTAAATTAACTGTTAGAAGCTCCTTAATAAATTTTTGGCGAATTCTCTTAGGCCGTGGCTGGTTGGTTTTCATCTTAGGCCGTGGCGAAGTGTTTTTTTTTACGACCACGGCCTAGGAATTAGTGTCTTTTTGCCATTCTAAATCAATTTTAATGGGGATACACTAACAAAGATGTTATTAATTTAGGTGTTAATGGCTGTCTCTCGAAAAAAGACACTAGTTCTTAGGCCATGGTCATAAAAAGACACTTCGCCACGGCTCAAGATTAAAACCAACCAGCCACGACCTGAGAGAATTCGCCAAAAATTTACTAAGGAGCTCCTAACAGTCAGTTTAAGAGAATATTGAATAGGTGAATATTATATGTACTTACTAATCTTCGATATCCCTTTTGTTTCAAGTTCCTAGGACGTCTTACGGCTGAGTTACAATAAGCCACAAAATCGAGAATCAACAGCCACGGCCTAAGAAGTTCTTAGGTTTTGGGTAATAAAATTTCAAAAAGTCCCCCTACCCCCCCAGGGGGACATGACTTGAGCCGAATGGCATAAATGACATCAAGGACACATATACTCACTATCCCAATCAAAAAAATTCCCAATATCAACTTTTTTTTCCAGAAAAATAAAGACATCGAAATATGGACATTTTCAGAGAATTACCCGCATATTTTACCTCTTTTTAGCGCATATTCTGCCTTGCCCTGGTTATGAAACGACGTGTTTTCGCATATTTCTAAACTGTACCCCAAACTGGCCACTAACACCGCAGCGCGCCAAAGCGCGCTATGCACTTACGTGACTTCGTGTTATTACATAGGTAGGTAACACTCAAACACAATTATTATTTTTGAATAAAAAAATAAAAAAACTCGAGGAAAAGAATGTAGTTTTTAAAAATTTCTCATGGTATGATTCTTCTATGAAAGAATTTCTTGAGGTAAGGAATGTGTAAAAAGGATCAGTTGAGGTGAGGAATGTAGCTTTTAGGTATGTAGTATTGTGGTAAGATTTTTCTGTAAAAAAAAAAAACATCTCTCGAAGTAAGGAATGTATAAAAAGAATGAATGCATTGAGGTAAGAACTTGGCAAGAAAAAAAAGTAAAAAATTCTAGGAAAATTCATGTAAAATCAATACCTGCGAGGGTTTCGAATCACAGACCTACGTTAACTACACCAAATTTAATGATTTTTGGACCAGTTTCATTAGAATGATGTCCTCTGGAGGGCTACAGGGCGTTTTTTCGATATTTTCAATTTTTTCCTCCCCACTTCAGTAATGAAAGACACTTTCATTACAAGCTTATATTTATTCCCAAAAGTAAAATATCGAAAAAATCGCTTAAATTTAGTGTAGTAGTTCGTCTACAATCCAAGAACAACTGATCAAAATACGTCTATCTTATTTCTCAACTTTACTCCAAACACCTTCTATACATCACTAAAATATTCATTTTAATATTAAATTCTACTCTAGGAAAATAAATATCAATATTGACGTAACAATTACAACCTTTTCATTTCCAAAAAAACATATTTCAAAATTCTGTTTCAGGCGTTGCATAACACAACCCACAATACGTATAGAACCACCTTAAGAATAAATTCAACAGTCATGACTCATGATTCACGAATTCATGATCATCGCAAACTTGCGTCGACAAGTTACACTTAACGTGTTTTCGCTTCAAAGTATGTAGTATAGCTGGCAATTAAAACAGCAGATGCGTTCTCTTCGAGCGTAGCGCGCATTCTACCACTAAATTCACGTACCTACCTGTATGTATTTATGTGAATACGCACATTAGTTATTCCCTTTAACGATATAGATGCATATCAGGTACATATACACCATGCCATCATGCAATCTAAGCGACACCTATCGCTTACGTGTCATTTCTTGCTGCTAAAATCTAGGTTTGGCAGAACCCACCGAGGAACCGGGGAAACCTCGGTGGGCCAGCCACTGATATCTGTTTTAGGGGCCGTGAGACCAAAAATATAACAAAAGTAATTCTAGAAATTTTGAAAAATTTCACAAAATGTGCTTAAATTTTTACTGGAAAAGAAATATTTATAATTATTATTCTCGTTTTATTAATCAGCATGAAAACAATGATTTTGAAAGAATACCAAAGGCCTACACAAATACCTGTTGTATTATAAACACGTAAAAAATAAACAGCAGATCTAATTCGTTTACTTACTATGCACGTGTATTACGCACACCTAACAACTACGTACAACTCAACTCATCGTATTGTGTAAAGAAAGAGTATTTATACGTGCATTTCCCCGGCATCCCCACTACGGAATTTGGAAATGAAATTTAGTGCATTTCTTCGTGTAATCTTTATGCTGGGTTGTGCCGCAAAGCCCGACGTTATTGCTGCTTCCCTTCTTGACATATTCAAAAAACTAGTTGGAGGTACCGGAGAAATGAAATTTGACAAGATGTATAAAAGGGTTGAAAATAATTCGATTGTTTTGAATTTGGTGGCAATCGTTTGTGCTACGTTGCTAAAATGTAATTTTATGGTCTTCCTTAGTACTATAAAGACTACTAACTACCGCTCATGGTTTTTTATAACAAGAATGCAAACTGATTTACTCGTTATTTATCAAGGAAGAAAGCAGATAATGCTCACGCGTACATGAAAAGTTATCGACAAACAATTTGGTACGAATGCGTACGATGTCATCGGTATATTTTATTAAATTAAAAATTACAACAAATCGAGTCTGATAAATCGATAAAAATATTAAACAAGTACGTAGGTTAAACAGTACAGATGTACTCGTACCATTGATGAATAAGTACTAATCCGTTTTACCTACGAAATTTACAGTTATACATGTAGGTAGCCAAGATGCATTAATGTTCGTAATAGTGGACAATGTTTTCACGACGATACGCGAGTAGGCAACTTATGCGACGCGGATAAGCTATCTGTAAGGCCCAAAATTGGACGATTTTCTTTATTTTCAATTTAAAAATTTATACGAAAAAAATGTATAGTAACGTACAGTGATGATTAATGAATAATGATAATAAATACTTACGCGCTATACATACACATACACCTACATGTAGAATAAGAAGTTGTGTGAAAAACTTTGCAAATAAGTTTTTGCTATCGAATCGAATAATGGATTAGCTACTTCAAGTTCGATTCAAACTGGTTAGTATGAAAATATCAAACTTTAATTTGAACTATCAAAACCAATTTAAATATAGGTACCTATATAAAAACTTGAAAAACGAAGTCAACTAGTTACTCGAGACGCCATAGCAAGTGCTAGAATCGTTCAATGATGTTCGATTGATGAAGCTAAAAAAAAAATGAAAGTGATCATGCAGGAGTAATTTACTTGATTGTTTTTCTTACATGGAGCGATTTGGCGAAAAAAATTAATCAGCACCAAAATATTGTAAAGCATAAAATTTCTTTTGTAATGAAATGAAACATTATACAATGTATTCGAGTAGGTAAGAACGTATCTTTTTTATCATTTTTATTTTTCTACTAATTTTATTATTTCATTATTAGCAGCTTTTGTTCAAAAGAAACACGATGAATTTATACTGGTTGAAGTTAACGCTATATTATACCTAGTCTTTCCCGCTCTACGCGCGGTACATTGCTGCCCTTAAAGTCTTTTCAATTTTCACTGATACGTTTTTAGTACATTAGTGCTATGGTTAGTAATTCTTTATTAATACCTATATATAATTGTAATATCACTCGTATCGATGACAATTTTATTATTATGCCGGTATGATTGTAAAAAATCAGCATTTGTAGCCTTAAAAACGGAATTTCAAATTGAGTGCCAGCATACTTTTCGTTATACTGCCTATATTACCTTGAATGCACACAATGTCAAGCTTCTCCTTCAAAAGTTCATTTTTTGAGCAAGTAATACAATTTTACGAATCTCTATTCGTATAAGTATGCTCAATGAAGCTAATTAATTCTTGACCAGAAATTATAAACATTTAGAAGAAAAGCTATACCTATGTATATATTCAGGGATTCAGCTGATAAAAGTATAAAAACTATTTCAGATCAGAGATTTTCTTTTGTAGAACTTCTTAAGAACAACACTGAGTCTACATTTCGTATGCTGATAATATTTCACATTTTCAGATTACAATGAGAATTTTAATTACATTTTTTTTTTAATTTTTGATTTACCAGTTTATGATTAATTTGAAAATCATATTCGAAAATTTTTTAAACGGAAATGCTTAGTTCGAGGCACTATAGGAAGAATAATAAGTAAATATTTCACCAAGTCACTTTCTCTGCTTTTTTAAACAAGCTTTAAAAAATGAAAGAAAAATCAGCTCATCTAAATGTTTAATTTATGAAAAATATTGCGCAAAAATATCAAGTTTTTTAATATTTTTATCGACTTGGCTGGGTATTCAAGTACGGTTTGAAGTCAAAACAATTATTTCGTATATTACCTATGCCTTATGATGATTTGATCAGGAGTATAATAATTCTTGAAAATGATGGAAATCTATCTTATTTCCATTTGATGCAGCTGTTTTGAACTGTTTTAGATAGAATATGAATTTTCGTCGCGCGACTCAGTTGTTAAAAATTCCGATTAGATTTAATGCGCAATTATTAACATTTTGTGTTGAAAATCTATAATATTAGATACCTATACAGTTTACACGTAGTAACGTACGTTCTTACTACCTATACCAGCATATTCGTTATGACTTACAAAGACTCATAATACTATGTAGGTATATGTGTTTGTGCACTATATTATATACTGTAAGCTTGTGTAAACGAAATACTTATTTAAAGTTATATTTATTAATGGTCACCTACTCAAACGTGAACGTAATTTTAACAGAAACATTATTGCGATGCATCTCTGCTACCTTGAGATATTTTTAAACTTACGACATCCTTACTCATACATACAATGTGATAATGGTACCTAGTAAACAATTAAAAAAAAAATCAAATATCCACTTTAGTCTTCGTTTTGTAAAATTCTTTGAAAATATTGAACGTCTGTAACATAGAATAAAATATGGATTAAATAATTTTTCCAAATACATTCCACGCTGTACGTCGCTGCCCTATGTGTACCCATGTATAGCTAACATAGTTTGTGAGGTCTGTGTCACTTACTATCACTTGTGAGGTCCATGAGTGCTTTAAACTTCAGAGAGCTTTTAAAGTAGTTGGGAGGCAGTTATAAGAGTTGTTGTTGGTAATGGATGTTCCCCTGTCATGCTCTACATATACGGTTCATAAAAACTTGAGTGAAATTATGGAAAAAAAAGAGAAAAAAGTACTGAAAATTGATGTTAGAGAGGTCATTTCACACACAAAATGTAAACATTATCTAATAAGAAGAGAGGTCTTTTACACACTCGAGTTTACAAATAGTGAGGTCATTTTTGCCATGTTGCCGTTCTTTATACATCATGACGAAAAAGTTTAGATTTAGGTATATTGAAGAACTGAAGACCGAAGAAAATTTCTTGCTGAAAAGTAAGTTTGACTGATTTCTTTGAAACTACCTAATTCATAAGTAGGACTGGCAACCCAATATTATTCTTTGATTATTATTTTCGAAATGAAAAAAACGAACTCATTCAAATTTTGTTCTGGCGCTGCTGCTCTTAAAAAAAAAAAAATCAAAATTTACCTTAAAATTAATTTTTAAATTAAAAAACCACGTTTTCCAAGTACAATTATATTAACTTCTTTCATTTGAAAAAATAATTTAAAAAACATAATAAAAATTAGATCCATTTTTTTTTTATTTGAAAAAAAAAAGAATTGATGAATTTTAATGTTTATTTTATGAATATTATATAGATCAGTCCTATTAAAGAGACGATAAATGAAACGCTATAACACAATTCAA
The DNA here is from genome assembly GCA_009761765.1 of Phenacoccus solenopsis. Classification (NCBI taxonomy): domain Eukaryota; kingdom Metazoa; phylum Arthropoda; class Insecta; order Hemiptera; family Pseudococcidae; genus Phenacoccus; species Phenacoccus solenopsis. The sequence goes on from CM019755.1 coordinate 43,663,210, forward strand.
TTACTTATTTCAGAAATGGAAGACTAGTTACATGAAAGGAATAATTTTCAAGAATGATAACTTCATTTAATAGTACAGATAACTACATTTAATTAAATTATATCATAACGTAATACTTTCCCATTTTATGCATTAGTTCATAAGATATGTACATGATTTGGTTCACTTGCGATGATGATTACTTTCTTAGTACTTTAAAAGGGTTTTTTAATAGCTTTCTTAGTAGACTTTTTGACGGGTTTTTCAGTAGATTTTTTGCTTGTAACTACCTTTCTTGGTACTCTAGCAGGTTTCTCGGCAGCTGTCGCAACAGATTTTTTGACAGGAGTTTCAGCAGATGTTTTACTTGATTTTATTTGTCGAAGACGATCCTTGATAATTCTCGCAAGTCCGTTTTTGGAGTACTGCATGTTTTTTTGAGCACTCCTTAATCTCCTCCTTTCCCAGTAAGGTATTTCCTTTTAGGAAAACTTTGAAGTAATTTTCAAAATTTGGAGTTCGTTTTCGCTCCATTTGTTTACTTTTCAAATTTTTCAAAATTTTTTCAAGACAGGTTTTTTCCTGTGAAACTTCACGTGCTAATTTATAACCCAATGTTTATTATTTCTGTTTTGCAGGTATTTCAAGAATATTACCTAAATTAACATAATTATCAAACCGAACAGTAAAACTATAGTCAATTGAACGAGCGATTTGTGAAATAGAACTCGCACTTACTGGAATCTTGAAAAACTTTGTTGGAACGCTCCATCATAAATAATAAAGAAAAATGAAAACTGTCCCTCACAAAAATGCGACGTGTTATTGAAGGTTATGTCAAGGTGAACATGCGTTAATCTCAGGGCGAACATGTGGTCAATTCCACATATGGTATTCAAGAATAACATGATCAGGGTTGCCAATCAGTGTTACCACATAATTAAAAAATCTTATAATGATGAAATGCTTCGTTTTATTAATAAATCAGTATTTTCAAAGAAATTTAAAATATTGTTGCTCAACGTTGAAGACCTCTCTATTTCTTACCACGCTATATATTGTGAAAGTGAATATATGGCAACATGCAAAAAAAGTCCTCACTATTTCAGTAAGAGTGGATAATAGTGCCTAATCGAGTGAAACACGAATGCGTGTGTGGCTGTCTTACGTTTTCTGGAAAGGGAGGTCTATGCTTCAAATAATGCGAGAGTGATATCATCTTATAGCATTTTGTACGCTGATTCAGAAAAATAGGTAAGTTTTAGGGAGGTAATTTTTAATGACCTCTTTAAAAAAATGACCTCCCTTATTATATTGAAAAGTCCTATGCAAGACCTCACAAGTATCAGTTTATCTACACACACTATGGCTGAACGGCTGTTAGATACATACATTATTTATCATGTTTCTATTCGTATAAAGCAAATAAGTATTAGGCGAAAATTATTCTTATACCTACGTACATCCCTGTGTGCTCACCATGACTGATTGATATGCTGTTTTTATTCTTACACATCTACCACATAAATAGACGAAAGACACAATTTCCAGCTTGCGCGCGTCTTATGAAAATCCCTATGTGTACACTGTTGTCGCAAATAGATACATGATAATGATAAATAACTGTCGAGTGGGGCTATCGCTATTAGGCTATACGGCAAAATAATGACGGCGCGGACTGCATGTCACTTTGATTTTATAGTATCGCGATGGTCAAAACATTTGAAACATATGAGTACTTATAACTATTTATACCCAAATATTTCGTCAAGAATATAATATATTAATGATTAATGATAGCCGACAACTTATAATCTATTTGAATACACTTGAAGAAAAATCTGATGGTGGATACTATGCTAATACCTGAAAATACATTAAGGTGCCGTTTTTGGCACCCGTTGTCAGGGCAGGGTTCTAATACTAGTCTATGTATCAACTCCGAATAAAAAGAAAGATTAGAAGAAGGCCTCCAATGGACTGGTGGTTGAATCACGGAGGAACCCTAGCGTAGAGGTAGATTGGTGTGCGATAGAGGTCCCTAAATATCTAAAAGTAAGGAAAAAAGGATAGTCGAGAGAAATGAATTTATGAGCAAAATAAATCGAGTTTAAAATAAAATGAAACGTCGGACACATTTACATTTTTATTAGGCATGAAATACGAGTACGACGCAACGCGCTGCTATACGATACTAAGGGAAGTACAGCGTACTTAACACATGAGTATGCTAATAGGTACCAACAATGACTAGTTGTGTAAATACGTGGCTCCTTCGTATTTTCACTTGTCGCATATAATAATTTAATTTAATGTTATGATATCATTGCGTTATTAGAAACGAAGCGTAAGCAATTCAATTTTACGAGACGCTATACAGTCTCATAAAATGATAGTGTACTATACGCAGACAGCCCAGCATTTTGGGGGTCTGCTAGCCTGGGTTCTCGTTCAAATTCAAACACTTTCGTTTGCTCGAAAATGTGTAATACCTAGTTACCTACATTCGTAATTACTAAAAACTTGTGAGATATTACAGTCAAGGCATCTATCTATTCTTAGGTAATACATACTTGTACTTATCACTCTCACCTGGAATATCAGAAGTGTTACTTTCATTGCTGTCTGTAAGTGGAGAACGTTTTCCCCATAATCCTTTCAAATTGTGCCACGCAGGATCTCGTTTACCCCATGCTCCTGCACAAAGCACATATTACATTTTAGTGCAATATTAATGCAAAAGAATAGAAATACGAGCACATGATTCGAACGTGAAAAATTGATAGTGCTAATAAGTAGGGCTGGGATTTACATAAATCTATTTTCCCAAAATATGCATTCTAATTTGCGAAATACACAAAAATATGCTTTCAATCTAACGGACTAAAAATCAATTCAAACTGAAGTAAATAATATAGTTAAAGGAATTAAATTTGCCAACATGGAATGTTTTAATACTGAGGAAGTGCAATAAAAAAAATGGTTTACTTCAAATTTCGAACTTGATAAATTCAAACTTGTGTAGAATGTTCATCGCAGTTCATTTTTCCGTCCTACCCGCTTAGCCGTCCAACTCCAGTTTTAGTTTAAAGTTAAAAAAATCTATATATTAAATTCGTGTAGTAATTTTTGGATCAAGGCAATAAAATTTTAGGACCATTGTTCTCATAGATCTTATATGTTACGTTTTATTGCTTGACCACAAATTTATTCTAAAATTAAGTAATGATGAAACATAATATAAGAGATGTATGGCATTGAAATAGGTTCAAGGTTGGAAAAAGGACCGGGACAATAAAATTTTATGACCCTTGCAATTGTGAAATTTCACAACCTTTGTGGTGAGGTTTACCTGCCTTTGGTTTCTTGTTCTCCAACTTAAAAACATTGAAAAGGCCTTGGGAGCACATGAAGTTTCATTACAAGAGTCCTAAAATTTTACAACCGCAAAGGTTATTAAATTTTATTACCTCAGTCCTGTTTCCAGTCTATTCACACAACAGGGGTCCTTTGTGTTATGAAAGTATCATAGGCTGACATAGATCGTGTTTTTTTTTTTATTCTCCAGGCAAGGCCATAATAAATGAATCAAGAACCAGGGGGTATACAGAGGGACAATAACTCTGGCATTTTACTTTTGGCAAATTTAAATTTTAATATTATAGAGTGATATATATATAGCATATAATGAGTAGAGTGATTATAGAGTGATAGAGTATTTTTCAAATCGCGAAAGAAAAACCAAATGCAAAAATTTAGAATTGAAAAAAATACAAATTTCGAAAAAACTTACGAAAGAAAACCAATTAATTAATGTTTGTCAATGTTTTCCAATCAAGTTTTATCGAACTGATCCTGTTATTATTTCCTAAGCAACCATATAAAAAAATTGAAAATCGCTGCACTCAGCGAGGAGGCATAAGTTTGATGGTTTTTTGGATCCACCTCCGCTTCCCTATGGGGGTTAGGAGCTTGAATTTGCGCTAAGAACCATCTACGGATAAGTAGGAATACGTATGTGTATGTAAAATTTGAAGGAAATCGGCGGGTATTAGTTTCGGAGAAGAAGTGGGGCAAACAGTTTTGACGACTTTGCTTTAGTTTAATTTCTTCTCGAACGATTTGGTATATCGAGGTGAGCTGTCAAACTTCAAAGTTTATTCCGTACAAATGATGTCAAAAAAAAATATATATAATCATTAATGTATTATGTTGATTATTCTTACATCTGCAATTGACATTGCAAATCATTTTATCGTATAAGACGTTCTATATAGTGATAGAAAAAATAATGTGTATTGATCAAAACTAACACGCAGTCACCTTTAATACTTTGGTAAGTTATTGTTGCCTGCAATAGGGAATAAAGAGATCTACTCATTACGCGTAATTGTGCTCAACCTATGTTTCCAAATTTTCAAGTTTATAATGCATACCTAATTGTATGAATTAATTAATTGGCGCATTTATTAAATTAAATAAAGTTTCAGCGGTCAAAGTTGATATCTAACCAAATTATGGATAAAAAAAAACTTGATAAATACTGCGTGGACATTTTTAAACCGAAGGGTACCTAGGAGGAGATGTAATAATCCGTCTGATTTTATGCGTTCAAAACTAACGATTGATAGTATGAAACGTTGCTAGGTGGTCCTCCTTTATCTCTCTATATATTAAAATCAAAATGAAGTCGATTTTGAGATGCGCGTGCATCCTTGTTATGAATAGCACGTATAAAACGTATATAAAGGATAGCATGTATACAAATCTCTCTCTCTCTCTATATATATGTATATATCTATATATTAAAATCAAAATGAAATCGGTTTTGAGATGCGCGCGCATCCTTGTTTTGAATAGCACGTATGCAAAGGAAAAAAGGTAGTAAATTTTAGTAAAAGCCGTGTACATGCACAAGAGTAAGTTATAAAATTGTTTTGAGTAGCAGCAGGTATAAAAAGTATAAAGGATAGCAAGTATACAAAAGGAAAAACGGTGATAAACCTCAATAAAAGCTTTGTACATAGGCAAGAGTAATGTTAAAGTTATAAAATTGTTTGAAATGGGGGAGCCCATCCTGAAAGGAATAATTTTTGGTGAGGGTAACAAATAAGAATAAATTGAGTTGTGCAGTTCGTAATGTAGCAGTACTTGTCTGATAAAATAACTTTTTTTTCTTCATTTAATTTTTATTGCGAGCCCCGAAGGGGCGAGGAGGCACTACTCTCTCTATATATTAAAATCAAAATGAAATTGGTTTTGAGATGCACGCGCATCCTTGTTATAAATAGCAGGTATAAAACGTATATAAAGGATAGCACGTATACAAAGGAAAAAAAGGTTGTAAATTTTAATAAAAGCTTCTTACACCTACAATGGTAAAGTCATAAAATTGTTTTGAGCAGCAGGTATAAAGGGGCGAGCCCATCCTGAAAGGAAAAACTCTTAGTGGGGGTAATAAATAAGAATAAATTAGGTTGCGCAGTTTGGAATGTAGCGGTACTGATCTGATAAAATAACTGTTTTTTCTTCATTTAATTTTTATTGCGAGCCCAGAAGAGGTGAGTAGGCACTAGTGCATATAAAAGAAGAGGTTTCCGATTGCAATTTAAACATGAAGACACAATCAAATTCCAAATCTAACATCATATATATAGGTAATTTTGTCAAGGGTATATAATTATGTAGTACGCAAGGTGGATATGCGAACGTTCCTTATCAAATAGCTCCTGCGGACATTTCGAAGGAGTGATTTTTATGATGACTGATTAGCATTTTGATTCCAACGAACGCGTATGAAAATTGTATTGTTCGGTTGACCAAAGCATGGTTTGCATATTAAGTCTGGTTTCGGGCCATTAACATACAACGTATTTATTAGTATGAAAATTACACAGCGATCACGTTTTAGGTGTTTCTACGATTGTGTAGGTACCAATACATGAGTGCAGGGCCGCAGAGAGGAAAAGTGGGCCCGGGGCAAACACAAGAAGATAGGGCCTCTATGTTATTAAGGGGGTACTGGTCCCGGGGAAATTTTTGATGATTTTTAAAAAGCAATTTATCGGAGTTTTTGAGTACTTTCAACTTTCATAAACAATAATGAACGCTCCATTTTTTTGAGGAAAGCATTTATCTTATGTGAATGTTTTTAAGATATAATACAGCCATCGAGTTTTGAAAAATTGCAGCCTCACTTCACATCTAAAACATAAATAATAACAAAATCAATTCAGGCCCCATGTAAAATTCCGGGCCCGGGACAAAATGTCCCCTTTGTCCCCCCTCTCTTTGGCCCTGTATGAGTGATTAAATGGGTCATGAATCATGATGATACGATACCTTTCATGCTGCCCCAATCACTGGCATCTCTTTTACCCCATGTCCCTCTTAAGCTGTTCCAAGCTCTTTTGGCTGCTTCTAAAGAATCTTCGAGAATAACTGGAGCATCTATATAATCTTCAATACCATCTGAAGATAGGGTCTCATCCTTCTTTCCCCACAATTTTGTCTATAAAAAATAGAACTGGGTGTTTAAAAGAAATAACAGTATATTACTCAATCCAGGCATATAAAATACATCAATGCGACATTGTTTTGAGAGAGACATTCAATTTTTACGTGTTATTTTTATTATCAATTTGTTATTCGATGTAAAAGAATTATTAAAATGATATGAATTCAAAATTATGAACGAAATAGAAGATCACTAGTAACCTACCTACTTCTTTTATTTCATTCATTAGAAGAAAATGTTTTATGTTTATTTACTAAAATAAAATAAAGAATCGCAAATTTGTGTTTAATAAATATTATCTACATTAATTTGATTATAGGTGAATTTTAAAAAGTAAAAATTACCAATTCTGGATACTGGACTATTTAACCCCATCACTTGTTTTCTCACGAGAAACAGTGTAGTATTCATGTGCTTTATATGCATGGATTTGGTAAAATCTATAAAATCATCAATTTGCTATTATTAATAAACTTATGAACTTCCCACCTACATACATGCATTCGATAGCGAGTGTATTTAAGTATAAGAACGATGATTAGTAGACAAAACGTTCGGAATTCACAATGTCAACGTTGATTTTTAACAGTCCACGGTTTCATGTTTCACCGTGACCATTATAATTTCGCTAATCGTTATTGACAGCTTAACAAATTGGAACATTTGGTACAATTGATATACGTACCTACATAACAATTATGTAAGTATGTAGCTCATACTGTACACATAGGTAATTTCTTGAGTTAATACGTATAATTGTATGGTTTGCTTTGTGGGTATTGAATTTACTTTAAGTACCTACCAACATTCAGATGATAAGTTGAAATAAACATAGGTAATTGATACACAACCCAGACAACATAACAAAGCATCAGGTTAACAGTGACAGTAGTATAGATTAGTACCCATTAAAAAAGAGTAAAAATGCTGCATAATTTAGACAACCTAACCAAAAGAACTTCAAATGAGTCTTCTATATTCTGTATAATTGTATAAGGCCGAAGCTTAATTCTTTGTCACGGGTTAACGCCAAAACTACCAAAAATTAACGCGCGAAAGTTGTATGTAATGAAGTTCGGAAGTGCGTAAAGGTTTTAGGGTATTCAAAGTTCAAAAAAGTTCTGCCGTTTAGTCGTAACTTGTAAGAGAGCTCGAAAGTTTCGCTTACTTCACACACTGCGCATGTTTAAAAACGTAAAAACCCGTTCTCCTACACTGCACAAGGAGGTTGGGATGTTTTTATGTTGTGCAGGCTAGTTACAGTTCAAAAAAGTTCTACCGTTTAGTCGTAAGCTTTGACTATATACTAGATGGACCGAGTTACGTGTAGGAAACCTGGGGTGAAACATTACATGCATCAGAGTTGGAACACTCGTTGCAACTTCATATCTTGCGCATGCCTGAAGTCCTTTATCACATTCATGTTATACTGATTTTAAGCAGTACTATCGATGTCCCCTTGCCGCACTATTAGTGGGAAATAAATTTGCGCATGCGCATTTTGAATTTAGTCATGAGTGTTCTGAGAAAATCTGTGTAATGTATCACCGTTTTTGGGTTGGCATTTGCTTGTTGTTAGCTCGGTCCATCTAGTATATAGTCGAAGGTCGACAAGGTCGTAAGAAACGTATCATGATGTGGATGGGGGTTTAAGCTGCAGTGTTACCAGTAAAAAAAAAAAAAAAGGTATCTCTGCACATGTTTATGAAGAGTCCTAACGAATTATTATTATAAAACATTTATGTATTTTTACAAGTCCGAAAAGTCGTAGAAACATGCATGCATACAGTATTGATGGAGGTTTTATGTTGTGTGGGGTGGTGTAAGCTTCAGTGTTACCACTATAAAAAAATTTCTCGAAATGTTATTATGAAAAGTCTGAAAAGTCGTACTAACGCGTTCTTATACACTGCGCGAATAAGCGTGCATAATTTTGTTTCACGTATATACCCATGCCTGTTATGTTGTATCCTTCTTTTTTAGTTCAATTTAATTATAATTTATAGTATGTAGTTGATAATTGATAAATGCGTTGAGAAAGAATCGAATCGCTGAGGTGATTCCCTCCAACTTGGGAATTCGATTCCGCGATTCTTCTTGATTCCCTCTCGCGATTCAGAACTGCCCCATCTCCAGTGGTCTTCCTGTGTTTTGTGAATATTAAGTAAAAGTGTCAAGTTTGAGCTTCCTATAGTTTATTAAGTGAGAAGTTATGGATGTTTCAAGCTTTTTATGGCTTTAGTCTATATGCTTCAAAAATCAATTTATTTTAATCATAAAGCGGAATAAATTCTGATTTTTGAAAACAATGTTTACTTATGCAGTAGTACAATGAGAACTACTACCAAGATACTACCTATATTTATATACAGTAGGATCCCGATTATCCGATTTAATCGGGGTGGAGGGAAGGTCGGATACCTAAAAAAGTCGGATAATCCGAATTTGTTTTTTTTTTTTTTTTTTTTTTTTTTTTTTTTTTTAATAACAATTAGGAAAATGTATGCAGTGGAAAATAACTTCTGTATAATCAGTAAAAATGTTTAATTCTTTATGAAAACAAAAATGCGAACTTTTTTAAAAGTACTTATTAAAGTTGAAATATAAATTTTTTGTAAAAACAATATTGAAAAAATCACTTCTTCTTAAAATAGTCAGTTAGTAAAGTTTGGTTTTTTTGTTTAAATCGTTGATAAGCGGTTACATCTCTCCACTTGCGAAACAACAAAATTTCTTGAGCCGTCACCCCTGGTTGACTTTCGATAAAGTTTAGCGAAGTATGCAAAGCTGAAAACGCTTCTTCAGGAGAAATCCTTGGTTCGCTCTCTTCTATATCACGCAACTATGTTGTGTTTGAATACCAGTGTCATTTAACGTCATCAGAGCGAAAATCGATGAAAAATCGGATAATAAATAATTAACCGACTTCTTTACATCGGTTAATCCGGATAAATCGTATGCATTTTTTTGCTCGGTTAATCCGGACATCGGATAATCGAGATCCTACAGTACCTACATTTGTTTTCAATAATAGTCGTCTATGTATTTTTTTCCAAATTTCTACAGCACACGAAAATAGGTACCTAATTACGAAGTAGAGTGATCGAGTTCTTTTACTTTTCTCTAATCCAGATCAAAAAAACTTCTGAGTAGTTTTTCGACACCAAATGTTTTTCCGGCGATCTATGACGAAGACGAAGACGAACACGAGGTGGAGAAATTTCGTAAATAAAATTTATAAAATGAAGAAGCGGTTTGGTTTTACAAAGATTAACCGTTCCCCATCTACCTAACACGCGACGCGACATACGCGCAGAATACTTTTCTCCTAAACTGATGATTTAAAATAGAATAGAATGTAACAGAACGAGCCGGTCCGCTTTACTTTCCCTCGAGAGTAAAGAAGCATATGGGTTATGGTGTACTGCATGCGTTTAGGTTTTCTGTTTTCTGTTATTGACTTCTACTCGGTAAATAAAATGTCGGTTAAATTCAAATGTTTGCTTTCAATTGTCGATGAAATTTGCTTAGTAAGCATTTGAAATCTATTTAGCGTCATGCTGATTGGTTTGGTGATAGCATCTTCTATTCATCATGTTGGTTCAACTCGCATATTATGGTACCTCCGAATATATTTTGTACATACGTGACGGAATAGCGAGTGAACTGAATAAACAACAGTTCATGCGCACGTCAGAAAAATCAACACGCAATATTATGTACGAGTGGAAAAGCTTTTGAATTGTTCGACGCAAATACATGGTATATATCCACGAATGCTGTGGTCGGCCGCTCATAGTCGCATTTATCGCGCCAACTCTTTGTATGTGAGAATATGACTGGTGAAAAAATTTAAAAAGCTGATAAGTGCGCTGCGTACTCGTACTGCGTTTGTTACCTACCTAAATTTTGTGAACGGAAAACTTGAACTAGGCACATGCTACAAGTATATACATCATACTTGTAGTACGTATGTACCTACTGTATGATACAACTGTTTATAAGGACTTCTCTCTATGATACTTCCTTATAATGAAGGTGACAAAGCTGGTCTGGGTCAGATGTTATACGTAAATAACACTGTAACTCACGTTCATTCTTTTGCATCGCACTGAAAATAGTTATATTTTGAACTCGCGAAATATCTCGATTAATTACAATTATCCTACGAACAGGCCCACATAGCACTAGAGGTTAGGTAAAATGGGATCAACGCGCCTCTCTCTTCTCAAGATATTGCTTTGCCCTCCAGAGTGTTATATTTTATTATTCTTGCTTTGTTTAACTATTTAATTATTATTATTATTATTATTATTATTATTATTATTTTTAATATTGCTGCTTATTTTATTTTATGCCACTTCTGCTTCATTTGCTATTTTTCCTATTAATGCGTACCGATTTTTGTTTTTATATTACTTCATATTTGCTTTTTGCTTGTGTTTTGTTTTGTTTCCTTGTTTTGTTGAATTAGTTGCTTTCTGGCTGAAACTCTTTTTGTTGTATATAAATAATAATAATAGTAATCCCCCTCCCACACAGTGCTTAAATCATTATGTATATTTCTCAACATTCATGTTTTATAAGTTCGAGAATAATTATTTAAGACCTTTCATCCTCAACTAGAAAACTGAGCTCTCAAAATTCACAGTCGTTGAGGTTTTTCGTGAGACAAACTTAGCATAAAAATTCATATCATTTTCTCCAAAAATGAATTCAACATAAATTGGATTATTACATTTTTTTGAATTCCACTTTTAGGTAAAATCTATTTATGCTTGGCGCCGAGTGCAGTGTAATTATTGTAAATGTGTAGGTATTCTCCCGAAAGCATACCTTGAGAAAACACATAATTTCTCTTCATACCTATGCTACATCTATAAGTAATGTCGCAAAAAGCAACATGCAATTAGACGGAAAAGTACGATACAAGAAATGAAAAAACATAATTATGCGAAAATACAACGAGAAAATTAATTTGATTTGTAACGGGTGCGTAAACACACCGTCACAACGTACGACCACGTTCGTTGAGCGGGTCACAGTTTAGTACTCACTGATTAAGTGCGTCACAACGCGCCTATACTCTCAAAGAACGTAGCTATTAATTACAGAAACACTTACCCTGTCTGGGCGCACGATATACTTACAATTATTTTGTTCATACGGTAGGGAAATAATTTTTTGGAGGTCGCTGCCTTTGGCGCGAACTTAATTCAATAAACCAAAATAAATATACTTCGTAAATTTCGCTGCCTCTAGCGCAAAATTATTACCTACATTAAAAGTATTTCCACTTTTTAATTTTCGTTGCCTTTGGCGCGAAAACTACTTTTTGCTGTTTTGCTGCTTCGTGCACAAAATTAACACAAAAAATCCTAAACTAATTAAAGTGGTACTCAGCGCACCAACTTCACTATTACTCAAAGGTCGGCAATTAAGACGGTGATTGCACGCCTGGCGCGTTAGCGCTTAAGAATTATTTTTGTAAGTAGACCACCACTTTGCGGAGATCCACCTTTACAATAACTAACCTAACGTGCGACAATATTAATTAATAAAATTTTTACGGTATTATTTAAGTTTTTTATTTTTGTAACATAAATATTATTACAATAAAAGCAATTCGTCCTACGACAACATGGTTATTTTCTTTTACTCTACAAATCACTCGTCGCAGATTCAAATCAAACGTAAAAATATGACCTAGTAAAAAAAAAAATATATAAAAACACTGAACAAATACGAGTAAATTACCATTTAACGATCCAAAACTGAGGGATTCAGATTCAATTTTTTCGCCATGTTCAATGACCTGATGCGTGAAATTTTTAACCGGATTTTCTAGAAAGTACAGTTTATATATTCAATTCAAAAAAAAAAAAGTTTATGATTGCAAAAACTCAGAAAGTATTGAAGGTGGAAAGTTCATATTTAAAAGGATGATGAGTTATATAATGTAGATTTGCATACTGAAATTACAAAAAAATTGAAGTAAAATTGACGGATTAGTTCAGCAAAATATGAAATTGAGATTAGGAAAAAATAATACCGTGGTATGTGAAAGAGTAGGGAGCTCAGCACCAATCAGAGAACAGAACATGAAAAAGGAGTGTGGTGTATTGTTGACATAAGGAGGTGCGGGATGAAAAAGTTTTAGTCGGGAACATGAAGTTGTGCAGTCAAGTTGAAAACTGGCGTAGTTTATTTAATATATCGCACTGAAATTGTTTTATGTTTTATTAATTGAATTTTTTTTCGATTTATTAATTATTGCGAAAATTTTTAGTAAATAAGAAAAATGCAGGTAGTTAGTAATTTTTTTTAGCTGAGTTTTTAACAAAACGATAGCTATTACAGCCTACCTGATTTTTTAAATTCGCAAGAAATATTGCCTTTACTTGCAACATGGATATGATCCGAAATTATATTGTTTTCTTAAGGTGTACTTTCGGGAGAATATGCGTTCATAATAATTACACTGCACGCAACGATACATTTTTGAGAAAAAAAAAAAAAAAAAAATTTAAAAAGTGATAAGAATTGATACACATTGTATAGAAACCAAGGCCACGCGCAGGTGCATAACAAACAGCACCTTGCGCTGTACCGAACGCCTCGTTACATTCTAGCTAGCTTATCAATTCTCTAAACACTACTGTTTGTTTGCGCCAAACATTGATTCACTAATGGATACGTATTTAAGTAATTAATTATTATTATACTTTCGATTTTCCAATCTATTGTAGATGTAGGGTGTAGAAACGATCTAATATAACTAATTGAAATTTATACATTCAATTCTTTAAAACGTCGATTAGACGCTGAACTCGGCTGAACTAGTGGGTAGTGGTATATTTTGAAATTTTAATTAGTATTTTACGTATTTTAGAGTTAAAAAACGTTAAAAGCAAAATTTGAACATCGTGGCTACTTGCTTACAAGTCAAAAGGAAAGCTACATTGTATTAAATAATTCAGTGCACCAATACGAAGACAATTTTTTCATCAGTTGTTCGACATCGATAAAAATTTAAAAAGTACTGTTTAGAGTGATTCATCGTTTCGCCACCAGGTATCGATTCTTTCGCTGAAGAGTCCCAATACATAATATACCTATGTATGCGCTATAATCACCCTATTGTAACTACACATACCTACACTGGTACGGAAAGTAATTAATGAGCCTACATGCTACGCATACTGATAGCGTTGCGCTATTATCACTACGTAGACTTACCTGTTGTGAGTTTCGTTTACCCCATCCTGATGATGGCATATTTTTCCATGCTCGTTTGCCCCATCCAGAGGTTTGTAAATCTTGCCATCCTCGTTTTCCCCAACCAGAGGTTTGCAAATCTTGCCATCCACGTTTTCCCCAACCTGATGAAGGCAGATCTTGCCATGATCTTTTCCCCCATCCAGATCCTGGTAAATCTTTCCAGGCTCGTTTAACATTTTCCATCAAATCGTAAACGTTATTCATGGATATATCTGCTTCCTGTGCCATTATCGTACGTGAAATAAAAATCTACATATCTCCGTAATAAAATTTTAATACATAAGTGAATTAAAAACTAAGATCTCCTCTCTCTTGTTCGTATAGATACTTGTCCGTTATGCACATATTTAGTCATTTAATAACGTAAGTTAAGACTATAATCTAAGTGTTTATTATGTGGGCCTGTATGTATTCAACTATTTCGCAGTACCATGAGGATAACAACAACAAATAAATATCGATGGCATCACGGATGTAACGATGAGAAAGAAGGGGTCTTCAAACGCGAAACTGTTTTTTTTCGTTGTCGCGAATTATCTTTATCTAGATAGAGATACAATTTATTGGCAGTGCCTACATTGCATGATGTCATTGCATAGTCATTGCAGTTTCTTAACAATAAACAGTAATTTAATGAATGAAAAAATTAAAAATCCAAGGTTTAAAAAAAAAAAAAAACAATAAAATTAACAAGTGAAATCGTATCGTAAGATCCTGTTGCACTGTGCAAAAGGCGCCTGCAATCAGCCATTGCCTCAGTTTACTTCTAAAAATTTTATTAGGATGAATTTGGTTTAAGATACTGTGGGAGAGAATTAAAAATTTTTGCCGACATGGTATCTACGGTATATTAAAATGATAGAAGGTAGAATTCAATTGAATTTTTGAAAATTTTGCCTCATTGTCTATACTTTTAGGGGCGTGTTATCATTGAAATGTAACGAATTCATAATCAGTAGGTAAGATGCTGAAAGACATTTTCATAATTTTGCTTACGTTAATTTCCAACTTGTTTAACTGAAACCAATCTTGCAAATTGTTTAAGACCCCGCGACCTCTTCAAAATGTTTCCCCTTAATCAGTGCGGTTATATCATGTCGGCATAAAATGCAAGTTCGCTATCGTTAGTTATGCTGGCAGGTAAATCGTTTAGGTATGTATAATAAAAAAAGGAGTGGTTTGGAACACCCAAAGTCACTGAAACGGAACCAGATGTATGACAGCCTATGTAGAGTGGCTCTAGCTTTAACACACTGCTGTTTATTTTTTAGGTATGAGGTTATTAGCTCTAAAGATAAGCCTGTAATACCATAACATTCCAATTTCGACGGCAAGATATCATGATCTACCTTGTTAAATGCCTTTATGAGATCACAGAATATTGCTAAAGTAAGCTGACCATTATTTAAGCCTTCGAGAATGGAATGGAATGGAGTAGGTAATGAATAGCGTGAGTGGAACCCTTTCTCTCTAAGAAATCAAAGTGTAAAATATTCAAACAGATAGGTCGCTTGTGGCTGAATTTTTCTAGTATCACTTTTTTTTTGGAACAGGTGTGATTACACTGATTTTTAGACAGTTTGGAAAAATTCCTAAAAAGAAACATTCGTCGAATAAAATATTTAGTATGCTCCAAATATCATACTTTAATAATTTAATAATTAATGAAATTTACATCTAACTCATACTTATAAACTTTGCAATTTCGACTCTGGCAGGTAATTTTTTTCGCTGCCAAACAATTTCAGTCGATTAACACACATTCGTGTGTGGATTTTATAGTTTATTTTTCTTTATTAATAGGTATTGAATAAAATATATATTTTTATTTCTTCGACTTAGTGTTGATAATTTCTGATTCGAAAAAGTTCAGACAATGCTAAATTCTTTTGCTTTTAGTATACCTAATCATACATTATACGTAGGTACCTACGATTCTGAGTAAAATACGTGAATGATGATTACATACCTAATGAGAAAAGCACCCATAAAAATGAAAATTGAGTTCTCCGAGACGAATTTGAGGACAATTTTTTGGCAAAAAGCATGAGTTGATATGAAACTGTATCACGTCTAATACCACTGAGAACAAGTGTGAAACGATTACTAAAAAAGAAAAATGAAGCATACACTAATTGAAATGAAAAAAAAAAATTAAGAAAAAAAAGTCGTAAAAGAAAGAGTTTTGCTAATCACTTATATGAGTAATGCAAAAATGTTTCAAAGAGATGAGAGACGAGCCTATATACTCATGTATTTGATGAAAACATCATCGAGTTTAGGAAATACCGCTTTCGGAACAAATAATCAGTTGATGATAGACATTAAGAAGGTCAAAAACAAAAAAATTCGTTACCCTTTCTGAGGTATATTGTAATATACGTACAATATTACCCCAGAAAAGTATTTTTTTACTAGATATTCAGCTTGGTTCGAGTTAAAAATTATATCTTCTGCATTTTTTGACGAATATTTACTCAAATTATGCCTCATTGTTCAAAGTTTGCGGCACAAAGTTAGGAGTTAGCCAGTTAGGTATGCAGTCATCATCCACGTATTTTTAGTTAGCATAATTGTATAATGTATGACTATACTGAAAGCAAAAGAATCTAGCATTGTCTGATCTTTCTCGAGTCTGAAAGAGTTAATTCATCGTTCAGTCAACCATGTTACCAGGTATTGATGAAATCAATTTTCTAAAATTTGAACAATTCATTAAAAGTTATTAATAAAACTGAAAAAATATTTGCAAACAAAATAATACCGTATCAAAGTATTCGTTTCTAAATCTCGATGAAAGAAAACAAAAAATGAATAAAATCGTAATTTTTTTCGACGTTGCAAGTCCACTCGTTGTATAAACACATTTTCATTATTCCCTATATTACGTACGTACGTATTGAGCATTATTGTATTATTTTAATTTTCTAAAACGTATAGGGGTAATTCTCTGAAAATGTCCATATTTCGATGTCTTTATTTTTCTGAAAAAAAAAGTTGATATTGGGAATTTTTTTGATTGGGATAGTGAGTATATGTGTCCTTGATGTCATTTATGCCATTCGGCTCAAGTCATGTCCCCCTGGGGGGGTAGGGGGACTTTTTGAAATTTTATTACCCAAAACCTGAGAACTTCTTAGGCCGTGGCTGTTGATTCTCGATTTTGTGGCTTATTGTAACTCAGCCGTAAGACGTCCTAGGAACTTGAAACAAAAGGAATATCGAAGATTAGTAAGTACATATAATATTCACCTATTCAATATTCTCTTAAACTGACTGTTAGGAGCTCCTTAGTAAATTTTTGGCGAATTCTCTCAGGTCGTGGCTGGTTGGTTTTAATCTTGAGCCGTGGCGAAGTGTCTTTTTATGACCATGGCCTAAGAACTAGTGTCTTTTTTCGAGAGACAGCCATTAACACCTAAATTAATAACATCTTTGTTAGTGTATCCCCATTAAAATTGATTTAGAATGGCAAAAAGACACTAATTCCTAGGCCGTGGTCGTAAAAAAAAACACTTCGCCACGGCCTAAGATGAAAACCAACCAGCCACGGCCTAAGAGAATTCGCCAAAAATTTATTAAGGAGCTTCTAACAGTTAATTTAAGAGAATATTGAATAGGTGAATATTATATGTACTTACTAATCTTCGATATCCCTTTTGTTCCAGGTTCCTAGGACATTTGATGGCTGAGTTAGAATAAGCCACGGCCTAATACCACAAAAACCGGGAATCAACAATTTTTACGAATTTTGCTTTCCGACTGTGATAAATAAATGACATTTCACATTTCGAATGCTGGCAGTGTATTCTCATGATGTCAAGGAAGCATTGTAACCGCAAAGAAAAACGAATTATAAAATCATTGCCGCAGGAGAAGCAAACAAAAAACGCCACGGCCTAGGAGTGTATAAACCATTTACAGGTCTTTGAACCTTCCTGGAGGTCAAGCAGGGAAACTTTGGACATCATTTTGAGCGTTAACATACACACTCAACTATCCTGAGCAACTTTGCTAAGTTTTTCCTCAAAAAAATATTAATTTAATATCATTTATGTGACATTGAAAATTCAAAACGTGACCATTTACATGCCACGGCCTAAGAACTTTTGACCTTTGGGTTGAAAAAAACCCCATTTAGGGGGGGTGGAGGACAATTTCAATCGATGGGAAAGTTAGAGGAGATACTCATATAAATATAGAAAAAAAAAAAAATTCAATTGTAGCGTAATTCTTCAAAAAAAACATCGATTACAGAAATATGGACATTTTCAGAGAATTACCCATAGGTACTTACATTTTTTTTTTTTTTTTTTCAAATGTATAATAACAGTTCTGTCGGATATTATAGGTGGTATTCAAGCTTAAAATATACCAAAACAAAATGCCCCCGCTTACCTGCAAATGTTGACGAGTGCCGATATTTGTGTTGGTGTTAGTGTTGGCATTGGAATTCGAACTGGCGATATTGGACGAGCTTTCGCTTTTTGCGGCAATAACACACGAGGCGAAAAATATCAAAATATTGTTGAACGCTTGTATCATTGCGAAACGGAAAATTGAAATCTACATACAAAGGGGGAAATAAGAGAGAAAACTTGAAGTATCGAAGGTTACTTATGAATAGTAATTGATATCGTACAGACGTAGTGAATAATTTAATAATGGGAAAATGAACGGCACTAGCAGGCAACAGTACCATCGCCTGATAGTACCATTACCAAACCAAAATTCCTGACACCAATGCCACCAGTAAATTTGAAAACATATCATATCGTCAGCGATATATTCTTGGTCGCAAACGATGTTTGGTGCACGGTTTGGAAATATGCTCATTGCTCCTCAATCTGTCTGTATCACCATTTATCAAACAGTAATCTGTAGTAAGTACGACGATACACGATACAAGGTACTAATTGATTTCTGAACCTCAAAATCTGTGGCTAGAGCCGATTATTTCCACATTTGAAATTGAATTGTAGCGTGGTAACGGCGTACGTAATGAGTATAGACTAATTATACGCCGCGCTGTGTGCGGATATTGAGTACGTCACGTCGTACAGAATTACCTATCCTAAATCAATGTGGTGCGGAAACCGTAAACGTGACTGTATTCTCTTTAGCGCAATGGAAAAATCACGCCTATTTGGCTGGTTGTATGATAGCGTTCACGCTTATCTTATTCTATAGAATGTAAGTAACCCATCTTGCCCTAAAGTTGACTCAAAGTGAACCCATGATAATTAGGTATTTTACTTTTGAGTCGACTCTAGAGAAAGCGTTGAACTCGTTCCTGAAGTTTGTACTAATTATGTCATGTTATTGTGTCTCATTAAGCACATTAGATAGGTATGCCCCAGGGCACAATGGGCTATAAATGGCTCAAATGTATAATGCTTGCACCACCCAGTTGAACTTGGATGTTGGATGGAAGGAGCGAAGGAAGGTTATATCTTCAAAATGTGGCGACGGTGAAGGATTTCGTTTTCAATTTTAATAATTACGATACCAAAGAACGAAGCGGTCCAAAATGATTTAGGATATATTCAAATTTTAGCTTGGAGGAAAATTAGAGCGAAAAAACAGCTTTCAGAGGGTAAATCGAGTTAGAAAAGTTGATAAATAGCACTTTTTTTCTCATTATCAGTTTTGGTGGAAAGTGTTATTAGTCCTGTATTGCCACTTTAAAAACCATGTGAGCGCTAATGATAATGCACTTTATATTAGACACATGCAGGGTGATAGGAGGGTACGATGACAGAGCACGTTATGCTGAATACTCATACAAAGTTCGTCCATTGCGACAATCGGCTGACTTTTACGCTCTTCGGTTAGTGACGGGGACTGTTTCTAGTATTTTTCTCGTTAAGCAACCGACTGTAAAAAATTGACTAAATAACGTTGTACTGTGGTTAGTAATCGTTGAAAAAATACTGCGCTGGTTATTGTAGTCGTTACTGCAACTAACGTGCTGTAAACACATAGCGAAAAGCAACGTTGTGTCGCGTTTCTCAAGTGTTAAATAACCTGTCGAAGAAACACCGTTCATCGTTTTGTCAAAAAGCAAATAAACTGGGGTTCCGACAAAGAAAATTGGTTTGCTTTCTACCCAACGAATTCGACGCGCGCAAAAGTTATTGAAACTCACGAGTACTCTCTTCAACAGCGATGAATATTATTACTCAATAAATACCTTTATTCAACTCTCATACGTAATCCAATAATTATTCAAACGCTTTCACATGCATAACATAGGCTCTTATTGGCGACTTATTTATGAGGGAATAATAATAGCTTCTTATAAGGGAATAATGACTTGTGCAGGAAATAATATGAGATTATTATGTAACAACAATGTGTACAGTCCGCGAGAAGGTGTTGTTTATTGGCTTGCTGGACCTGTTTGCGTATTCTTTCGTATTCTAAAATTTATTTGGTTTTTTTTTTTTTTTAGGAGTTCAGCAATAACTGTGTGATGAGTTGAATAAAACAGTATACGCGACTCGGGAATGATGCGCTAGATTGTAAACTCGTACAATACAACCCTTCGTGCCGTGACTTCCGTACTCGTTCATAATCCAGCGCATTATTCCCTTGTTACGTAATACACTAATTCATGTGCCCTTGTACAAAAATAAATAAATAAACAAAGCAAAAAACAAATCTACCAATGTCACTGGTGCGTAAATGAAAATGTTCAGTAGGAAACAACATGCACGTACATGAATAGTAAGTACATTTGTATATCAGCACTCAATGCCCCAATGTCCATACCTAGTTTATTTTCTTACGTAATTAAGTTAGAGATCATTATACATAAATTTATATGCTATATAATATTGACACCTAAGTACATTTCTAACAATGTAAGTCTAGATTTCACTTTACTAACAATTAAATTAATACAACGCAACGCGTATACATATACGCATTATTTTGGTAGCGTACCTACGCACGTAAACCTCATATCATAGGCATAGTTAACAAGGCGTCCCAGTTTTTTGTTTGAATCCAAATACACTCATACTCTAAGTGAATTATATGGATGTATTTGTCGTAAGAAAGTTCTCGCTACAACTTTTTTCATATATCTAGATAAGCAGGCCCGTAGCTCCGTACCTCACCAGGTTCATCAAGGAAGCAACATAAATGTTAGGGGGCCATACCATTTTTTTTTTTTTTTTTTTTAATAACTTAAAAACGCATAATTATCTACATCAGAATAAATCATCTTTTATTTCTTGCGTTATATTTCTTCATACCTATGCGAGTTAAATTCAAAACAATATAATTAATCTAAACTATTGCTGCTCCTACCAAAATTGCTCATCTATATTCTCAGAGAAATCTGCTACATTTTTCTCAACTTATTTTGTAACTGTGGGGGTACATAACTCCATACTCTGAGTCCAAGTGATTTGGATTCAAGCAGCGTACAAATCCATTTTTTCGCAGTTTTTCAGAAATAGAAATAATGAAATGAAATGCGAATTATGATTTGCAAATCAGAAGTTGTTTTAAAACATATTTCATTGGATTTAATGACTATTTAAGGCGGACCTTCAGAAAATAAGTTGGTTTCGCCTTGAGGTAAGCCTATCTCATTTCATTCTTCACGATATGTGAAAGACAAATTGCGAGTTAATTTATTTATATAAATATGATATTGATACCTACGTACGTATTTACACGTGTACCTGTTAAAAATGATAGCTGCTTATGATATGTACACCTAACCTAATGATCACATATAGTTTTTTTTTTTTTTTTTTTTTATAACATAAATTCATAACGATACACGAAAAGGCGAATAATTTCCTACCAATCTTACGACATCAGCGCTAATATCTGTGATAAGTTCAACGGGTACGTTTCGTTTACAGCATAGTACATTATGCAGTTTATCGCGACTACCCAAATCACTGACAACGTAAACATAATGACAATACCGTATACGCACTCAAATGCTTATTACGCTCAGGCCCCCACTACGCCTTCTCCCCCCACCACCCTCCCGGCCAAGAAAAACTCTGCAAACTGCCAAAGTAAAACATATTCTTCAACACGAAATTCGAAATTAAATTCAACATCGGTGCCATTTATATAAACATTACTGCAGAGAATAATGAAATTATCAAGAAAAACTGCTTTTAAAATGTAAACAGTTGATTTTTATGAAAAACGCAGTTTTTTAAAATTGAATATTTTTGCAAATATAAACGCTACAGCGGTTAAAAATACATGCTTGAAAAGAGCATAAAATTCTCTGTAAATAATTGCATAACTAAAATTTCAAAAAATCTCTTTGTTTTCGTGTAAAACGTGAAAAATGAAAATGCTTCCATAAAAGCCAATGTATTTATTTAAAATGTTTATCATATTTTCAATTTTAGACTAAGTTTTTTCGTGGTAAGTGCAGGGCAAATTACACCCAAACTCAGCATATTAAAATATCGTTCCATTCCTCCTTCATAATCAGGTCGTTAAGGGCATAGGAGGATAAGAGTGGTGAATCTGGCCAGGAGCCCAATTTCGATGAAACTTTGGTGGTAGGTACTAGGTAGATAGGTACCCTTTAGAAATTTCCGTTGCCAACGTTTCAGACCACCGCCCCCCCTCGTTTTTGAGAATTTAATTTTCAATTGAAAATCCAATTCGAATTTTTCTTTTACGCAACATGCAGTTGACTGATTTTATTGAAAATTTAGTATGTTGTACTGTTTCATAGAGGTTCTTTTGTAAAAATGAGCAACCCCAAAATGAGTTTAATCCCACTAAAAACCGTTTTTCAACTTTATTCAATTTTTTTTTACCATGATAACGCTTAGGCGCAATTATGAAATCGATATTTTTAGATGTCCCCCTGACCCCGGAACCACGTGGAATTTTTTCAGATTTTTCACTCGGGTACGCCATGTTGAAAAATGGCTAAAACTGATAATGGTTCCAAAAAATATCATTAAATGTGAGAACTGGTAGCTTTTGAAAACAAGAAGAACTGTTCAGTTTTCATCTTTTAAATTGAGCTACATATCTATTCGACCGTTATTTTAATGAATCTTTTAAAAAAATCGATGTAATCGTTAATTTGTAATAGCATAAATAGGTATTATTATTCTCGCTTTATTGTTTTTTCCATTGCACACGAATACCTACTCAATAAATTGCCGATTGCAGTGATGTAATATGAAAATACTGAGTCTGCAAAAACTACAATTTGAACGTTACTGAGTTGGCAAAATTAAGGGTATTCCTCCCCCCCCCCAATATATCACCCTAGTTTCACCTCTGTATCAGATAAGTATTGTGAAACGTTGCGTTTGCGCAACGGAATTTTTTTTTTTTTTTTTTTTTAATTAAGTAGTTTTTAGGGGCACCCCTAAACTTTGCCGCTGTAGGCCTAGGCTTACTGTGCCTATTGGCTAATACGGCACTGATTACGCTTACACGTACCTGTGTGAACTGAATGAATTTAAACACAATTTCACGCCGCGCCGTTTACTTATTAAAGTACACACGCAAATTGCCGTTATTCTTTTCCATTACATTTAACGTATCTACGCGGAAAAGAATAAAAATAAAGAAATCCCGAAGAGAAAAGCTTAGTGTTTCATTAGCTTGTAAAACTAGTAAAACATACCGTAAGTATTTCCTTTGTTGACGCTAAAAGGCGAAAAGAAACACAATTATTATACACTAAAAATAGTGGTAATTTTAAAAGATAGAAAGCGTTTTTCTTTTGAAATCTTTAAAAGCATTTTCTGTTGAAGGAATTTCAGAAGATGATACAAAAATTTTTAATGAGTTTTCATTTTCTCTAGCCTCTCTTTTACTTGGCTATCTTACTCGTAGGTGATGCTACCTACTAAACAAACCAATGATTCAGTAACGCCTCTTTTCGCTCCTAGCTAAGCAGCTAACTGCTATAACTATGATATGAAAATGATATTTACGGTTTACTCATTTTGGCATAATACGTACGTACGTACATACAATCTACGGCGTAATGTGAACTAACGCTGCCTTTCCACGCAGGATCGTAATAAGATTTTTTCTCACCGCAGGCAGATTTTTTTTGCCACTATTAAGCGAAGTTGGTTTTGCCTCCTTCCTCTAATTATTTACCGATAAGGTTATAATTATAACAAAATCTGAGTTTTATTTGAGAATTGTGATTTTCAGTGTAATTCCCTATTCACCTAAGATACTTATATTGCGGGTATAATACAATAATATTATTATACATGTTACCATTGAATATGAATCGTACGTTTCGTTCAATAATTGTACAATATTTTATGTACAATGATAAAAAATAAAAAAAGTAATAGGCTTCCTACCCTCAACTCGCCTCCCCCTTCTTACCAATTGCTTAAGGCCTTGGTTTGGAAAATGTATGCTTACTACAATCGGAATTGCAAATACCTATGCATATTTGCTATAAAATTAATCAGAAAA
The DNA here is from genome assembly GCA_009761765.1 of Phenacoccus solenopsis. Lineage (NCBI taxonomy): Eukaryota > Metazoa > Arthropoda > Insecta > Hemiptera > Pseudococcidae > Phenacoccus > Phenacoccus solenopsis. The sequence goes on from CM019755.1 coordinate 43,687,445, forward strand.
TACGGATATTTACGGCGAAGATTATGAGAATATTCCTACCTGCTAGACCTCTTCATGGTAAATATATACACGACAATTAAAATATAAAATCTACCAATAAATATGATTATATACTAATTATACTTGTATAGATATTTTAACTATATGACTGAGCTTTAAAAATTTGAATTCCTCCTTAGACCTCATCCATTCATCTCTGACTCTATCTATATAACTCCATTTTCAGCCTATGTCTCAGTTACTTTATTGGTACATCTTCGCTCTTCTCTCTTCTCTAGTGAGGAATACGGTGTTTATACCTTTAAGCATGTACCATTGTACCTATATAAGTAGCAGAAGGAACAAGAAAATAGTGCCGCTTCAAGCCTATTTGAAAATTGGTAAAGCCGTGCTTCAGCACAAAACACGACATGACGTAACATAACGAAATGCCGATTGTTGCGCGGCTCTTTTCAATATGAGAATACTTATACTTACCCATACACCAACTTGTACCTATTCAAGAATTTAATGATGAAAACATAGTTTATCTATACTTAATCTTTAGAATAGAACTTTGTAAGATTTGGTTTTGACGGCGTGATAAAAGATATGAAATGAATATCATTTGGGTAACTGGGTAACCAAACGATATTTTATATGTAAGTATTTATTATCATGTTAAATGTTAATGGATATGCGTTATTATAGCATAGATACCATAAGTACCAACATTACGTATAGATAATCTAAGCAAATAACACATTGGGTCTCATAGAGTGTAAATTTAATCCAAAGGGTTGCGTTTAATTTTCATATTACGTAGTTAGACTGCTAAAATCCTATAAAATTACGCAGCATTATAAAATCTTAAGCAGAATATTTTCAGCTGAATTTTCAAATTGAAAACGATAGCTATTACAGCCTATCTAATTTGAGAAGAGAGGATGGTAGATCTTCAAATCTTTACGTCTCAGACCATTTCTAATTATGTTGCAAACGTCGTCCAATTTTTTCACATATGTATATAATTATATATTATATAAATAATTACAGTAACGTATACAAGCAGTTCTCGCTATGTAAAAAAGCAGTCATAAGTTGGCTGTAGGGGTGCGGCGATTCCCCAAGGCAGTGAATTGTTATGCTTTGTGAGCAAAAATTTTGCAATAAATTACGAAAAAAATTATACGGCAGAATTTTCTTTCATACACGCTGTATCTCAATACAATAAATTTCATACACATGCAATTGCGTGATTTTTGGGGATTGGTTGAAATGCCATTTCACCAAAATAGATATTATGATGAAATGGCGTATGCAACATGATATTTCATCAAATGAATGAAAAATTGAAAAAAAAAACAGAAATTTTCTTGCTGATTGCGCATTACGTGAATTATTACTTCTATTGGTAGAAAATTTTCAGAAATAAAAATACCTAATTCTTTTTTCTGATCACCACTTTAAAAAAAAAAAAAAAAAAAGTTGCTCCGAATTCAAGTACCAAGTACAGCTTACTAATAATATTAAAAAAAAAAAAAAAAATTCCGCCCTCCAAAATTGCTTACGAGGAATTGCTCCTCATGAATGTGGCTTCGCCGCACCCCTGGTTGGCTCCATGCGAAGGCGGATAACGTATATGAAGCTGACTTTCACAAATCATACATTAGTTTTGCCCAGGCGCGCTCTATCCAATGGTATACTTGACAGGAAGATCCGACTTTCTCTGTGAATATAGGCTTGAGCAGGGGGGAGAGGGATGTTTCCTCTAGAGCCCGAATTTTTTTTCAGGGTCCGCTCATTGGCGCTAAAAATCTGTCTTTACCTCCACCTCCACGACCTTCTTTTCTTTCTTTTTTTTTTTTTTTTTGTTGCTCTTACGACTTCTTTTCCTTTCCTAGGCCCGGATTTCCTCAGCACGGCGCTGTATAGATGTTTATTTAAATATACAACCCCGATATTTACCCGGCTTAAGTTACAATAATAATAATAATAATCACGTCTCGATGTAATTATTTTAAAACAATTTAAGCGATGTGATAGTGCATCAAAAGAGAAATTTTATGTTTTCGAGATTAAGTTGTAATAAACATTCTGCAGAACGCCGTAGTTTTCTCATAAATTTGAACAAGCGGGTTCCGCTGGACCTGGCAATAGGGTTTTTGCTATAATGTCACAGACTACTAATCCCTACTTTGTAATATGAGCCTGGTAATATTACGTTATTCACGTTACGTAATTTTGGTAACTTACCGAATGGAAGAATGAACATCGACAAATTCATTTTAAAGTCAAACTTAAAAAATAATTATTTTAAATTTTAAGGGTTTGTATAATAAAAACTATACAATTTTCTCGGTCATTTTAATAATAATATTTTTTAATTCAAGTTTTATATTTTGATTTTTTGAAATAATTTTAATTCAATTTGTCTAATTTAAAATCAATTTATTTCATTTCTTATGTCAAAGTTAGTTGAATTTTGATAGGTACATGTTCCATTTTCAAACCTATCTCTTTTCATGTTCGAATTCAAAATTTCTAATATTTATTAATGAAGTTGAAGAATTCAAATTTTTTTGTTTTCGAATTCGAATGTTTTTCTTTTTTCATTATATTAATGAACTGAATAACAAATAAACGAAACAGAAACACAAAATAAGTTGAAAAATAATTGTGAAGAAATAAGAAACATAGACCAATAATTACGGGTAATTCGATATTTTTCGTTACTATCATTTGTCCGTTAGGTGGCGCAATTGTTTATTTGATCCTTAAAGATTTGATCTGCGGTCAGAAGATTGAAAAAAGTGATTGCAATAGGGTTTTTGCTCGCTAAAGCAAAAACCTTAAAAATGAAACCATTCTCGCTATTTTCATTTTTAACTTGCAGCATGCGACTACGTTGCTGATAACGAAAATTGAAATCGTTTTCGTACGCCCCGTTCCAATACGAAGCGTGAGGATAAACTCGCAAATGGTATGCTAATAGTGCAACCAAACATGAAAGAATTGAATAAAAAAAAAATAAATGCATCGAGTGGCTTTATTGCGCCAATTTTGGGCTTTGCGTCCTAATTCGCCGCATCGGTAGCATAAGTACTATTCACGCCATTGGTTACATGCTTAATTAATTACGTTATCAAACATTCATTGTGCTACAGTTCCAATATAATTTTCGTAATTACACACCAGCGGACTAATCAGAATAACCAGTTATTGTCTCAACACGAAACTACAAGTAGACAATCAGTACCACACATATAGCCTATGACATATTACGGTGATAGTATACCGTGCATCCAAGTGATTCGCGTACAATCAGCGCAAAAATCTTAGTTTGTTGATAACATAGTAAGAGTTAAGCAACAATTTCTAAATCAAAAATTATTTTTAAAATTACTTTCATGAATTCTAAGACTGCAAACTCATTCCAACTGCATTACAATAATTTCTTTGCATTTGAAAAAAAAAAAAAAAGAATTTTAAATAATTGCAAAAGAGATTTTTTCTCTGATTGTGCCCGAATCACTTGGACGCACGGTATACATCGCTCACCGTTTATGTCCTATGCACGTAGGTACATGTAGGTGCAGCTATAGGTGCAGCAGCTGTCATTACCGTTCATTGTTTATCATAGCCGGTTTAAAGGAAGGGGTTTTGAATGTCTAACCCTCCCCCCAGAGCTTCTTTTTTTCTTTTTTTTTTGTACGTGTTTAAATCAACTTTTTAGTAATTTCCCACTTGACTTTATGGAAGTGAACCCCCCTCCGTCCCGGGCAGCGATGCTGAAAACGGCGCTGCTGTTTATAATACGAATTTGCAAGTACGACTTTCCGACAGGGATAAAATGGTTGTAGGTGTGTAGATAGGTAACGGTACAACAGACGTCGAAGCGTATAATTCTAAAGCTATCACATTGAATCGCGAAATCTCGAGAGATTTCAAAATTCGTTGTCTGAGACCAAACTTATTTAATGAAATTTTGCGCGATTCCTGTTGTAATTCAGTTTTTAGTTTGGAATTATTCGATTTATAGCGCTCTCTGATGGTAATTAAATTTGAATTATAAAGGTAGTCGAAGCTTCTCAAACTTTCCTTCCGATATTTTAATGGAGTAGCCATAAGTGCATCTACGAGTGTAAATATTGTGCTATGAAAACCTACGATCGAGGAAACGGTTAATTCAAATTAGTGACAACAAAACGAATTATTGTATGTTGATAGGTTTGGCGCAGCCACACGTGAGCCGAAACAGCAATATGCACAAAAAAATTAAAATAAAAAAGCACACCTTTTAATAAATATAACGTGTGAAAATGGATACAAAAACTCGTAAAAACAATATAAACGGAATAGAGCAACAGCTCACATAGGTATATAATAAAAAGTGCAAAAAAAGCTCAAGCATTTCAACGGGGAGTGAATTCTCTCGATATGTAGAATCGATAGATACCCACTATTCGCAATCTCTGGTCGTAGAGCCTTTTGTCCACACGCGACCCAACACCAGAGCAGAGACTATGATTAGCGCATTCACTTCATTTACTTATCGATATATCGCCGACCGTATCAGTGAAGGCACTATGAGATGGGTATCTACCGATCGTTACCGATTATCGTTCGCTGAAACACGTTATCGAGTTTCGCTCGTTACAGGTTGCATTTATTAACTGATGTGAGTTGAAAGAAAAAAAGAAAAGAAAAAAAAATTCAATGCGACTACAAGTGACTATAATCAATTCCGCAAGCAAAATTTGAACATACCTACTCGTATTACCAACTACACTGTCGCAGTGAGGTAACGCTAATAAACACATACTTCACGTAATTGAGTGAAATTTTTATAAGCACACACTATTTTTTGCATCACTCCTTATCAGTTTATAATTGAATCTTTACGCGAACAAAGTCTTTAGCAATACAATGATACCTTAGTAGAGGTTGATCGCTATTTCTAATAAAAAATTGTCTATCAAAGTGTCAACACAAATAGACGCAGGGAAGAGTGTATGAGGGAAGTAAATGGATGCAGGCGAGCTATGTTTGAAAATCAGTTAGCTACAGAGCTTAATATCAATTCTCTAAACGGTACTTTTTGTTTACCTCAAATGTTGATAGATTATTATTATCATTATTATTATTATTATTATTAGTATTATTATTATACTTCCGATTTCTCAACGTATTGTTGATTTAGAGGGTTGAAAAGATCTAATATACCTAATTGAAATTTATACATTCAATTCTTTAAAACGTTGATTAGACGCTGAAATCGGCTGAACTAGTGGGTAGTGGTATCTTTTGAAATTTAGATTAATATTTTACGTATTTTAGGGTTAAAAAATGTTCAAACCAAAATTTATAGACATCGTGATTACTTGCTTACAAGTTAGCAAGTCAAAAAGAAACCTACATTGTATTAAATAATTCAGTATACCAATATGAAGACAATTTTTTCATCAGTTATTCGACATCGATAGAACGTTAAAAAGTACTGTCTAGAGTAATTCATCGTTTCGCCACCAGGTACCAACTATTTCGCTGTGAAGGATCTCAATACTTATATTATAAAGAAATTACTAACCTGGGGCACGACCGACTCGAACAGCACAAGTTGGCAATACCGACATCAGCTGATGTATGGTAAGCCCACGAACATCCATGAAAGACTTTTTGTAATGGGAACACAAATAATATAAATTAATGTAAACATACGCACCTGGGCCCACTATTTCGTGTTTTTTACGACGTTGCCATTGCTGCCATTACTTCAGTTGTTCAGCCTGTTATTGGAGTCGGTCGTGCTTGGGGCAATAATCATACTCACAAGAGTTTAGTGGCCAAATATGTTTTGACTTTTTAAAATTAAATGAATGTAGCTAATAGCCAAAGTGCAAAATCATAGACTGTCCGCGTTCCATATTATACATATTAATATTATTATGTACTGGACCCCAGGTTATATAAGTACCTACATAATTATAAAGACAGGTTATACTATTCTCCGCTGCCCACTTAAATATAATCCAATCGTATAAACCATAACTCGGCTGTTAATAACATCAAAAAGGACAGTTTCAAGCACATTCCATCATTTATTTACCTATCAAATATAATCAAAAAATTTGATAACACGTCATAAAATGGCGGACGCAATTCGGTTTTTTTAACACGAGCTCAAATGGTTTAACCTGTTATTTATGCTTACACAACCTGGTATTTAGCCCAACACTGTCTGTCAAAATTTATAGCTTGAGACTTTCTGATAGCGCAAAGTTGGGCAACAATTCATACTGGTTATTCAAAATGTGGATTGTATTACGAAGTAGGTAAATGCGTTACTACCTACCAGCTCATCGAATTCGGCAGGAAATATATGTGATAGTTGCTGTAGAAAGGGTCCTTTATTATACCGGGTGTCTATTCGATTTGGGTACCCTAGAGCGCTAAAATCCCTAACATAATGTTGTTAATTATAATTATTACATAAATGGGTATACACTATATGAGATTCGTGAAATATAATAATTCAAAGCTAAGAATTTTGAGATTTTTCATGTTATTAACGAGGCAGCCAAGCGCGTATTTAAAGTTATTCGAATTAACTGAATAGCCATTTTAAGGAATTTTGCGCTCAAAGGTACCCGAATCGAATACACACCCGGTATGTAAAAAATCATTTTTTTTTTTTTTTTTTTTTTATTCGTTCTAAAAACCTTACTCTACAACATGAAATGGATCTGAAATAGAAAGATATAGGTGGTAAGCTACGCCCAGCGCAATGTTTTACGATCAGCAAAAAATCCAAAGATCATAATGTTATAGTTAATGTAGGTGGGAAAAAAATGTCATTATCTATTTAGAAACTTCGGTATCAAGTTTCGTGGCCGAAGCCAAAGCTACAAGTATAGGTACCCACTGAACATTTAAGGCGCAAAATCTTCTTTCGCACGGAGTGAAAAAATTAAAATACTGTTGACTGATGATAATGCATTGCATTACATTATTAGTTATAGGCTTAATACATTATTAATTCACTTTACATATAAGAGTTTTATAAGCCTTCGCTTTGTTTTAAGTATATTAATATAGCAAACTACGTATGACTGATTAATTTGCGTATTTGCATCATTTACAATGGGATGTGCGTACAAGAAGAAAATTACACGAATGCCGAAAGTGTTTCTTTTTCAAGGCATTTTCGATTAATTAATTTTTTCGTTACTTTAACAATCAAAATAATTTCCACTTTTCTTAGGCTATTTCAAATCTCAAGTTCACAAGTGATTGGGAAACTACATACCATCGATAAGCAACATGATATATTAGAATATTATGTTCTATTTGGGATTGTCGGATTTTAGTTTTTAATCCTCGACGCATGACTACCGTGGATGTGTAATTACATTTATCTGGATGTCATACCCTCACTACAGTTAAACCTAATCTATTATTTGTTGAAGTTTATGGTAGAAACAAACTCTAAAAATAAACTCCATGTAGGTACCGGCATAAAAAAAAAAGGCGATAACCAATACTTACATATGTATGTAACTATGTATCTATACGTTTAAAATGTTTTGCATATATTTTTATACGGCTCACCTAAATTCATCTATGCCTTCATCGACTGACACACCTTTTCTAGCTGCTTATTCTTCGCTTACCAGCTAGACTTCGGCAGAAAGCCGATAACATTTCGTAAAACTGTTCAAGGTAAGTTGAAGAAGACTCGATAGGTACTGTATGTATTTCAGCGATAGATAACTAAATGGAAGATACCTGACCATTTTAATAAGTATGACGTAGGATAAGCCCATATTAAGGAAAGCTAGGAACTATAGTCCCAGGCTCTCCGTTCGGGCGTACTTAGGGTTTATATGTTTTTTTTTTTTTTTTCAAACAATGAAATAATTTTAAATAAAAAGGCATTGCAAAATGACGCGTGGGAAATTGATTTTGGCGACAATGCGGATAAGAGAGCGGTACAGGTGGATTTTATGGGACCTCCAACTTCTTCATCAAGTTCAGGTCTCGCCTATCCTTAATTCATATCTGCTCAAGTACATTACATAAGCGAACCCCCCTAGATTACAAAACTTGTAGAGGTGAGTGGGAAGAGGATTTATTGTTATTATTACTATTATTATTGTGAAATATGAATTATAGTGGTATATATTGGTAAGTTACATGTGCGTATTCATCCAATGAAAAAAAATCTAACGCAAGACAAAAAACACACAACACAGAATAAAAAACTACAATAGGACTAACAAGCAACAAAGATTTTCAACATAGAGCGAGTTCTAAATTATAGCCTATTAAAATGAGCGTAAGTGAGAGAACAAAGTGTAGAGTAGCTATAAAAGTTACGCTCAACTACAAAATTAATCAGCAAGGATGGCATAGTAGGAATACACCATAATACGTGAAAAACAAATCTGAACAATGCTCAATGAGAAGACACAAAAAAAGCAGGAGAGAGTGTATTATGCTCAGTCCGTAAGATGTCACGCGCATTCTAATACACGAATATCAGCAGCATAAGGTGAAGGTAAGCCATTTGGTAGAAGGCGCCTGCAGCGGAGGAGGCGCGCAATGTAAAATTAAACAACACGACAGGTGGAATGGATATAACAATATGGTAATTGTACTTCTTATGATTAGTATCTACATACCATATTTCATTAAACAATGATATTCGATTAACACTTTTTACTCTCCAGCAATAGTAACGAAAAAAGGGAGAAAAAAAGAAATGAATATTTTAGGTAATGAAACAAAATTATAAACTAATACGCATAGGTAAATATAATCCCGATCAAAAATTAATATGCAAGCTTCCCCGAAGATCTCCAAAATGGAAATGAGAGGGGTCGATGTGTATGCTACTCAAATATTATGTAGCCGAGTATTTATTTAAAAAAAGTATTTAAAATTAAATTTAAGAAGCTGTGTAGCTCAACTCGAAAAGAATGGCGAGTATTCTTCGTTATGTCATGTTTAAAGCATAAAAAATCAAAAATCAACGTATAGTTTATAAATAAAAAGAAAGAAGGATAGAGAAAACCATCTTCTAATTTTCAATCATGCGATGCGGTTTCTTACCTGTAAAGTATCAATTTACTAAAACTTTTGTGATGCGTAGTCAAAATAACAGTGATGAAATGTAGTATTGAGCTGTCGGTAACGAGGTTCAGTACGATGTGCCTTTAGCTTCGTGGCGATTCGACACTTATATAACAAGTCCCTTCCACTCCTACATCTGAAATTACCGCAGTATGTTTGAAGACGGGCCTTTTACATTTTCTCTATGTAAAATTTGTGTCGCGTTTGGCAGGTGAATAAAATATATTTTCAATTTTTTTTTTTTTTTTTTTTTTTTTTTTTTTTTATTCTTCTACAATCCAACAAATTTCATTAGGTGCGAAAAACAACATAAACAACAACAACAACAAACAAATAAACAAACAAACAAAGCAATAGCAATGTGTTCGTTGTCTTGTAATGTTTTAACAAAAAAATCAATTTCAACGATGTAAAATATTGTGTAGAAATGAAGTACCTAGATAAATAAGTGAATTAAGTTCCCCGCATGAGTTAATGAATAGTTTAACATTAGATATATAATGATCTTAAAAATTTTTTTGGGTTATACCTATGCAAAATGACTTTGTGAATAATAAAAATTTTTGAAAACTGTTTAAACATCCTGAAATTGTGAGATATATGTCAAGTAAACCTATAGGTATTTTAAAGGGATATGATGTTTTTGTGAATCTCATCATTTCGCTTTGAGAGCTTCGCATTTTATGAAAATGGAAAATGCGAAAATAGTTTGCACAAAACTACTGAAATCGAGCCTTCGAAAAAAATTTGAAATACCTAATCATTCATCATTAATATTTTAATAATGAACCATTTTGTTTTTGGTCATTTGAATTTAAATAAATGCATACGTCATACGTACTCGTATAGGTATCTCTATAACTTATTATTATTTTCATGGCATTATAAAAATCGAATATTTCACTTTGCGTACTTTTGAAGTTCTGATAAATTACACACGAGATGTTAATTTAAAAAAAAAAAAAAAAAAAAAAAAAAACACTCGCAATCTTCTCATAATACATTATGAAATAAAATGAAAAGAAAAATTCGGATTATTTTTATTGAATACTCGTCGAGAAACTGAGATCTAGAATTTCTCGTTGAGGTAAGATACTTCATGCATGTTATAGGATGACGAATACGTAGGTCGTAGACTCAAAACTTAAAATTGAATTTTTGAGTGATACCATAAATTAATCGTACACAGATAGCCCACCGGCATATACGAATTTATCGCTCATAAATGTTGAAAAAGTAGCCACAAAGTTTTCTACTAATATCTAGGATAAACATTGAGTTAGATAGTTCGGAAATAGCTAATTCGAAAGAGCATGACATTTTATACGTGATTCAATTTAAAAAAATTATTGCGATCGATGCGAGTCTCGAGTTATTTTAATAAAACTAATTCATTTTTTAGAGCGCCTTCTGTGAATGAGCACCAGAACTAGAAAATAAATTCGACTTCTTGCTTGATTTTGTGCAAATATAACAAGAAAAAATATAGAAGATGGAAAGTTTACAATTACAAGTAGCTCATTCGAAAGAGCATAAAATTCTGAATGTGTTTCACTATTAACAAACGACTGCCATTGATTTAATTTTTGAGAAAATTCATAGTAAAGTAAAAAAAGGCTTTTATGAAATTAATTCCAAAAGTAAATCGACAACAGTAAGTTTAGAAAAATTAAATCATTTTGTATTTCAATATCTTTAAAATGAGCCATTTGTGAGCCCTCTATCTCGAATTGTTTCCAGGATATTAGCAAAAAACGATTTCAGTTCCAGTTTTAAAGTGATAAAAATTTAACCTAAGGTGATACTGAAAAATTGTAGCACATACCTTCAATTTACTATGACACCTCCTTAATTGCGGCGGAAGAAATATTAGGCTATGAAAAACCATTTCTATTGCCGTACATTTTTATGGGATAATGGGAACAATTGATATTTTGAATTATATCACTTTTGACATCATGCTTCCCGATATACTTTTTCAAAAGGGACAAGGGACAATACATATAAGGCAACAAAAATCATTGATTTATGTAGTTCTTCAAAAGTATATTTATATAATGTCCGCACGCTTTATTTTTTCTTCTGTTTTTCGCTTTAAAATTAAATACGACGTAAATCGTTTCAGCGTTATATACCTTTAATTGATTTAATTAAACAATTTACTATACTTTAAAATGGAAAATCAAAAAAAAGGGCGTGAACATTCTCTATAGATACGATCTTAAAGAACATTTTAATGATGTACGGGATTTTGTTGTGTTCAATTTGAGTAGTGAGTACTGATACTTATAGATACTGGAGGTTTTTCGACGAATAGTTCATTTCGACAGAACAAAGATTGATGGAAATCACAAACATTACCACGAAAATTTTATCTACCGTATGGATTTAAAATTCACACAATTTTTCGAAAAATGGTATAACTAGGCTGAATATGAACTTTGGCAGCTAAAACTTGATAGAGGGACTCTTATTTATTGGCATGGTATTTCACGCGTGTAACTCATTGTAAGAGAGTTTCTGTTCGAAAATATGTATTCCAAAAATCTTTCGAAAATGTGTTATATGAGAGAAATGTTGTTGCAAGAAAGAGTCTAGCTAATTCCAGTTGGCAGCCTTAATGCCCATTCAAATGTTACGATTTTTCAAAAAATTAATCCCCATTCCCACCATAGTATCGTTACAATAATGAGTCGAGCCCATTTTAGTCGTTAAATTTGCCGTCCACCCGAATAACAACTGACTGTGGAAAATTATCCCCTGCTGCACGTTGCATTTATGCATACCCGCGCGTAGTAGCGGGTAATTTCGAAATTGATCAAAAATACATTATGAACAAGTGTCGCGAGGCAAAAGCATGTGCCAGGTTGTGGATGCCAAATTCAATATTCCCTTATTTTTGGTATTTTCACCAAGCGGGGAGTGCGTTTTCATGTTTACTCTTAATGGTTTTAGGAATATATATGTTAGTGAGGTGCAGGAAAAAAAATAATACGTAAATACCTAATACGTATGATATTAAAATTAAAAAATTAAAGGAAGGAAAATGAAAAAAAGAGAAAATTATATTCCAATCGATTCAAGTAGAAAATAAAAGTCACACCAAGTTTATGAAACCTAAAACGAAATTTTTCATCAATTTGGACAAAAATTATTATGCTTTTTATTTAAAAATTGTTTTGAACAGACCTATTTTACAGTATGAGTTTTAAAACGATTTTGTATATTTATAAGCTACACATATACATACATGATATGTACTATCTACCCTAGTGAGCTTCAGCGCTTTAGGTTGTATCTGCAATAAGCCCACTCATTCTTGTAAATCCCTCTGCGTCCACTTACTTATACATTCTACATGTGTCAACTACTACGCGTCAAACAAATAAATCCAATTTCCAAGCGTGTCGTAATCAATTAATAAAGGGAATGTATTACAAACGTTTTAACGCTTATCTTAACGCCGTACCGCATAAAAGCTTACCTACCTACCTACCTACCTACCTACCTACCAACCAATCTACTAACCTACCAACCAACCTACCTGCCTATTCATCTGCCTTTCCTGTTTTCTTCCTGCATTTAGGCGTTCTTCACGCTGCAATGACGATTAACGCAAAACCCTCCTATTGGCCCAATTTTAATCAAAATCTCGCCACATTAGCATTTAGATTTGGGTGCAACACATGTATGTAGGCATACGAAATTTTTAAGCAATGTTGCCGAGCAACCGGTGGCTGCGTGGTATGCGGATTAGAATCTATTTTTGGTTCAAGGTTTTTTCCAAGTTTTTTGTTAACTTTTTTTTTTTTTAATGCATTATTTTATTCCTACAATTTTTACATTATTATTTATTCCATCCTTCGAACATTCAAACTTGGAGCTTTCAGACCTACGGTACGTTCCTTACCTCAAAGAGTGTTTAGGTAAGGGTGTCTCGCGTGTGTGGAGAGGGTGGAAAATACTACTTGACCTCATTTGTGCCTGCAGTAAACGGTCACACATAGATAACGACGTGAATTTCAGTTTCGATTGTTTTGTTTAGACATTGGATGTTTTAATTGTGGCGAAATGCATTATTACATAAGCATATTTAAAAATTATTTCTAAAATAGAAGCCAAGAAAAGTTTGAGAACACAAGTAGAAAACGACGTGTGTTTCACATATTCCCGCGTATTGATAATGAGGCGAGATTTGATAGAAATTGAGCCGATAGAAGGGCAAGTTTTGTGCTAATCATCATTGCAGCGAGAAGAATACCTAAATGTTTTCTTCCCTTTTATCAGCTACATAATGCATGGACCGAAGTGCAAGCCAATGAACCACGCGTAAGTCAGGAATTCTAAACGTTGCGTTCATTCATTCTCGTGTGAATGAAGAAAAATGCATAATAAAATCGAAAGATAATTTAAAAAAATTAGAGAAAAAATTAGGCCAATTAATATTAAATGGGCTATTAAAAACGGGATTTCTCGGTTGGCCGGTAAATTCTCCTATTTCAGAATACAGCCCTGAATGTTTTCAGGAGTCCAGCGAAATCCAGGGTCAACATATTTCTGCGGAGTCTTGCAGCCAATAGTTTTCATAACTACCCCTAACTTTTCCCCAGAAATACCCCTGTTGCTTCACTCCGAAAATCCACATTTGTGCCTCCAAAACTTGTTTTTTGCCAATAACACGCGTTCTAATCTAGATACAGAAAAAAGTCCAGTGAAGAAATGAAGCAGAACAAATTTCAAACCAAAAATAATATTACACATTTTTGCTCAAGTTGATATAATCGTGAGAAAACGCCCTTAAAACGCGCCACTTTCATTGCACTTAGGGCCATAGCGCGAGGTTTGATATACTCCACCGCGTTACGTTAATATTTCATGTTCTCATCGCTCAAATCACTAATTAGGAGAACAAATTTTGGTTTTTCTCGAAAATCGATCAGGTATAGCGGTTGATAGTTGTAAAATGACCTCAAAAGTATACCCAAAAAATTTAAGTCTTTCAAATTGATTTTTATACCCTAAAATAATTAGGTCAAATTTTGAAAATATTATGATACATCAAAAAATGTTCGAAAAAATTTGTTTTCGACAATTTTCAAATTTTTTGTGTGCAAGGGCGATATTTTGCCTTCTGAACTTCGCAGAAAAATAATTATTTACCTATTTTTTCAATAATCAGGGGTTTTTAAAACTATTTCTAATATGTTTGAAAAATCCCTATTTTTCCTGTATTGTTTTGCATTATATTCGATACTACTCATAACTATACAACAAAAAGATCAATTTTCTAGAAAAACCAAAATTTCTTCCACGCCAGTAGTCATTTGCACGATGAGAATATGAAACATTAGCGTAAAGCGGTGGAGTACATCAAATGTCGCGCTATAGCCCGAAGTGCAATGAAAGTAGCGCGTTTCAAGGGTGTTTTCTCACGATTGTATCAACTTGAGCAAAAAATGTGTAATAATATTTTTGGTTGGAAATTTGTTCAACTTCATTTCTTCACTGGACTTCTTTCTTTACCTAGATTAGAACGCGTGTTATTGGCAAAAAACAAGTTTTGGGGGCACAAATGTGGATTTTTGGAGAGAAGCAACGATGTGATTTTTGGGGAAAAGTTAGCTGTTATTACGGACATTATTAGCTACAAACTTCCGCAGAAAAATTTTAGCCCTCAATTACTCCAGGTTAACACGTGTTTTTGTTGCAATTTGACTAGACTGCAGACTCAGCTTCTCAAAATATCGTTCTATTTCTTCTTCATAATCAGGTCGTTAAGGGCATAGGAGGATAAGAATGGTGAATCTGGCCCGGAGCCCAATTTCGATGAAACTTTGGTGGTAGGTACTAGGTAGATAGGTACCCTTCAGAAATTTCCGTTGCCAACGTTTCAGACCACCGCCCCCCCCCCCCCTCGTTTTTGAGAATTTAATTTTTAATTGAAAATCCAATTCGAATTTTTCTTTTACGCAACATGCAGTTGACTGATTTTATTGAAAATTTAATATGTTGTGTACTGTTTCATAGAGGTTCTTTTGAAAAAATGAGCAACCCCAAAATGAGTTTAACCCCACTAAAAACCGTTTTTCAACTTTATTCAATTTTTTTTTACCATGATAACGGTTAGGCACAATTACGAAATCGATATTTTTAGATGTCCCCCCTGACCCCTGAACCACGTGGAATTTTTTCAGATTTTTCACTCGGGTACGCCATAAATATCATTAAGTGTGAGAACTGGTAGCTTTTGAAAACAAGAAGAACTGTTCAGTTTTCATCTTTTAAATTGAGCTACATATCTATTCGATCGTTATTTTAATGAATCTTTTAAAAAAATAGATGTAATCGTTAATTTGTAATAGCATAAATAGGTATTATTATTCTCGCTTTATTGTTTTTTCCATTGCACACGAATACCTACTCAATAAATTGCCGATTGCAGTAATGTAATATAAAAAACTGAGTCGGCAAAAACTATTATTTGAACGCTATCAAGTCGGCAAAATTAAGGGTATTCCACCTCCCAATATATTCTCCTAGTTTCGCCCCTGACAAGAACCTATAAATTTACCTTTACATATCAAAGTTGGTGGGGATTCGAGGCTCCTCAAGCGATCTTCAAATTTGACAATTCACCATTTTGGATTCATTTTGACGCAAACACAAGGGGTTGTATTCGTACTGTAGTCCCCAACAAACGCCATATAAAAAATTCCAGCATTCTAAGCACATTTGGTAAGGACATGAATTCATGAAAGCTCTCATCAAATTCACTTCGGAAGCTCAACTTCGAATATGTGAGTTATTATTTGCCTTCACTTGGTCACATGAAATCTTAATTCGAAAGTTTTTGACACTTCGTTTACTGTCTCACCACATTTTGAAAACAATAACTACCTATTTCTTGTCACCTTCTTACATCATCTATGAAAGTCAATTCGGGATATTGCTACGCGTCTTGTCGCCAGCAATTATAGGTGTCTACCAAGTTTGGACGACTTCAGACTTCTCAAGCCGTTTTTAAATTTTAACCAGCCTCATTTTGGATTCATATTTATTTAGGGTTCGTGTCATTGAGTCAGGGAGATCTGGGGTCTTCTTTATTATTTTTTTTTTCTAGTTTGTAAGCTTACATATTTGGCAAACTTAAGTAATGAGTTTCGGAATTTCCACAAATTGTAAACAAATTCTGGATTCAAAAAATTGACTTCAAATAACGGGAAAAAGGATTTTTGCGCCAGGTGTTAAACTAATTAGTTGGACGTACGCGGTATTTATTTTTATTATATTTTATTTCACAAATACATATTTGAGTGATCTCTTTACAGCTAGTCCGGCCAATTAACGAGAGGACACTTTAAGCTTATACAACACACACACGCTTATAAACTAAATGTACATAATTTATACATTAGGTTACCCACCCCCGATCCCTCCACCACAACACAATCCTCCTCAAACTAAACTAAACTAAACTAAACCAAGTGCCAATCTCTCCTTTCCATTACTTGCACCACGCCCCACCATAGCTAGCCCCCCCACCTTTTTCAACTATTTTAATATTTTATAACTAATATTATTACTCGTTTGAAGGGTAAAGCCGAATCTTTTAATTTTTTTGAAATTTTCTATCCAAAATATTCGAGTGGTCTTTGGAGTGATGATTTTTATCCCAATGAATAAATTTGAGTCCGTTATTTTGTAATGTAATATGTCACGAAGGAACATGACCGCCACGTATCGATACTTCAGGAATCTCTTTCGAATTTTTTCAACTTCAATAAATCTTTTTCGTGCTTGCGGAAGGAAAACGCCACTTTACCTCCCGCTTGCTAATCGCTGGGGTACTCAAACGAGCTCTTTTCTCCCGCATTTAGGAAAAATTTCGTTCACTACTCGGGAAAAAACTAATTCTAGACTCGAGTGATTATTCACCCTCGCTTCGGTCGGACGACAAACCTCACACTCGTCAAGAATCGTTTTTACCTCCCTCGTTGTGAAATATACTATTTTAAAGCTGGAAAACCGAATTCAACTCGCAAATTCCAAATGAAAGCGTACTAAAGAACTAAAGATCGTTTAAATGATGTTTGTGATTTTTATATTACTTTTAATTTCACATAAAGAAATATGCCATTCTTTTAGCCTTAGCAACCGCAGCATTGATGTGCCTTAATCAGTAATCACGCATTGAAAAGTGGGCATCCGTAGCCCTTGCACGTCATCAAAAGCAGATGAGGTGGAAAACATTATAATCTAGGAACTAAGCTGCAGTCCAGGGGCTGATGTAGGCAGTTAGGCACAAGAACGGAAGACGGTGAAACCAACATGGAATGATCTACTGCCTTCGAACCTCCGGACACATACGAAATTACACATTCGTACAAATTAATGTTTAGTAAAATACACCTAAATACGAACCATAATAAAGAGAGTGCAAAGATGAGAGGCTTCTACCATCACCTGTTATAGAAGGAAGAAAAAAAAGGGACTTTGATGGACTGATGGTAGAAGGGAAAGAGAAAGGAAACACCTACCTACATTCTGCGGTTTTGCGCAGATTATTACGTATGTTTGAAACAATTAAATTAAATGTCAACTACACAAGTATCTACACATGCGACGTCACTTGAACGTTTACCGGCGACTGTCGTCATTTTGTCAATAACTCGGAACTATCAAGATTCGTCCTTCGTTTCAAATTTCAATTTGGCCAGCAAATAAGTTCATAGCTACATGTTGTATGTCTGTGTGTATTCCTACCTATCTATATAAGTTGCATAGTTGGACGGCCCGATACTTAATTAACATCAATTTAACCGACCAACTGGCTCATCCGGATAATTGTAACAACGTTGGGCAAAATCAAAAACTGACAACTACAAGATATTTTGCTTAGAACTTCAACTGAGTAGTATAGATACTTCGGTTCACAGTATTCACTTTCAATAGAGCCTTATCTAATGTAGGAGAAAGAGAGAGGTTGAGGTAGAAGATGAATCTCATATTTTAACGGTATTATTAAAAATAATTTATTAGCATTTCAAGTCGTAACTCACTCTTTCGTTAACTTCAGTCCTTAGATCATATAACATGGATAGCGCATGTTCCATAAAGCCTGTATAAACTTTCTGCTACCAACATGAATAGTCAAATAAGTGGCAAAATTCAAAAATGTAAACAAAAGTTGTTTTATCACTTTCTTTTTTTTGGTAATTAGTACAAGAAATGAATGAAATAATTGATAAATTTTATATATTTTAATAAAACTTACAATTTTAAATGATCGCTCTTTAAATAAAATCAATATTATTCAATTTTTCTTTTTAATCACTTCATGTCTTTGTTTACATTTCTAAATTTTGCCATTTATTTGACTATTCATGTTGGTAGCATGCGGCTAATCACTTGAGCTATCCATGTTATACGATCTAAGCTTCAGTCTCTTTAAACTCACATGGACGCGTCTCTAACTCATAGGCTGTACACGGTTCTTATGAAATTTTGTGCGTATATTCAAATTCTATTCATGAACTTCACTCACGAAAAGTTTGAAAATTTATTCACCGGTTTCTTCACGGATTTCAAAGGTCAAGTGAACCTTCCGACACTTATACAGAAGTCGAAGTCGACGTGTTTGAACTTTGAGGCGTAGATAGCGTGACCATGGGGAAGGAGAAGCCGGAGAAGGGGTAATTCTTTTGAAAATTCCCTATATTCAAATTTCGTTCGATCTCTAGTAATCAAAATTAAGTCTTCCTTTGTTACGGCAAGGGTAATTTTAAAGAAAAATCGTAAGATCGGAAGGATAGATATGGCCCATATACGACTGTTTCGGCGTTGGTTTTTTCAAAAGACGTGTCTTCGGGGGTGGTTCTAACTTTCAAGTGTGGACAGACACGTAATTTTTCAGCACATGTGGGTTTATAAATTCTGAGAAAACCACCATCTTGTCGGAAAGAAAAGATTTTTGAGAGAAATCTCTGGACTCGTAAAAAGCGAGAGGACAATTCAAGATCTTCAGTTGGTTATCGGCGTGGTAAATAGGACCGTTGAAAATTTGAGATCTTGAGTTGTTGTTGGGAATGAAAATTGGTTCGGTCGAAATTGGAAGTTCGTGTTAAGCCGACCATAGAATTGTACATTGAAGTTACAGGATTTCGTTGTGATTTGAAAATGTCATTTTCGTATCGCGAATTTGGTTTAAATTATTGTCTATTTAGAATTCTTTTGTATTGAAGCATAGGTCAAGATTGGTATCGTTAACTATTAATAAACTATATACTTTTTAGCGGAGTTTTTAGCCCAAAAATTATAGCTATTACAGCCTACCTGATTTGGGAAGGGACGGTCACTCGGGTGGGGTCTCCAAATCTTGGCGTTTCAGACCATTTGTAATCATTTGGCAAATGTCCAACTTTTTGGTATACATAATAAATATATATACATATATAAAAACCATATAAACCGAGATCATTTCTATACATACACAGTTATTGATGCTAGATTATGAGATCCGTTTGCCGGATCTCGCAACGTTTTACATAGCACACGTTGTTTGCGAGATCCAATACATCGTGTAAGCAAGTTTTCAGCCGGATCTCGGTTTAGCTATGATTTACGTATGGATATATTTTATATATTTCTTATATGTTTGACAGTGAGAGCGAGATCCGCCCGATTTTCTACTCGCCTCTATAGCAACAGCGCAGAGAGAGATCCGGCGTTGATTCAAATGGTTACTTGGGCGTCTAATGAGCCTTTATTTTTTTTGCTGTTCATCCACATTTTTGAAAAGCGCGCATCGCACATAATTTAAACTTTTCATGTTCACATGCTCTTTTTTTGAAAATTTTTGCACCAAAAAACTGCATTTATCATCGTAATCACAAATCTGGAAAAATCTCAAATCGGATCTCGCAATCACTGTGTATATAATGGATATCGCAATAATACATTAACAACTATATATACCATGCGCGTAAGTAATTACTTACACACCAGCGCAAAAATGTTCAAAAACTCATTCATGTAATTTTGAAATAAATGTTATAACAGGAAATTGTGGGTTTATTTATATTTTTAATTAATTTTGTAGCATAATTAAATTAGAAACAGGGATAAAAGACCATTTCAAAACTTGTGATATTATTTTCTAAATTTTGAAAAACTAGTTTTAATACATTTTTGCGCTGGTGTGTAAGTAATCATTTGCGCGCACGGTATATATATAAAATAGTTGCTGCTATTTTTCAATTTAAAATTTTTACATTTATTGCACGAAACATGAACACTTTTTTCAAAAATAATAGGTGTGAAGATTGTCAACATTTGTATACCTATATTTATTTTCAAATTTTTAATTTTTCCCAACCTCCAAGAAAATTTTTGTTCTTCAAAGTTGAGTATTCAAAAAATCTATCGAGAGGTTGAGAATTCATTTTTTTTTTTCAAATTTATACCTTTTTAATTCCCTAGTTATTTACAGGGACTGAGGACTGCAGCCTCCCCAGCGGCCCTCTTAGATCTGGACTTGCGCAAAGCATTATGTGTTTTATATAAGAGTACCTTTAACTATTATCAACCAAGTGTAGTCATGAATCATTGCGTTCAATATGTACGCAGCTACACACCGACATACGTATCAGAATAAAAAAATTTGAAAATTATTGAAATAAAAAAAGATAAGTAGAGGTACTAAGAAAATACTAAATGTTTCTCTATCGATTCTATCCAAACACATATTGATTAACGCATACGTCAGCGCAGAGTTGGGTAAATAATTTTCCTTCAAACGTTTATGAACATTTCCGTGCTAGGTATATTCTTTTTAAACGTGATTTGGAAACCATTAAATAGATTTATAGCATTGCTTATTTCTATCTCTCTTGCTGTATTTGAACAACTGATTGAAGCATGATGTGGAATTGCGATATTGTATTTCGTCGCTATTCTCTTCTGTGTACTTTTCTCCTTCTTTTTTTCGTTTACTATTTCAAAAAGTTACAATTGGGAGTTTATCAAAGCCTTATCACTGCTCCTTGAAACGAAGTTCCACGACAAATTAGATTCAAAGTTTATATCTTCTATCTGTAACTTCGTATAGTCATCTGCAGCTAATAAAACTAGATACCTACATTATTTACTGCCTACGTAACATTGTGCAGAAGTTGAGAAAAGAAAGAAGAAAACCAGAAGTCACATTATACTCGTACTATTTAAAAAGAATTCGAATGAATAATTTTACTACAAATTAGTAACTATAAATAAATTGCAAATTATACAACATTTTTTACAATAAATAAATAATGGATACCTACAGTCCTGGATTTACGCATAGGGCGACATATTTTTAGGGGAGGCAAAAATTTCAAGCATTTGACGAATTGGTAAATCTGGTCATAAAGCAGCAGAACTAAAAAACGCAATAGTTGAATAGTTAAAATTTTACGAAATTGAAATTTCTTATATGAAGATTCAAGCATATGATAATGCTGCCAACATGTCAGGAGCCTACTCAGGACTTCAAAAACAAATTATAGAAATCAACTCTCTAGCAAAGTGTACTCCTTGTGCAGCTCATTTTCTATGCAGTGAAATGCTGTGCACATGCATCAACGTTTTTCGAAATGGTTCACAAAGTGTAAATTTTTTTTTTTTTTTTTTTTTTGTATATTCTCACCCATTGGAAATTTACAAAATCATGCAAAATCAAAATCCACTACTTTGAAATCAATGTCATCAACTCGGTCGTCGGCTCGAAATGATGTTGTTAAAGTCCTGAAATTAAACAAAGTACTGGCTGTTTTGACATACTTTGAAAATAATACTAATGAGAAACTTCTTGCTATGATTGAAACAGGTGGCATTTGATCAGAATTTAGAACGTCTGGAAAATGCTCTCATGTTGACAATATATGCAGTCTTACTTGATCGTTTTGATCTCACAAGTAATAAGTTGCATGGGGTGGATGTTAAAATTTCTGATGCGCTAGAATTTTATGAAGTACTGCTTACATTGGTACAAGATATCCGTGACATTTTGGATAGTTATGAAGAAGAAGCTCTAAAAATTTCGGTTATTCAGGAATACGAAACTGTCACCGAACGAAAAAAGTGAGAAAGTTACACTACGACGAAAATAAAGAAGAAGAAGTTACCCAATATTAGAGTTGCCCAAGTATTCGTGTATCCGGATATAAACCAGGTACTTGTTTCGTATATTTTTGTATTCGAGTACCCGGATAAAACCGGGTATAGTTTTTTAAAGATTCTCGACCAATATTCAATACTGGAAGGGTATTTTTCAATAAATTTGAATAATACGCAGCGAAAGAGCATGAAAATCTCTTTCTGATAACATCAACCTTCAACTAAAAATCGTTATTTTTGAACATAGGCCTACTACATTTTCACTGAGTAGTAGCAACCTATTGAAATTTGAAAATTTGATACCTACTAAATCGATCAATTACCCAAACAAAGTATCATACCATAATGCCTAAAATTGTTAATAATGCCTAAAATTGTTATTTTCTGCCTGTTATCATTATTATAGATATCCGGTTTCAATATCCGGATATCCCGATTTATGTAAACAAAAAAATCCAAATACCAAGTACCCGGATACCGGACAACACTACCCTATATGGTAGGGATTATTTTAGAATAAATACATTTAATGCCATTTGAGGTGCACTTGACAGTGAACGAACGTAAGTTGAAGAAAAAATACATTTGTAAAATCTGTAAAAAATTTTCTTGTTTGATCGATTACGGTAATTTAAACAAAAAAGGTTTAAAAGAAATAGGAGATATTAAAAAAAAAAAAAGATTTAGAAGATGATTTTGATGCAGAATTTTGTCATTTTAAAACTTGTTGGGAGTATAAAAAAATTGAATTAGTTGCATATTCACTGCAATTTGTTCGATAGAAGGATCTTCGCACGTTGTATCCAAATACAGAGATTGCACTTCGAATCTATGTAACAACACCAGTTACAAATTGCAGTGCAGAACGATAATTTTCCACCTTAAGAAAGATCAAAATTGCTCACAGAGCAACCATAATTGAAAGTAGGTGAAACAATCTTTCCCCACTCGCAAATGCATCGGATCTGTGCGTGTCTTTAGAATACTACGATGTAATACAACAATTTGCGAATCAAAAAAGTCGAAAAAGAAACATGCATGATTTCAATTTTTGTTAACAATAATATCAAATATCAATATATAAAATATATGTTTTTTTGTTAACCTGCGAGTGAATAAAACAAAATTATAGACTCCAAGAAATCAAAAATTAGTCTCAAGCTTCCATACGCTGAGAACCAAAATATTTTGAAATATTTTGAAAACATTTCGTGGAAATTAAGTCGAAAAGGCGCTGAGAAAATTAGTGATCTCATTGAAGTACGGTGAGAATCAAAACACTCATACCCAAAATGGAAATGGCCCTTTCCAAATATGGAAGGTGTGCCCATTAAAATCCTTTATATACTATGAAATCCAAACCAAAAATGTTTTTTTCAATTGTCATAAATAGTGATCAGTTGTAGTCCATTGTGATCAGTCGTATTCTGTCACAAAGTCGTTGTGACTGCGTTCATTGACGTAAAAGTTTTCTAAATCTGTGGGTTCTCTCGAGTAAATTAATTTGCGAATGTTAAAGTTGTCATTTTAAAGTTAAAGTTATTTATTTCTTTTAACATATTTTCCTTGAAAATTGACATCGTGTTTTGAAATAGTATATCTAAAAAGTGAACTTGTTTTAATCGTTCAAATAAAGTCAATATCAAGTATTCGGAGGGTTGTTATTTCAAATTGTTGTGTGTAACCAAAAACTCACACCACAACAGTTACAAAGTTGATTGACCTATAACAGGTTAAACTATTCGGGCTGGCCACCAACAAATTTTAATAAATTTCTATTGGTTCTCCCAGTCACAAGAGTCTGAGAACAACAACCAATGAAATTTGGGCAGCTAAATGTACACGTGGACATATCGCTTTGGGAAATCGAAATTTTATCAATACTCATCAAGACTGATGTCTTATTGGCTGTTGATATTGCAGCGACCATTCTCGCCGCTTTCATTAGCGTCTCTCCATCTTGGTCTTAAGTGCAGTGGCCTCACAATAAAACGACCCATCCTTTCGAATCTTTCTTTCTCTCGCTGCCTACATACTTAATCCATTTCCAACACTCCCTGACACGTTCCGGATCCTTTGTACACTTCCGCTGGCCACTGTACCTCGCAAAAAACTGGTTCGCTTTCTCCTACTCTTAGCGACAGCGTAACAGACACGATAACCACCGTAAGTTAGTTCCGATATGGAGTCAGTATATGCTGTACAAGACAAGTGAACGCGATCGGTAATAATAAATCGTTTTTGAGTTAACTAGTTCGTCTTTTCTTTCAACTACGCACCGCAATATTATCAACTAGCAGTTTCTAATATTCATGTCATCAGTAAACAATACACATGAAAAATAAAGGAAGTTGAAATTTTTCAAATGATCTCAAATGGTGTAACCTGTTATAAGTCGATCTTTGATTTAAAAAAGAAATGAACTCCCAGAGTAATTTATTTGTAATTTACCGTTACTCACCTAAACTTTCCTTACTTATTTAGTCGTCATATGATGAAAAACCTTTACTTTTGGTAGGAATTTTCCATAAAATTAATAACTACTGGCTAGCAAAGAGAAATTTTTTTGTTTTAGGTGGTGCTCTTCTCAACGTGGACATACTCTAATTACTGTCTGTCAAAAATAACGTGACACCTTTTAGCAGGACAAGGATAGGCAAAAAGCGCGACAATTTTCACGATTTCATTACTTCCCAAAATGTTTTCAAATTGAAAATGCTGGCCAAATAGTCGAAATAGTAAAGCACAAACAAGCACGGTGAATATGTTTCCAGTTAAATTCGATGAACTGATAAGTAATAAAACATTAACCTACTTTGTAATACAATCCACATTTTGAGTAACCATGCACGAATTGTTGCCTATCCTTGTCCTGCTAAAAAGTGTCAAGTTGTTTTTGACAGACAGTATATCTAATTTCATCCTGCTTCGACTACTTAAATTGGATATGCCTGATCCTGACAAAAAAAGTCCATGATTTACCGATAAGTTCATTTCCCCTCTCGTGCCTATTCGATTCGAAAATTTTACAAACTTTGCGCAGGGCTACAGAAGGGCTTTGAGTATTAATATAAATGATCTGGAGAGAGAATAATGTACTTTCCAGTGGAAGATCTGTAGAGCGCGCTAAACTGGAGTAGTTTGAGTACCTTAATCTTATCAATATTGAAATGCATTGGTTGCCGGTAACATTCATAAAGTCACATAATTAATTAATCGATGTTTTACTCTCATGTAATAATTATATTTTTCTCGAGTTCTTAATCTCTATGTATTTCACCTTATTGTTAAATAAAACCTGAAAACATTACAATAATATGCACTGATCTAATGTTGTGCTTCAATATATTGTTTGGAACCCAATCTTAAATTTTTCTACGCAGAGATCTTAGTCTTCGTATGTTTCAGCATATTAAATAAAATCTGAAAAAAATTAACAAAACCATACACAAAGTACCAATAGGTGCGAAATTACGTAATAAATTTAGAATGAAAATTACTTATCTAATAAATTATGCTTTCATATGTTGTGTGGAAAGTAATCTCAAATTTTTCTCAGCCGAAATCTCGGTCTTTATATGTTTCAACTCATTAAATAGAATCTGAAAAAATTAACAAAACCACACTCAACGTACTAATAGGTGACAAAATTACATAATAAATTATAGAATGAATCTGCTTACCTGATACTTAGTTTCATATGTTGTTTATTATGAAATCGTCAAACATAAATCATTATTAAGGGTATATTTCACATGTAACGGGCGGGTTTTCACCACTTTTCAATCCGCCTTATGACAGATGAAAAAGCTTTCTCTGTGAGAAGGCGAAGAAACTGGATGATAACTAATCGAAATTTTATAAACCACGTTTTGAATTAAAATTAAAACCAAAATGAAAAATTAAAAAAAAAAACCAACAAATTACTTTTTTTCTTCCAAAATTTTTCGTGGCGCAACAAACAGGCAACCTTGCTGTTGACGCGCGGTCATGGCCCTCTCGTGTACGTACTTTTGGCCGATTTACAAAAATTTACAGTTTAATAGCTACTATAATTAAACTGTATCATTTTGGCTTATTTAAAGTATTGAAATCGATGTAACGCAGGGAGTTACATGGATTTTGATACTTTATATAATTAGTTAGCATCCTGTTTACCTATTTTTAAGTAGGGGAAAGGCATCCACAGTGAGACATCTTAAATAACTCCGTTAAAAATATATAGTTTTCGTCCAAAATCAGGGGTAACACGTATCCTTATGTAGTAATTGGGTAATTCTCTGAAAATGTCCATATTTCGATGTCTTTATTTTTCTGAAAAAAAAAGTTGATATTGGGAATTTTTTTGATTGGGATAGTGAGTATATGTGTCCTTGATGTCATTTATGCCATTCGGCTCAAGTCATGTCCCCCTGGGGGGGTAGGGGGACTTTTTGAAATTTTATTACCTAAAACCTAAGAACTTCTTAGGCCGTGGCTGTTGATTCTCGATTTTGTGGCTTATTGTAACTCAGCCGTAAGACGTCCTAGGAACTTGAAACAAAAGGGATATCGAAGATTAGTAAGTACATATAATATTCACCTATTCAATATTCTCTTAAACTGACTGTTAGGAGCTCCTTAGTAAATTTTTGGCGAATTCTCTCAGGTCGTGGCTGGTTGGTTTTAATCTTGAGCCGTGGCGAAGTGTCTTTTTATGACCATGGCCTAAGAACTAGTGTCTTTTTTCGAGAGACAGCCATTAACACCTAAATTAATAACATCTTTGTTAGTGTATCCCCATTAAAATTGATTTAGAATGGCAAAAAGACACTAATTCCTAGGCCGTGGTCGTAAAAAAAAACACTTCGCCACGGCCTAAGATGAAAACCAACCAGCCACGGCCTAAGAGAATTCGCCAAAAATTTATTAAGGAGCTTCTAACAGTTAATTTAAGAGAATATTGAATAGGTGAATATTATATGTACTTACTAATCTTCGATATCCCTTTTGTTCCAGGTTCCTAGGACATTTGATGGCTGAGTTAGAATAAGCCACGGCCTAATACCACAAAAACCGGGAATCAACAATTTTTACGAATTTTGCTTTCCGACTGTGATAAATAAATGACATTTCACATTTCGAATGCTGGCAGTGTATTCTCATGATGTCAAGGAAGCATTGTAACCGCAAAGAAAAACGAATTATAAAATCATTGCCGCAGGAGAAGCAAACAAAAAACGCCACGGCCTAGGAGTGTATAAACCATTTACAGGTCTTTGAACCTTCCTGGAGGTCAAGCAGGGAAACTTTGGACATCATTTTGAGCGTTAACATACACACTCAACTATCCTGAGCAACTTTGCTAAGTTTTTCCTCAAAAAAATATTAATTTAATATCATTTATGTGACATTGAAAATTCAAAACGTGACCATTTACATGCCACGGCCTAAGAACTTTTGACCTTTGGGTTGAAAAAAACCCCATTTAGGGGGGGGTGGAGGACAATTTCAATCGATGGGAAAGTTAGAGGAGATACTCATATAAATATAGAAAAGAAAAAAAAATTCAATTGTAGCGTAATTCTTAAAAAAAAACATCGATTACAGAAATATGGACATTTTCAGAGAATTACCCAATTACTGACTTGAACTTTTCAAATCAAAAGTCAATCAGAAAAACTTATTTTTAGGAAAAAATTTGTAAAGTTTTAAATCTTCTCTTTTATTTTTTAAAAATTTTATTTTGAATGTTAAAAAAAACTTTTGCATATTGTAATGAAGTTTCAACCTTTGGTTTATCAGAGTTATAAATTTTACAAAATTCTTATCACTAAGTTCCAACAGTGAGACACTTTATGAAAGTTCCTTATCTCTTTACTTCTCATTTCCAGGGCCGCAGAGAGGAAAAGTGGGCCCGGGGCAAACACAAGAAGATAGGGCCTCTATGTTATTAAGGGGGTACTGGTCCCCGGGAATTTTTTTATGATTTTTAAAAAGCAATTTATCTGAGTTTTTGAATACTTTCAACTTTCATAAACAATAATGGACACTCCATTTTTTGAGGAAAGCATTTATCTTATGTGAATGTTTTTAAGATATAATACAGCCATCGAGTTATGGAAAATTGCAGCTTCACTTCACATCTAAAACATAAATAATAACAAAATCAATTCGGGCCCCATATAAAATTCCGGGCCCGGGACAAAATGTCCCCTTTGTCCCCCCTCTCTTTGGCCCTGCTCATTTCATTCGTGAAAAATACCGGCAGTAATGCTTTTGTAATCGGTTTTTAAAGTTGGAAGTTATAAATATACGATGGGTCAATTTTTCGACAAGCTTGAATCAGTTTATTCGCGTAATCCCAAGTTTTCTCAAGATGGTAATCTTGTATGGAATTTGGATGAAACATCGACAACTACAGTTTCTAAAAGTCCTAAAGTTGTTGCTGAAAAAGGCGTTCATCAAGTGAATCAAATTACAAGTAGCGAACGTGGGGTTTTGACAACAACTTGTTGTTTTATCAGCGCCGGAAGAAACACTATTCTACCTATAATCGTGTATCCTCGGAAAAATATAAAACCTTATATGACGAAAAGTACACCAACAGGCACAAAACCTCTTTGTAGTCCGTCATTTCACATTTTATTAAATGTACCAAGGTTAAGAAAGATAATCCAGTATTTCTAATTTATGATAATTATGGTAGTCATGTTTCCTTGGAAGCTACACAGCTTGCTAAGGAAAATGGCGTTGTAATATTGACCATTCCGCCCCATACTAGCCATCGTGTTCAGCCATTAGATGTCGGCGTTTAAAGTTCATTTAAAAAGCATTTTGCTATTGCACAGAAAGGATGGATTGATAGTCATCCTGGGCAAACTATAACAATTCAGAATATTCCGGAATTTGTTGGTTTTGCTCACAAACAATGGATGAGTAAAGCTAATATCACATCAGGCTTCAAAAAAACTGGCATCTTTCCATGCAACTGTTATGTATTTACTGACAACGATTATGCTCCTAGTGCAGTAACTGATCGCGATCAACCAGAACCAGATCTAAACGAAGAACCTATAATATCTAATATCATCCCTTCAGCTGCTGTTATTCCATCAACCAGTAATAATTCAGTAGTTGAAGATATTCAGATTACACCAGATGATACTGCTTTGCCTAAATCTGCGTCAACGTCTACATCTTCTTCAAAGTTCACGAGTCCTTTTGATTTTAAGGGACTTCCTAAAGCTGGTGCTAGGAAAAAATGTAATAGAGGCCGCAAATGTAAAACTTCCATAATTACTACAAATACGCCGGAGCAGGATCGCTTAAGGTCAAATGAAGCTATGAAGTGGAAGAAAATTAGAAGCAAAGCGAAAATTCGAAAGGTGGCATTTGATGACGAGTCAGATAGTTCGGAGGAAGATGAACCAATGAGAATAAAAACGAGTGGAAAGACTGTATCAGCTTCAACTATCGATTCCTCAGAATCTGATAGCATTTCAGAGTTATCAAGTTCTAGTAATGAATCAGAACAAAGTGAAGAAATTGAAACCGAGAAAGAAAAAAAGATCGGAGATTATATTTTGGTTGTGTTTTGTAATGATCGAAAAGGTAATTTAGTTCATTATGTTGGTTGTATCTCAGAAATTTCAAATAACAAAAGCCAGAGTAAAATTTTTGAAGAGATCTGAAAAATATTTCAATGCGTGGGTCTACCCACTGATCGATGATATTGCTTGGATAGACCTCACCAAAATTTTGAAAATTTTACCTATTGTTTTGTTAGATAAAACAAGCAAACAAAAATCTTACCTTAGATTCAATGATGTCACCGAAAAAAATCCTTAAAATTACATATAAAATAATGTATTTTTGAATTACCTACTTATTCAATAAAGTACATACATACCTATTTGCATTGCAATTATATAATTTATGCATTTCTATAGCATTTTATCAACATAAATATCTATGTCTCACTGTTGGAACACCTATGTCTCACTGTTTGTCGCTCAGTTCCAACATTGAGACATTTGTAGAGTTTTTTTTTTGAGTCTATAGCAAAACGTTCATAAATGCTAGCGACATCTTATACAGCTCAAATTATAGGTAAATATATAAGGTTTCAGATGAATTAATCACTTTTCTAAAAAGTTGAAAAACTCGTGATCAACAGCCCAAAATGTAAAATGTGTCTCACTGTAGGGGCGTCTTCCCTAATATACTGTCCAACTATGACAGAAGCGTTACTCGCGCATATTGAAATGCACGCGGTAATATATAAGCTTTTTTCGCGAGCTTATTCGTGACCTCGTTCTTTCTGAATTTTTTGACGTATTGCATTCAATACATAATTTGGTAGGTAACTATACAAGTAATAATTATACAAGCTTATCTTTTTCAACACAGTTTTTTCTCTTTTCTTGGCTAAACCAGAGCTGCGTTAATTCAAGCGCGGAGTCTGGTGCTGTCTTTCTTGGGATGAATAGGGTTATTTGGAGCTCCCTTAAAAAGTCCCCATATAGCCTGCGTCGAACCTTGTTCGCGCGCTGCTCAGCAGCACTTGGTGTGTCCTGCGTTGTGTACCAGCGCGGTGCATACACCATTTGCGATTTTCTCAAAAAAGTTGAATATCTTGAATAGGGAAATATATATTCGTATCAGTCTATAAGCGTTTCATAAATAAAGATGAGTGGCTAAAATATTAGCCGTTGCGGTCGGGTAGGCCGCTGGGTAGGTAGGATGGTAGGTCTGGGGTAATCAACTAATTTTTTTTTCTCCCACTTTTCACGATTCAAAATTTAATTTCCCATAAATAGGAATGAACTCATTTAAATTAATTTTTTTTTTTAAATTATTTATTCTTTTTTAATTCTCGTAGTGGCAAGGTAACTCGATAGTGCATTTGCGATGCGTCTCGAGTTATCTTCGTCCATCTACGGGGTTCGGCGCCGAGCGTTTCGCGAGACTCGGATTAAAATACAGGCAGACTGTTGAATCGCCGATAAATTTGTACGCGGCGCCGGTACCGATGAATCGCGCGTTACACACCTACACGGTTCTCCTTTTTTAGTATAACCAAACTTCGCAGGCACTGTATGTTATCTATGTGGGAAGCAAAATTGGTAACGCTAAAAAAGTGACATTTTTGAGAGTAAAATTCTTCGTGAGCTTCTTATGAAAACTTTTGAAATTTGAAAATGAAGAAGACACTGCTCTTCAATTTGTTCAGAATGAAAAATTCAAATTCCAATTTATAAGAAAGTTATAAGCTCGGAAATATGGCCTCCTCAAAAGGCAATTAATTTTTGCGTTTTTCTCGACAAATAGTCACTTAATCAAAAAAACCTTTTGTGAAGTTTCTCAAATTTTTATTATAGGTGTATAATTCAAATTTCAAGTGAAACAGATTAGTAGTATTCGAGAATCAAAGATGTACGAAAATGGTCATTTGGCAGGCAAACCAGTATGCAATCCTGTATGTAGAATGGACCCTTAAGTAATAATTACAATTATAACTAAAAGAAATGCAAAATTATTTCGACGAAAAGTTGAAATTTCACACTCACTTATCACGTTATCAATAGTCAAAGGCAACCACTAATATGCTTTCTTCCAAACGCTAATATGAATTACCTATACTGCATTCAATCTTCTCCATACCTGTACTTGAAATGTGATGTCCGATCCATAGAAAAAAGTCTGTGTTTTTCCTCTTTTTAATTTCCCTTTTCGCGTCTTATGCTTTTCTCGTATTTCAACTTCCCTTATTTGAAAATTTTACAAACTTTGCGCAAGGCTACAGAAAGACCTAATGTATTAAATGAGCTGAAATTTGGTGGATGCATTGCGAGTGTACAGTAGAATGTTTCTTTATACTTTTCATTTCACTTTCGCAATTTTTAGTGCCCCATTGAGGAGGAGGAGGAGGAGGGGTAAAAGGGGGCCAAATTGGACCAAACTCCTACATTCCTACTTCACTTCATACAGACGAAGCATACAAAATTTCACGTCTCTATCTTCATTACTAGAGGAGAAAACCTGGTGAACTCAAATCAAATTATTGGTGACGTAAAAACGGGTAAAATTCGCTTAGTTGAGAGGCTAATAACTCGACGAGTTTTTGTCATAAAGCACTTAATCTATACGTTGTTTCGAAGCTTTCGACGAGATCTTTAAAATAAGCTATAAATATATCCATTACGACCCGTAGTTTAGGTAAAAATTATACCGGGTGACTACTTGATTCGAGCACCCAAGCGAAAAAATTAGCTAAAAGGTGAAAAAACTCAAAACAAATATGCATTTTTGACAACGAAAGTATGAATTAAAATTTCGTATTTCGTTGATAGACGCTTTTAAGCATTAAGTAAATATTATTTATGCTATTCATTCTTGCCAATATCATTCAAATACATAATTCATTTCTATCAGGGAATGATTTTTGCGCTTGGGGTGCTCGAATCAAGTAGTCACCCGGTATACACGCTATAGAGTAAATCCTGTTCATAGCAGGGCTGCAAAACCGATTGGAACCGGAACCAAACTGGAACCAAAGAACCGTTAAAACCCATAAAATATTGGAACTGGAACCAGAACCAATATCTTGAAATTGGTACCCAAGCTGGAACCAGAACCTGAACCAAAATTTTTAGTACAGAACCAGAAGCAATATGAAAATGTAGTGGTTCTGGTTCTAGAAAAGTTCAATACTTCGACAATGCCAATAGCTGTACTCTCTACCTATAGGCATATTGGTCCAGTCTATAAATTATAATCTGTCAATGCAAAATTCTGTGATAGTGTTTAATGCGTAATTTGATAAGATTATTGATTAATTGATTAGTATTAGGATAATAATATTAAGATTTTGAGTTATTTCCTTATTTCCCTCGCTTCGCTCGGCAAATAAACCTCAAAATTCGTCAAAAATCACATTATTTTCCTGATTACATTTACATAATGTACCTACTTACTATTATGAATTTACACTTATATACTTCTGCCTGATTAGGTTTTGAAAATGGAGTATTTTTTTAGGTCACTCGTGTTTTTTTTTTTTTTTTGGAACCAATAAGAACAGGAACCAGAACCAGAATCAAAACTGAAGTCGTAGAACCGGAACCAGAACCAATATTTGGGAAACAGAACCGGAACTAATATTTTTTCGGTTTTGCAGCCCTGGTTCACAGAATATAAGCAGAGTCGGCCGTTTGCTCGTGATGACGGGCATTTTCGTTCGTTTCCATGATAATTTGGTTGTATTTTGAACCTAACTCGCAGAACGACCATTCTACCTGATTCGTAAAACGGCGCCGCTGTAGCTTAGGTTTGCCTAATAAAATCTTAAGCGCCAATCTGCCCCTGTTATTCCATCAGAAAGAAAACTTTTGATGCAAGAAACAAAAGATTTGCCGATGAAGAACTCAAGGATGATCCTGATTACGTCAAGAACGAGAATAAGGAGCCAGACTATATCGTTGCTCATAATCAAAATTTGAGAAGTATAACTGAAAAAGAAAAATATAAAGGTTGCAATGGACATCAGTGGGCTAGAATGCCGAAAAATTGTCCTAGAAGAAGTGCAGCTCCAACGCAAATTATTCATGTACCAGGCCATTGAGAAAACGTTGAAAACTCGAGAAGACCGCGTACATATATTGGTAATTTTGCCGCTATAGGCGAGGTATGTACCAAATTTATTTCAAACTGTGGGATAAATTACAACACGAACAATTGGTCAGCTTCAGGAGAACTGTAGATTTTTTATTTACATTCCTTCAAAGCGGGATAAATATGGCATAAAATTAATAATGTTAGACGATGCGAAAACACCAAATTGATCAGCCAAATCCTGAAGAGATAATTGAAGATGTTGAGAGAGAAGATAATGCGAGCACCTACTCAAGTTTTTGAGCAGGTCTATTTTGAACACTAATAAGAACATAATTCGTGATAAATGATTCTCTTCTATTCCTTTTTTCGACTAAATGCTTGAGGATGAAATGACAGTAGTAGAGACACTCAGAGATAATAAAACAGAGGTACCTATATATTTTTTGGAAAGCAGACTTAAAATTCAACCCCATAATACTGACGTGAATTCAGGATCTCAAAAAGCAAATTTGATATTAAGGGACCGATTTTTCGACTAAAGTTGTAAAAATTATACTGTTACTGCTTGTAAAACAAACAAATGGCCTTTAAGAATCATATATGCAATTTTAAATCACAATGGGGTGAATGCCATGACTTCATACATAGCAACAGCGAAAAAGGACCGACAAGAATCTGCTTCCTCATATTCTTCCCATCATGCGATGCTGCCGAATCTAGTATTACCTCGAAGAAAATTCCTTTTCAAATTGAGTTTAGATTTAATGAAGCTACATCTGCAAGAACGGTTGAATAGTGTAGGTTTAAAAAGTAATTTGAAAGAAATGATAAGGGAAATTCTTGGAGTAAGAAATGAGGAAGATGAAGCGGAGCCTTCAGAAACTTGCAACAGGTACAACATGATGGATTTACAAGCGAGACAAAAGGAAACGGAAGAAAGTAAGAAAATGTGAAAAATGTGGGCAGTGTATTTGTAATGAACACACAATGAGCTGTTATATCGATTGCTGAAAATAAAAACCTTCAAAACCACACTTACTTTTTCTATTATTTATTTACGAAAGAATCAGTTCTAAGTTTATGCTTTAAAAAAATATATTATGCATTTTAGTAATATGAGGTGTTCTAAGTAGGCAACTTGACCTACAGGAAGAAATCTACATTCATTTAGTTTTTTAGAGAATCTGCTTTATTGTTGTTGTAACTAGCAACCTTTCAAACATTTATCGAATGAGACGATGAAGAATTATTTTGAAGAAAAAACTGAGGGTGGTGAAATTCACCACGTGTGCAGTTCACGTTACACTTTGAGGCGTACATCCACAGGGTTAAACCTAATCAGTAATAATAAAGTACTAAAATAAGTTTTAAAATCAGTGCTTAGTTGTACTACAAATTCTTCATCATTAGTACTTAGTTATACTTGAAGTTTTACCGTTAGGATAGTTAATTGTACTGGAAGTTTATTACCGTTAGTATTTAGTAGTAGGTATTAAGTACGAGTTTCACTATGAGTACACTCAGTGGTACTTGATTTTTTTTTCTGTAAGGATAGCTCCACCAACGCCACATGACTGCTCACATTTTCTCTATTTTCAATGCAATGTAGATATCCAAGATACTATGTGATCGAATGTGTTGTTACGAAACGGATAAGGTTCTTTCATTTTAATTATTTGCGAACCTTATCCGTTTCGTAACATGTGTTATTCAAGAGTGAATTCTTAGAAATGAAACGTGAAATACCAATACGTAATGTTACATGTATATATTCGAGACGTAAACTGCAAAAAGCTGAATTAAATAAAATGGCAAACGGTGCGGGCAATCTCGGCGTCCCACTGCTTTTTGTCAACTATTATTCGTAATAGAATTGACGTTTCTTGTTGTTGTTATAATGATCGCTTAACGTGCTGCGAACAATTTAATATTTTGAACAAAATTTCTTTCTATAATATGTACTTAGTTACTACAACACGATGCAGCCTGCGTTACATTACCATTTTCACCCGGTTTGGTGCGACTCATTTTCTTAATTACTGGAGTTTTGAAATGCATATTATTTCCGTATTTAATTTATAAATTACAAAAACAGGAAAATGTCATTTCCATACGATGATACTTGACCAGAATAAAAGGCATAGTAAGATAGTACTTGATAGTAAAAAAACAAAATAAAATTTCATAAGATACGTTTTATTACTTCTCTGCACCAATTTTTTTTCTCAGCTGTCAGCTTGTCACTTTTGCATACATACACATACCTTGACATTAGAATGTGTAGCCTATGCCCAACTAATTGAAATATGTAGTTCTATGATTTTCTTATAATAAATTAATTTAATTTATTCACTTTTTCTTTTTTTTTTTTTTAACGAAAGAAACAAGTAGACAGGTATTCTCATTCTAGAAATGTACATATATCTGCGAATTAGACTACCTTTGAATGATCTCAAAATCTTCAGTACTATCTTCTATACTCCCCCCCCCCTTCCAATCAAAAAGGAAAAGCAAAGTAGCGAAAAATCCATACTTCGTCCAAACTTTGAGAGGCTTTTCAACTTACCTAAAATGATATTTACCAACGAGTCCAATTTGTAGTTAAAATTCTCGAACTGTCTCATAGAGTACCTTCCCATAATAATAGGCATACGGCCTCATTTATGTAATTACATATTAAAATTTCATTAAAATTGGAAAACCATTTCAGTTAAATTTCTATCCGGAGGGCCCAAAAGGGCTTCAGAGATATTATTTAATCACCACTTTTTCGACAGCACGTAAAAGACCAAAAAAAAAAAACGAAAACACAAGAGACCTACCTTTGAATGTTTACACGAGCATATGATCCATAACTGGGCGAATGAACAGAATGAAGTGAATCATCGCGAACGAACGCTTCAATGCAACACGCTGAAATAAATACCGATGAATACTTCACTTTCACAGTAGCGACTAGCGAAGCAACGTTATTGCTAGTATACATGGGCATCATTCTCGAAACGCCACTCATGTTAGTTTCATTTATCATTTACAATTGATTGGTTATTTCTGCCCAAATTTTTAGGGTAGCCATAGATTAAACGTACATAGATAGCCCACAATGGTATATACAAATTTATCATTCATAAATATAGAAAAAGGAGCCAGAAAGTTTTTTATTAATATTTAGGATAAAAATTGAGTTAGTGTTCGGTAACAGCTTATTCGAAAGAGCTTGATATTTTATACATGATTCAATTTTAATACATTATTGACATCGATGCGAGTGTCGAGCAATTTTAATAAAACTAATTCATTTTTTAGAGAGCTCTCTGTGAATGAGCTAGAGTGATGTGATATCGGAATATCACAACTATAAGAAATTCAATACCAAAAAGAACCTCGCTGATGACACTAGCAGGAGACATCACCATTGTCCGATAGTACCATTACCAAACCAAATTCTTAACAGTGTTTCTCCACAAAAATTAGAAATAGGTTACGGCGGCAACGAAATATTCGTTGGTTGTGAACGACTGTCAAACACAACCAGTAGCAAAACTTCTGACTCGAGCTTATAAACGTCAAAATTAATTTTCCCTCCTTTTCGATACCATTAGGTTTTCACCAAGCCAACCACTGGAGTGAACACAACATCTTGGTACCGATAAGTCTTAATATACTTGTATTAATTTAAATGTTCATCTTTTGTAATCTCTCGCTTCTACAACTAATTTATAATTGTTTTGCTTAAACTACATAATTTTAATGAATTTTTAAATTTTTCTGTCTCCGTAACCATCACCTTTGAGGAAATCTTTCGCAAAATAAATTACACCCTGGAGGAAACCACAATCGATAACTATAGACACAAAGTAAAAGAAATTGTAACAAAATACCCCCCCTTAATAGGTCTTATGTATCAAAACACAAAAAAAAAAAAAAAAAAAAAAAAAAAAATACGCAGAAAAAACGCTCATAAGGAAGTCGCAGCCCAGAG
Organism: Phenacoccus solenopsis; assembly: GCA_009761765.1. Taxonomy (NCBI): domain Eukaryota; kingdom Metazoa; phylum Arthropoda; class Insecta; order Hemiptera; family Pseudococcidae; genus Phenacoccus; species Phenacoccus solenopsis. Next base: position 43,725,291 of record CM019755.1, read on the forward strand.
CTTAGAAGAACTAAAAATCGAATCAATCGACCAAGTATCTATTAATAATAACAACGTCTATACGCTTAATCGTTTATTGAAAAACTAAAAAACATCGTGTATATACTGAGCGAGATGTTGGTAGCAGGATGGAGATTTCCCTATCGCATTTCGTGAAATAAGATAATGATATTTTTGCCTACTGTACCAGTACCCTCCCTAGAAACTGAATCAAAAACTTCAAAATATAAACAAAATAAATTTCAGACTTTTTCACCATCTGTGCAACAACAGGTATGTATTTTAAACACTACACCAAAAGAAACATCTCAAAATAATTTAAAGAACCTAAAGAAGAGCGATTTAAAACTAAACCAAAAACATTTAGCGGAAACTATGAAGAGGACATTAATATGTTCATCTCTCGATTCAAACTAGTCGCAAACCAAAATGAATGGAATGATGAGAAAAAAGTCAACTTATTTCCCGCATTTCTAGAAGGCCCTGCAGATACCTTCCACCACATAAACCCACGAAAAATACGCGTTAAATACAACTCCAAATAAACCTTAATGGGAAAATACAAAAACCTGGGGAAGATATTTTTGAGTATTTCAATGCAGTCACGGAATTATGCAGACAAATAGACGAAAACATGTCCGAAACAGATATAATCATGAAAATTTTGCACTTGATTCCTAGGCTACTACGTATACCCTTTTAAACATACATATTGCATTTTCATAAGCATGAACCAAAAAAACCTCAATTCATGCTTCCTCACAACACCTCACAACCAATCAGGGGAGATTCCACTCGTAGTTACAAACCCCAAATTAGGTGATCTTCCAACTTTCAACCCTATCCATCAAGTTTTACTCAAGTTATAGTGCGAGAATGAAAAAACTTTAAGTCAATTCTCCTCACACCAAATCACGTCCGATTACCTTCATCAAAAACTAACTAAAACAAATCGACTCACGCCGCGTCACACTAATTCAGATCCCCTCACCTCCTACTACTTCTATGAAATTTTACTTCATTTATCACGTAGGAACTAAAATACCTCGACTTACGCCGGGCGTCAGGCTAAGTCACGGTTCAATAAAACGCGAACACGAACTCGCGTTCCTACAACATTTATAATATTTTATTCCATATTAGAACGTGAGCTGATTCAATGAAACATGAGATCACACAATCTCATGTTCCAAGTCAGGCCTCCTCACACCAACTCGCATCTGATAACTTAATCAAAAACTAATCATACAAAAGTAGGTAATTAAGAAGCAAAATATAAATTTTGACATATTAAAAAAACGTTGCATAAATGTTGAGCTGAGAATGAAAAGTCACTTTTGCCAAAAAAAAAAATATGATTGAGTATTTCAAAGCCTATAATCTAATAAATTTGACGTTCTTTTCCCTTAACATCCTTACAATTATTGAACTCGAAATACTATTCCATGGTTATACGAAAAACATTTATGATACCCGTAATTTCAATGATATATAGATAATTATAGAAAGTAGAAGCTACTTCAAAGAATATGGTATTTTATTCTGTTTCCAGAGTGCATTGATTTACACGGTGCGCAAATGCATCCGTCATGAAATCATAATTATTCTGTTGGTTACTAAAAGTTGTTGAATGACCTATAAACACTATTCACAAGTAAATACATTCGAGGTAGCAGAATGCGGTGAGCTTACACTTCAACCTACTTTGTTGAACTGAACATAATGAATAAATCAAATTTCTATTTTTTATATCATATCAGTATTTAGAAAAATAATGGTTCTTAATCAGCAATATGTAAATAAATATTTATAGTAAATACCTATACACTGCATTCAAAAGATCTCAACACCCTCACAGCTTGCTGCTATATTAAAAAGAGAAGTAAAAAAAGTTGACAAATTTAGCGAGTAATTAGTTTGATATTTCATTACCTTACAGTTTCTGTACTTAAAGTCGGAAAGTTTAAAATATTATACTTCAAATAAAATATATACTTTCCAATTTAAAGGAGTACTAAGATCAGTTGGACACAGTGTATAAATTTATTCCATATTTATACAGATATACATTTCTTTTCCATTAACTTTCTATTATTAAATGTTCATCAGTCGAACTGAGTAAAATAATCGATAAACTGCAACACACTACAATGTGTATTACACGTTATTAAATAGGATGTAATCAGGTCATTAAAAACAAAACTATAGATACGCACACGTATCAGGAAAAACACGTTTCAGTTAGCAATGATATCATATACGTTGGAGTGCTTCGAATATACACAAGAACCGCCAATCCAAGTAGCTAAAACGTCAAGATTTTCATCGAAAAACGTAATATCCGCGTCGGCACCAGGATTCAAAGTGCCTTTTTTTTCATGTATGCCAAGCACACGCGCTGGGTGTAAAGTTGCAGCTTCTATAGCTTTAACTTTTCCACATTCTACAAATACAAAATTTGCTTCATTTCAACAAAAAACAACAGTCTAAATCAAATATTTTGCAGCATTACTTAATTAATTCAATGAAATACTAGTGCCTCCTCGCCCCTTCGGGGCTCGCAATAAAAATTAAGCGAAGAAAAAAGTTATTTTATCAGACAAGTACTGCTACATTCCAAACTGCACAACCCAATTTATTTTTATTTGTTACCCCCACCAGCCCCTTTACACCTTATACCTGCCATTTTAAACAATTTTACAACTTTACCCTTACTCTTGCCTATGTACAAAGCATTCGCTTTTAATAGGTAAGTAGCTAGCACCAAGAAACTTATAGGTTTACCATTCTCTTTCAAACCTCAACATTTTCCTACTCCATTGGCATTATGCATGATAATCAACAAAGCGCATAGAAAAACTCTATATCGCGGCGATATTTTATTTGCTCCTGTTTTAGCCATAGACAGTTGAATATCGTTATAAGCGAAAAACTGATTTTGGGGGGGCTAAAATCCACCATATCAGGGGTCGCACACACGAGATTCGCATGAACTTTTAGTACTTTGTTAAGTATGCTATACCAGACGTATATACCAAATTTCAGCTTGATAGCCAACTTAGCAAGCAAAACCCTACCTGTACTATTATTAGTATTCGAATTAATGTGTCCCAAAATTGTATTTTCGCCCTAAATTTTCTCAGATAAGGTCAAAAATAGTTTTCCTTATGTTTTCTGAATTCTACGCGAAATTTTAACCCACTTTGATAGGTCGCAAGGTTACTTTTTGAAAAAGTTGAAGAAATGCATTTTTAGCTGAATTTACATATATGCGCAACTTCAATATGCAATTACTAGGTACTGTGACCACAAATTTTTAAGAACGAGGGTTCGGTAAATTCGAAATGCGTTCCTTTACCAATGTGTGAGCGATTTTTTCGGTCTCCGGGCATAATTATACTCATAGAGCAATTTAAGTGTGAAAAATGGCGAAAATTGCATAAAAACTGCAATAAAATGCAGTTGTGACCGACGCCAGTAGATTTGAACTCATATTTATGTTCAGTGGACATCCCCCTTTCTAACCCCGTTGAGTTTTTTTGGTCTCCTTGCCGGTCAAAAAAAGAGGGTTTTTAGGTCCCAGCCCCCCATTGTGACCGTGACCATTGCTAAAATTATCATATTTCCTAATGCCCAACATATATCTACCTATCGCCAGCTGAATTTTTTGGTCCTCAAAAAATCCCGCAGGTTGAACACTTTTTCGAGATGGGCTGTAGACTATTCCTGTGTAAGAATTTATGAATTTTCAAATTCAAGTTACTTTGTCCATATTTATCGAAAAAGTCAAATCCAGGCATAAACAAAACAAAATGTTAAATGAGTTTGTAATAAATAAAAGGTCAAAAAGAGTAAATACCAAAATTCTATTATAAATTTACGATGCGCCACATGTGTAACTTAAATTTGAAGTTGGTTATTGTTAGTTAGAATGGCTCCATTGTAATATGTGCTCTAAATGAGCGCATAAAGAGTGCATCAGTCGCGAGTTATGACAATATCGAATAACATGGGTGCAGTTTTTAGGTAGTTGTTGATTGACTTGTAAAAATACATTTCTTATTACCTAATTTTGTAGTTTTGTAATCGCTTTGTAATCATTAACATTCATATTTCAGTAATTTATTACTGTGGGTTTTTTTGTCCTAGCACTTTGGAGATGTGTGAAAAAATAGTGTTTTGGCAAACTTCAAATTTGAATATCTCAAAAGTGGCTTTTCAAAAATAATTTTCACGTAATTATTCTGAAAGAGAAATGTTTTTTCTTCATAATAAAGCTATTTCCAGATGTTTTATGGAATTACAGCGTGTTTTAGAACCAATTAAAAAAAGGTTGTTCTATATGTCCGAGTCTCCCCTAAATTTATAAATTGATTTCAACACAAATTTATAAGCCTTTCGCAGCTGAATTATTTCTTTTTTTCTATAGGAATGCCAGAAATGATGTGGGAAAAATTTGTTTATCATCAATCACCATGTTCATAAGTTTAGCTTCTTTGTTAAGTAGAGTATTTGAATTAAATCAAAAAAAAAAAATCTGTGGATACTGGGTAGTAACAATGACAATCAACAATCTGGCGTGTTATGAAAAACTTCTGAAGTCATCAGTCAAAAAATCGTTAAAATTTGACTGACCGATGTGCTAATACACGCGCTTACGCTTTGCAAAAACGTGCACCGAGATTCCAATTTTTGGCTCTAAAACTCGTAACAATTGCTCATATGAAAAATAATATCCATTTCATTTCCTGTTGTAAAACTATAAACGCGGATGTAATTTTTTTTTTGTTCATTATTTCAAAAGTTGTCCATTTTTTGAAAAACCGTTAAAATGTGCGTTTTATTTCGATTTAAAAAAAATTATAAATCATAAAGGGAGAATACGGTGTATGGAGTGCACATTAAAAAAACAAAAAAACATAATCGCATAATTCAATCCCCTTTTAACGGGTTTCAACAGTGTTATAGCATATCGACGCGAGTATTCCAAGTCGAACATGTTTGCCTCGTGTATCTCGCGCCTACCGAAACGCAAGCGCAATGAAAATGTTCTACAACGCACTTAAACATTAAACATTTTCGAATTTGTAACTCGCGATTGGGTCCGTTTTTTTTTTATTTTATACATTTTTATTGTTGTTATTTTCAACGTGTTGATTAAAAAAAATTTTTCGAAAACTGAAAGAAAAAAAAATTCAGAAATGTTGGTTTTTCTTCACCCACTCCCCCAAATATGATCGAAAACCGTTGAAAATCTACACGAATACTTTGGTAACTATAGTGCAAAGGGTGTACTGCTTACTTTTGAAAAAAAGTAAAATTTACCAATTTTTGATTTTACGATACCACTTTCGAGTCAAATTTTAGGGCTAAGGGTGCCCCAAAAATGAAAAATGGTTAGAACGTAAAAAAATTGATTTATACTCTAAAATCCACTTATTTAAAAAAAAATGTAATTTTAAAATTTAGAAGGTTCCTATTCAAAATTTTGATCCTCCTCCTCCCAATTTTGGGGTTAGGGGTTTGGATTATGGTTAAGAACCTTCTACACGTTAATTTGGACGGGAACCCAAAATTTCGTCAAAATCGGACCAGTAGTTGCGGAGGAGAAGAGTCACAAAGGAAAAATTCAAACCATGCAGATTCATATATGTATCAAGATTAAGATTAAACCTCTTATAAATACTGAAGTTTATGGTATGTATTCTTTGAGGTTCCCGATATGGAATCCTCAGAAGACACTTTCTTTGTGGTGCCCGGCATATGACTGGGGGTCTCATAGTTCAAAATATACACGGGCATCACAAGATACTAAATGTAAATACTTAGGCCTATGACACTCGAGCAGTATTTTTTTTTTATCATACAGCGCAGTAAATTCGAACAATTTTTTGAGAGAGCTTACATGATGGACGCGAACGACGTGTTATTTTTCAGTTTAATGTGCTACCAATATTATTTTAAAGTTAAAAAAAACTTGAAAAAAGAAAAAAGATTAGAAAATTTTGGATACATCCACTGAATTCATTTCGGATAACGATGCGACATTTCTATTTCAAACATGAAAAAAGTGGGACATAATTTTCATTAGTAGCATTTTTCTCAAAAATAACGCAACCAAATAATTTGAAATTACAAAATATTACTCGTATTTTAGGGATTTTGTTTGAGGGTGGTTAGCACTCATTTTTCCAATTTTTTCATTTCTTTATTATAGAATCAACTTTTTCGCAATTACCTACTCATTTTCCAAAGCACCTCTTCAACATCTTTCGTATTTAGCGCGCAAATTTGAAAAAAAAACCGCAGTATTCTACTGCTCGTGTGTCCCCTCGTTATATGATAACGACGATAACGTATCTAATACTTGCGGCTTACTGCTGCAGTATCAAAATCTGCAGTAAGTTTTGATACTGCAAATTTTTGTCGCGCAGTATTTTACTGTCGCGCTTACGTGTGACTGTTGTCATTTGTGTTGATGCAACTCATACTGCTGCAGTAAGCAGTAAAATACTGCTCGTGTGTCATAGGCCTTATATTCACACATAAAGAAGTTCAAGTTAGAAGCCCAAATTTTAAAAAGTTTAAAAATGATAAGAAAGAAACTAGATTTCATTTTGGAAACTAAGATTCCATTTCACGCGTAGATATGCCATAAAACCAAAAAAATTGGGAATATTAATATTTAACGCATTAAAAATCAAATCATCGTAGTTTTAAAAAATTTCAACAATATTATTCTCCGCTTTTAATAGGTAAGTAGCTAGCACCAAGAAACTTATAGGTCCATTCTCTTTCAAACCTCAACATTTTCCTACTCCATTGGCATTATGCATGATAATCAACAAAGCGCATAGAAAAACTCTATATCGCGGCGATATTTTATTTGCTCCTGTTTTAGCCATAGACAGTTGAATATCGTATTATCCAGAACTAAATTCTTTCATATTATAAACGTACAAATAAAATCAAACAGACGTTGAACTGCGAATGTGGTGTGAAAAGAAGCATTGCAAGGCAAGGTGATGAGACTTCACCACACTTCATAACAAAAGAAAAAAAAAAAAAAAAAAAAAAAACACGTAAATAATTCTTGATATTAGAAGGGAGCCTACGCCATTTTTTCGTATATCAAAAAGTAAACAACATTTGGAATAACTTAGAACTAAAAAGAGAAAAATAATTTACGCAGACCGCTGGATCATCGAATAGGATACTAATCTTGAAAAGACAAAAAAACCAAAGCCGTCCAAATTACACCATACCTACTTCACCTACTGCTACCCACTATCCATCTGACATTGAAAGTACAGTCTGTCAAATATAGCTTGAGACTTTTTGACAGCGCAAAGTTAGGCAACAATTCATGCATGGTTACTCAAAATGTGGATTGTATTACAAAGTAGGTAAATGTGTTATTACCCATCAACTCATCGAATTTCACTGGAAACGGATTTACCGTACTGTTTTATGCTTTAGTGTTTCGACTATTTGGCCAGCATTTGCAGTTTGAACACATTTCGGGAAGTAATGAAATCGTGAAAAATGTCGCGCTTTTTGCCTAACTTTGCGCTGTGAAAAAGTCTCAAGCTATATTTGACAGACAGTAATGTTCATTATTTAGCACGTCACGAATGGATTGAAAACAGAAAAAAACTAGAGAGAGAAACCAAAAGGGGAGAGGGAGAGAGAGAAAAGCAAACGGCTGAGCGCGTTCGCGGCAGTCCGTAAGTATGATTCGATATTTTAGTTTAACCCAGGGTGGGCAAGCGGACCGAAATAAGTTATTTTAATTTTCATATTTAGTCAACAAACATTTCTGGGCTTACCAAGGGAATCTTTCGAAACGTAAAAAAACCGATTTTCACTTGGCAAAGTTCGATGGAAAGCATATGGATTTGCTAACCTCAACATAAAAATTATACTTGCCAAAGTTAATATGTGGGGCGGGGGAGGTAGGGGCGGTCAACATTTCAAAAAGCAGGTAAAATAACGAAAATCATAAAAATTACGAAAAAAAAAAACACTATATGGTATAAAATGAACGGGAATAAAATACATAGTCATCAGAACAAACCCCATGGTTAGAATACACTAAGAAAACGCCCCTAAAGGTGGGTTAATTTTTCAAAAAATACTACGCATAATTCAGCTGGATATCATCAAAATTCACGAAGAAAACGTGCATTCGAAAATTCTTCGAAAATATGTTAAATCAGTAGAATGGCGTCCCAATAAAGGGTCTATACAGTTGTAGCTGCCTAAGTTGAGCGGAGCCTTTACTGGGACATCATTCAACTGATTTATAACATTTTCGAATTCACGTTCTGTACGTGAATTTCGATGATATCAAGTCGAGCACAGCATTTTTTGAAAAAGAACTCCCGATTGAAATTCACGTGCAGGGCTTTTTTGTGACTAGGTTAGCAGATGATATTCTTTCATTTCTAGACAGCAAATTTCAAAAACGCAATACGTATAGAGACACCTTAATGAGTCAATGCAAAAAAATGTACTCACCGTTATACTCGTCGAATAGTTTGACACACTGATTGAGAGGCAAAATGCTACCGCATAATGTATTCGTTCCTAAAATATAAGCGCAACTGTCGGTTATATTAATTTCCAATTCCCCAATTCGATGCACTCCTTTGCTGAGTCCCATCGCAGAAACAGCATCAGTTACTAAAACTAATCCTGAAAACAGAAAGAGCTCTAGTAGCTACAATTAGATCTGTGAAGGCTATGATCAGAGATGAGTATAAGTATGGAAAAGACAAACTCATATCACACTGATATTTTACTATGAAAAAGCTACAACGCCTCAACTCACAATAAGGCCAGTGGCGTACATGTGTGGATAAAAGCTAGGGGACTGCCTGAGTTATTTTTTAGGAGGGGGCGGATCCCGGACAGCGTGGTGATCAAATTCAACTTCTTAAGTGCTTTTGGAAGGGAGAGGGTAGTGATTTTCAGACTTTGCATTGGGTATGGCCTGCAGACATGAAGTGGTAATTTTATCAAGTGACGCCATCTGGAGTTGGGATCCGTTACCACTCCTAGTATAAATATGCCTAGATGTCTATTTAGCTTACAATGGCCGGTTAAGATTTCTAGAACCATTTTCAGTTTCTTTCTATCCGTTCTAAGAATTTGTAGAACAACGGATTTTTGAAATGTATTTTTGCCTCTGATGTTGAGTATTTGTGTGAGTGTCAAGAATGGTTTCATGGGAACATTTACATTGTGATGAAAAAATAAGAAGATTATGATAATAGTAATAATAATAATAATAATATCAATTTATTGGGACAAAAACATATGAATTGCAGCCAAGGTGGGACAAAACTGAAAAAAAAAAATGAATCGAATCACAAATTCTAGCTAAAATGGACTTCAAGAATGAATCGAATCCGAATAAGAAATTCTTCAAAAATCTCTCTTTTGTTCTTTGATTTTGTTTTTTGTTTTTTTCACTATTCCACCGTAGTTATTACCACAGTACCACTATCCACATAGAAGTGAAATAATGATATGGATTAAACGGTGAAAAATTCAGTTTTTTAAAAGTATTAATAGTTCATGATTCATTACTTCGTACAAAAATTACGTACAAGAACCAAAATGTCGAAAAATGAAACTATTCAGAAGGGTGATATTAAATGAAATTATTTTAAATTTCCGCATAGTTGAAAAACAATCGCCTAATTTGCAAATAGTTTTTTCTTGCATATTTTTTATTGCAAACATCATGTTCGAAGTCGCCCATTTTGGGAAAAATCACCCAAGCTAGCAACACTGATAAATAATAACAATAAAAGACAAAAACCTCGTGGCGGTATAGGCTGCCCTTAAATTCACAACAGAAAAACAAAATGTTTATAAAAATGCTACGTTGCCAATAGATACCAATAAAAAATCACTTTCTTACCAACCAAAATTTTCGATCATTGAATCGTGCTGAAAAGCACGAATAAGGTGAAGGAGTACGGGGGCGGCAAGCCCTCCTCCACCTCCAAAGCAGGAGACAACCTCATATCAACCCTCTTTGTGTTGATAATTATGAATGAAATACTCAAGTCTCCATCAAGTCATGCAGCAAGAAGAGTAAAGCTTTTCCATAAGGATAACATACAAATAAAACGCAAGCAGCTATGTATCATTAGTGGAACTACGTTTTTAATTCGGGCTCATTTAAATCCGCTGATGATGTGTTGTTAACCTTTTTACGCCCACACCAGTACCGAGGCTCACTGAGAAGTGTAACTGAGGATATGTAGTACTTCTTGTCCATGGGAATCACATAGCACACCGTCAGTGCAACAACGCCACATCTCAAAAAAAAAAAAACATGTAAAAATTCAACGAAAAGGTACCCTTTTCCCATACTTTGTTGGAATAAAATGAGCTAATTTAATGTATCTCACACAGTTTCACCGATTTACATTTTTAATTTCACCTAAAAATGTATGTAAAAAGAAATACTTTTTTGACACGTGTCCTTGTAATTGCGAATTTTTTACTTTAGATGCGGCCTTATTGTATTGAAGGTGCGAAAGCCCATATCTAATAAATACTAGCCATTTAGGGCTCCTTAAGCCTTCCTTAAATTATGACCATGCCTTATAAAGGACACCTTTCGACCTGAATTAAAGAAATCATAATATTATATTCTTCCGCAATAAACCTTACAAACGAGTAGAGCGTTTGAGCTTCTTATAAGTACATTAGGGGAGGTCCGCTAAAAAGCGAATAAACAGAAAATGAAAAGAAACAAAACATGTGGCGAGAATAAAAACCTTCATCGGCAGTATTGTGGTGAAAGGAATAAAGTAAGCAAACAAATTTTCGGCACGCTATGCTATACCATTAATTTAAGGATTTTTTTTTTCATATTAAATCGATATCAGTTCGAAAAAACAGTACGATACGACAAAGATGCTAGAAAACCGATTGTTATTTCAAGTATGTGCATATAATAGCGCAATAGAACTGCACACCGAAATATTTCAAGAAATGATAAGGTGAGGTACTTCTGAAAAATATACGCAGTAAATATCTTTTCACAATATATGCGTGTAAACACCATCTTCATATCCTTTTAACTGAATGTAAAAAGCATAACTTCATAAACGACCAACTTAATGCACTCGTGCAGTAAAGTAAATAGGTAATTTAGGTATGCCTACTGTAATAATATTCGATTTAAAGCAGTCAGACGTCGTAAATCATTGCTTATAATACTCACCAATGGAGGTCATGACAGAACGCATGTATGCCTAATGTATGTAATGATAATACGATTTCGATCGTGAAATTTCTTGTTTCATCGTTTCATTCTTTTGCGTATGCTAAATTAACTTAAAAATCGGAATTTTTCAACGAAGTTCGCAATTTTTCATACATATATATATATATATAGATTTATCTATGGATAAAGTGGCATCATTTTTCGTCGTCTACAGGTAAAGTGGCATCTTTTTTACAAAGTGGCATCTTTTTTTTGATGCCACTTTACCATCACATTGCTCATCGATTCAGCTTTGTGTCATGACGTCACTGGTGTGGTTATTTGGGTGATGCCACTTTACCACTAATATTCTATTTTTCATACAAAAAATTTTTTTCGGTCTACGGTCGTAGTAGCTTCATTTTTTTGATGTTTACAGGTAAAGTGGCATCATTTTAAAAATTTGTTTCTAAGAAAACCTATGATATTATACATTCCGTTCGCCATTGCGGTGTCGTTAATGTGACATTAGATGCACTTCTGAGGAATGTGCAAATTGATGCCACTTTGACCATAGATCACTATATATATATATATTTTTTTTTTAAAGGAAGTTTTGAAATGACTAATTTTTAGTAGTTCTCATCCGACAAAAAAATGTATGAAAACTCTGAAGAAATATGGAAAAAAAAAATCGAAAATAAAAGTTGGTACGATTTTTAGCGACTTTTTGACGATTTTTGGTAAAAAATAGCGACTTTTTGGCGAGTTTAGCGACCTGGTAGACCGACAGACACCCTGTGTAAGTAACATTACCTAAATTTCTAGATTTCGCGCAGGAAATCACTTATAGTTCACTACCAAAAAATTTAAAACTTTTGTATATTTATTTTATATTACGTATTTATAGAATTTTCAACCATGAAAAATTGAAAACGTTGTGAAAAATAGCTTATGTGACTCGTCAATAAAGCGAGATTATAAATTCGGGCAATTGTAGCACTCGCCTACGGCTCGCGCAATAACCATACGCTCATTAGACTTGTTCTATAATCTACCATTTCGATAAAAAGCTCAAGGAAAAGTTATAGTTCGCTAGTCAGAACCAGAAACTTGACAGATATCGACGTCAATGATTTTCTATTATTTCATTCTATTCGTAACAGTTTTTGGCATAAAAATTACAAGAGTGTAATGAGCAGAATATCTTTATAATTTTTTTTTCAATTACGTTTTTAATATAAACAAATAAAAATGATTAAGCCAAATTCATTTATCTTGATATTAATTATACTAAGTTACAATATTATTAAATAAATAAAAAAATATTATTAGATATCATTATATTGAATAAAATAAATTTAAATTGTTCAAATGTTCATTATGTAAGTTTTATAAGAATCGAAACTTTATTTCTGTTGAAAGAAATTATTTTATAATTTTTAAATCGTATATTTTTTTTATTTAAATAGGCCCAATATAAAATAATGGATTCATTAGAGAAATAATAATTTTTTTTCCTACCTTCATAATTGACTCGATAAGCAATCCTTACAGCAGCCGGATCAGTATGACAACCATCGTTGATTAGTCCGAAATAAATTGAATTGTTATCGATATTTGCAGACGTCAATAACCCCAAAATTCCAGGATCTCGATGATGGAACTAAATTATAATAGCCATTTTTATAACTTCTGAACGCTTGAATAAAAACTATTCTATTTCAAAATAGGAAGGCCTAATCTCTTTTGCCAATACAAGAAAAATACTTACGTATTTACGATATTACTTTTGATGCAACGCACGCAAAGTGACTATAAGTTTTACCTTTAATTGAAGCACTTGAGCTTTACAAACTTTTTAAGCATCAAAACATCTTTATTTGAAAGAAACAAAAGTAGAGCAAAGTCATGTAGCGTTTTTTCTTCCTCCGAATATCACGAATGAAGGGGACACATAGTTTCGTTTTATAAGAGTATGACAACAAAATTGTCTGCTCAACCCTTTTCTCATACACCTTCTCCATTCTTATGGAAATCACTCCATTCCTTTGTGGGGGGGATTAAAAATTAAAAAATAAATACAAAAATTCAAATAGCGCTTAAGAAAATCTTATGCGCACGATTTCTACCAGCAAATAGTGTGCGTATAATAGTCTGATTCTTCTCAACTCGTGCGAATTTTATCGTACAGTGGTGGTGATTCTTATATTAACCCTCAATACCGCTGGAGAACGCTTCTTCAAGCATATCATTGCCTATTTTTCCGAAGTTTGTTTATCGGCAAAAAAAAAAAAAAAAAAAAAAAAGGCATACCGTTCTGTAAAGTGATTTGTGGAGGAGTTATTGCTTTGTTTTGTTGTAATTTTGGGATTCGATAAGAATTATGTTTTACTCGCCTAATATAAAATTGCAATAATTTCACGAAAAATTATTCCAGAAGGTTGACATTTTCGTCACAAGCTATTCTAGCAATGTAGGTATTTGGACTTTCAGCATAATATTCGCTACGCTACCAGCATCTTTGAATGATTCGTTTTACCGACTTGACGATTTGCAATTCTTCGACGCACTAGTAAAACCCCAAAAATGGTATTTTCATCTCAAGTAGCAACTTTCGAATTGTTATTTTGAGAGCCAATAATTATAGTTTCCTCCCTTGTATAGATGGCATTACGCTAGGTTTGCGCTAAGAGGTGTTTACAGTGGTTAAGCTTTCAGTTAATTTCAAATCTAAGAAACAGGATGAATTGCCTGGAAAAAAATTTATTTCAATGAGGATTGAAGTAGGAAGCACTCGTTCTCTTACGATTCTTTTTTCACAAACATAACACCCCATTCACTCAGGAATGACTGCTTCGTCTTTTTACCTTTTTTTCCACTTGCAGCGGATGGAAAAATTTTTTATGCGCGGCAATAGGCGTGAAATTACACATCACAGATATTACAGCAGAGTTATATGTAGGTATATAGATATACATATGTCCTGTGATACTAACCGGCGGCATCGCGTTAAATAAATGCGTTATAAGGGTAGCGCCATTTTTCACAGCTTTCTCCGCTGTGCTCAGATCCGCCATAGAATGCCCTAATGAAATTAAAACAAATTGACCGAATAACTAATTAGTAATGAAATACGGGAAAGTAAACATGCGTAATAAACATGGATTCGAAAATGGTCAAGGAGGCTTCCAACACCGTAGCCGATAAAGAAGAAATGTAGTTGCTTTTAAATTGAAAATTTTTAGTACATAGTTTATTCAAGGCACACCTACCGATTGATACAACAATACCATTTTCTTTCAAATCTTTAATGGTCTCTAATGCTCCATCAATTTCAGGTGCGATAGTCATGATTTTCACATTTTTTAAATTACCGTAAGTTTCCATTACATCATTCATACCCTATATGCATACAGTGTGTGAATAAATAAAAGTAGTGTATAAGGTAATTGCTACCACGGTGCCAACCAGCGCCATCCATACTATGAAATACATCATTAACCATAACTTCTTGATTTCATAGCTCGCAAGTGTCGAAGGTGAAATCTTAATCGCTGTAAAACGTTTGAATACTTCAAGGGAACAAACCTACTGTATTTCACTTCAAGTTATAATCGTGAACCAATTAAGCACTTGTTGTGGGCCTTTTTGGCTCGTTGTTGTAAGGAGAAGAATAAAATTAAAAGAACGAACAAGAACGAGACTATGAAGAGAGTAGTTAAAGCATTGAGAATGAGAACGAGTCTGGAACACGATCAAATGACTGGGTCTTTCCAGGAACGAGAACAAGAACAGACGTATGTTCGTTCCTACAACACTGTTCCCTACTACGTAATTTTTAGTATTCACACATAACACATTTTCAATCATGATAATTGATAACGTAATTATTATTCATGCAATTATACCGTGCCACCTACATAAGTATACTAAAGAAAATGAAATAATGAAAACAAATTATAACCGCAGAAGCTTACATTTTTTAAAGAACGTAAATGTCCTTTCGCATGAGCACCAACTTTGTCTTTGCTAATGAATGGACCCTCCAAATGAATACCTAAATTGATTGCAGCACCACATGTTTCCCCTATTTTAGGTAAAACCTGCAGCGCAAAAATAATACTATTAAGAATAAAGCTAACATAGTTAATAAACTCAACACTCAAGCGTAATACCTCATCAACAAAACGCATAGCTAAACATATACAACAAAGGTAGTATCCTGGCATCGATAAATGCATTTCAATGGGGAAAATTCTGTTGAAAAGTGTATCACCCACAATACCCATTAATCGAGCTAATTTCTTAAAATTTTGAAATTAGAGTACACTGAGTTAGAATGCAGATAGGTATAAAGAAACATCAAAAAATTAAAATTAGTAGCCCTACATCAACTATTTTAGTAATGTGATATCAAAATCAAATAATAATTTCTTGGTTAGGTGGAAAGAAATATACCACATCAACTAAAAACGTCGTATAATGGCCTGTGCTACATCATGACGACTATGCAGTATACACCTACTTACATTTAACGTAATACCTTTCCAATTACAGACAAATCTTTATGCAAAAAATTACCCACACCCGTTAGAAGGCTCAAGAGAATCATACAAAATAAAACCCGAAAATAAAGAGTTATACTGTGCTTGGCTGGCTATGGCTTCAGAAATTATTTTCAATTACCTATAGATACTCCTAGTAGAAAAACACTGACCAACCGCTTCTGGCGTACCCCAGGCGCGACCACACATGTTATAAAATGAAGTTATAATAGGCTACACCGAACTTCATTAGCCCAACATGTTCAATTGGTGCAAATAGTTTTGATAACCACTTATTATGGTCTAATACCGAATATCTAATGTAGGTGCGATTTTTGAATTTGGATGTCGCACTTTATACGCGTATTTTTATAAATTAAAAAAAAAAAAATGTATATCTACGCGCATATCTTAATTAAATTATAAATTTTTATAGTTTTCAATAACTCTGCACTTATTTACGATGCTTTCACTCTTATGCTGGAATCGTGCACCCATGTGACACACTTCAATTTTTTGTATTTATAAGTAAGTAAACTAAAGTGTTGAAAGTTCATAATAACTCAATTTGTAAAGCATAAAAGTTCCTTTGTAATTGTATTAGGAAAGCCGAATTTTCTATTTAACATTTGATTAATTGCCTTACTTGATTCGGCACAACACTGATTCATGATAAAACTAATTTAATTTAATTAATAATGAAAATAATAAAATGTTAGACATTTATTATTAATTTTATGATAGTTTTCATCATTTAATGTCGTATAAAGAACCCAAAGAAATAAAATAATTGATGTTCTGTTTAAAGAAGGCTAATTTCACGATGAGGGATGCAAAGATCACTTAGTCGCACGCAGGGTTAAAAACCACAACCACCAAAAACCACCACAAACGTATGTTTTGAAAATTTGAAACGGTTTTCATAACCATTCGAAACCATTTCAAACATTTCTGATACAATCACCAAAAAGAATCACAACTAATGACCATAATAAAAACCACAAACAAAACAATAATCTTAACAGAAAAGTTTGAAAATTATGAAAAACACATCACAACAATCATTTCCTTAAATTTCAAAAAAAAAAAAAAACGAAACCATAACAACCAATTCACGAATTGGTTTCAATTGGTTTCAAAATTCAATTTTGTATTTTTGCGTTATAAAATTCACAACACTGAATCTCAAAGTTAAATTATGTTTACAATCTAGGTGACATTACATAAGAATAAATAATTTTGCAAACTGGTTAAGCCAAATAGCCAATACACAAACAATTAAACAAATCTCAATTTCTAATTTTGAAGTGACATCATGTTGTAAGCATTCTACATTCCTCGTTTATTTAGTTTTAGATTTTTGCCGTTTTCAGCTTTTGAACTTTTGATGTTTTGAAGTTCTGACTCCTGAATTTGAAATGAAAATAAAAATTTTTCTATTATTTTTATTTTCAATTTTTTACATTGGTATTTTACTTTTCTCATGAGTCATAACTACTTGAAGATTTTAAAATATTGAAATAAAGCAAAATAAATAAAAGAGTTGGAAATAAAAGACAAATTTTAATTCATGAATTTTCGAGTCATTTTATTTTATTGTACAAATCGACAGACATACATACATACAAACACAATAACAGGGCTTTTGCAAATACAAATGTGGAAAAAACCACAACCACCATAACCAATTGAAAATTGAATTTGTTTCAATTGAAAACCTTAACCACCATCGCAAATTAGAAAAGAGAACCAAGAACCATTATATGTTATATTGAAAGAATTTTGAAAACCTTTTCAAAACCATAACCAAAAAAAGAAAGAAATTGGGATTTCAAAACCACTTAAAACCATTTCGGACATTCAATTGAAAACCAATTCAAAAACCACAAGTACCACAACCTAAAACTTAACTATCACGTACCACAACTACAACAACCAATTGAACCTGAAACGGTTTTTAACCCTGGTCGCACAGTACTGTCGATCGGGGTTACTATGCACATATTTTTTTCGCGAGTTGCTGACTTTGAAGCTCTCCAGCGCCTGAACTATGAACGCTAGAAAGATGAGTATGTACTAACATTAATGCTGCATGATAACCGGTATAACCAATTATGCGTAAACGAGTACTCGTTTCGATAACGATTGACGATGATCGGTTTCATAACCGAGCATGGCAATTATCGAAAAATATCTGATCCTACCAGGGCCGGATTTAGGGCAGGGCCCAAGGGGCATGGGTCCCGGGCCCCCACAAATTTGGGGCCCCCACAATCAAAAAATCATAAAAGTATCCCTTAAAATGACAGGTAAAAAAGTTTTTAACCAAGAGGTACGTTACAATGATTTTCCTTCTCTTCATAAACCGGAAACCCCTATACAGAAAATAATAGGCAACATCTTTTATTCATTAAAAATGACCAATTGCTGGCCACCAAACATACAAGTCAAGTTTATATTTATAATTTTTGTACTGTTTATAATTTTTATCAATAATTGTGTTTTGTGTTTGTTCGTCATTCCGATTTATAATTCGGTTACTATTATTAGATTGTTAGCGATTGCGTTTCAAATATTGTACTTGCTGTTCTGTTATTTATATTTTTTATAAAGGTATAATTAGTGCATCTGTGCATTACGAGATTAGGACCATTAGGTACGAATAAGGAATCCCCTGCGACGGTCATATTTGGCTTCCAACCCACTGCAAAAAATGTTCAAATAAGGGCCCCCACATTTACTGGGCCTCGGGGTCCACGAAACCTAAATCCGGCCCTGATAATAGGAAGTACAAAATAAAATCTGTTAGGAGCGCTAATTGAAGATTGTCTTTTCTACCATTTTCCTTAAGCGGTGCTTAAATAAGTAAATGCGAAAAAGTTGATTTTAAAACAAAGAAATGAAAAAATTGGAAGAATAAATACAAAGCGCCTTCAAAGAAAGTTTCTCAAACAACATATTATAATTTTAAATCATTTCACTGCGTTATTTTTGAGAATAACATAGTTCAACTACGTAAACAACTATTGATAAGCTCATAGAGTATTTATAATGACTGGTCTATGTTCTAATTGGTCATATGTTACGCGCGTAATGACCAATCATAACGCTAGAATGTAGGTAGTTTCATTTCTACCTTCCTAAATAATATCGTTCAGTTTTCAGTGAACGACTAAAATTCGTTTGTGATTTGAATCATCAGCTGAATTGTGTTTTTATTTTACGAGTTAGTCGAGGTAAATTTACCACATTTAGTGATGTTCCTTGAAAAGTAAAGTGTTGAAAAGTACTTTCTCTTTTCATGAAAAGTGAAAAGAAAAGTTGGTCCGGAAAAGTGAAAAGTGCGACTTTTCAATGTTTACATACAGCAGTGTGGCATATCGATTGACATTAATTTTCAACGCTGAGAACGATGGTAACATTGATTTTTTTTTAAAACCATTCTGTTTTTTATTTTTTAATAAAATTTCGTTTCAAATTTTAAGAAATGTAAAATGTTGATACTTGCTATGTTTTAGAGATTGTTTCATTCTTGTTCTTGTTTCATTTTAATTTTTAATAAAATTTCTTTTCAAATTTCAAGAAATGTTGCTATGTTTTCGTCTTATTTCTGATTCAAAATAGAAATGAAAAACTTTTTTAACCCTAAAAGCACCTGAAAAAATTCTTAGTAAAGACTAAAAAGTAAAAAAGACTTTAAATTATCAATTTATCACTAGTCACTACTCACTAGTGTAAAATTTTATATTTGAATCAAATTCAAATCATTTTTTTTTTATTTAATAAAAATTTAAAATGTAAAATGTACTTCAAAAATCAAAATCGATGCCTGGTGGTGCCTGGTACTAAATATAAATATCATAAATAGTAATACTTCATAGCTAAAAATTGAGTGAAAAACTAGAAAAAGTGATGCATTACGAACAGGTATATTTGATTTGATTGTTTTTGAATAATTTATTTTACAATTCGTAAAACAAATGCTACAAACATTCAAAAATAGTCCATATGGGTATCATTTTGAAGGATAGGACGCGTTGTATCCATTTT
Source organism: Phenacoccus solenopsis (assembly GCA_009761765.1). NCBI lineage: Eukaryota > Metazoa > Arthropoda > Insecta > Hemiptera > Pseudococcidae > Phenacoccus > Phenacoccus solenopsis. The sequence goes on from CM019755.1 coordinate 43,745,118, forward strand.
CAACACGTTTCATTACTTTTCACCACTTTTCACAACTTTTCACACTTTTCAGGCCCACTTTTCACTTTTCTTTTCATGTTTTTAACTTTTCATGAAAACTCCCATCACTAACCACATTCCAACTTGCTGATTGGTTGTTACAGGCGTGATGTATGACCAATTAGAACATAGACCAGTCATTATAATTATAAATACTCTATAATCGGTTGTATAACCAATAACCGATTATGAGATTGACGAAGCCTAATCGATTACGATGATCGGTTATTGTGCAACACTTGGTGATGTCAAGAGAATATTCTCGAGCACGCACATTTGAGAATATTCTCGTGAGATCAATTTTTCAAAACCCTACATGTGATGTATCAAAATACTCGTATTGTTGAGCTGTTGACGAAATTAGCATCAAAAATGGAATCAGCTCATTCTATTGTCTCGTAATAACCCTAACCATAAGATTGACCCTGGTAACCTTTTATTATAATATAATATAATAATATTATTCCCTTTCAATACTTTCTATAATATTATTGGAGCTTCTTTTTGTTTTGGAGGTAGGAAGTAGAGGTGAAGGTGGAGGTATCTGAAAAATTTTGAAGGTAGGAGTCGAATGTTACCCCCCCCCCCATTCAGATTACTTTGCATAGTCCATAAAAAATGAACGAAAATGCATCACAAAAATTATATTTGCCTCTTATAACACATTATAAGGAAACAAAAAACATCCTCTTTTATTTCTTAAGGGTTTAGGATCATGCCCATTCTCAATTTGTGGCACATTTGGAAAAACAAATTTGTTTGAGTGGTTTTGGTACTGTTTCAGAAATTCAGTTGTAAATTTTTATTCTGCGAGAACTTTTTGGACTCTTCCTTAGTGATGGGACTTTTCATGAAAAGTTAAAAACATGAAAAGAAAAGTGAAAAGTGGGCCTGAAAAGTGTGAAAAGTTGTGAAAAGTGGTGAAAAGTAATGAAACGTGTTGAAAATGGATACAACGCGTCCTATCCTTCAAAATGATACCCATATGGACTATTTTTGAATGTTTGTAGCATTTGTTTTACGAATTGTAAAATAAATTATTCAAAAACAATCAAATCAAATATACCTGTTCGTAATGCATCACTTTTTCTAGTTTTTCACTCAATTTTTAGCTATGAAGTATTACTATTTATGATATTTATATTTAGTACCAGGCACCACCAGGCATCGATTTTGATTTTTGAAGTACATTTTACATTTTAAATTTTTATTAAATAAAAAAAAAATGATTTGAATTTGATTCAAATATAAAATTTTACACTAGTGAGTAGTGACTAGTGATAAATTGATAATTTAAAGTCTTTTTTACTTTTTAGTCTTTACTAAGAATTTTTTCAGGTGCTTTTAGGGTTAAAAAAGTTTTTCATTTCTATTTTGAATCAGAAATAAGACGAAAACATAGCAACATTTCTTGAAATTTGAAAAGAAATTTTATTAAAAATTAAAATGAAACAAGAACAAGAATGAAACAATCTCTAAAACATAGCAAGTATCAACATTTTACATTTCTTAAAATTTGAAACGAAATTTTATTAAAAAATAAAAAACAGAATGGTTTAAAAAAAAAATCAATGTTACCATCGTTCTCAGCGTTGAAAATTAATGTCAATCGATATGCCACACTGCTGTATGTAAACATTGAAAAGTCGCACTTTTCACTTTTCCGGACCAACTTTTCTTTTCACTTTTCATGAAAAGAGAAAGTACTTTTCAACACTTTACTTTTCAAGGAACATCACTACTCTTTCTATGTATAAAGTTGACTTCTGCGTCATACATTTTCCCAATCTTTGTCATCAAAAAAAAAACGACTTATATTAACTTTCTTTTTTCTTCGCTTCTATACTAATGCAATTGCATTTGATAGCTGATAACGTTATCTAGAAGACAAGCTCAAACTCGAAAATATTTGTTTTTTTGTTTTTTTTTTTTTTTTTTTCAGAATGATCGTTGTTTTATGTAGAACACATTAGGCAACTCGTTGGCCACATCACTTTCCTCCTTTCAGTATTATTGTGACCGCGCAACAAAAAACCATGAGTGTGCAAAGTTACCTATCGAGTGCAAAATAACCCCGATCGACGGTATGTACAATTATTGTACGATGTATCTTAGATAAAAAAAAATCATCCATTGATGAAGGACAACCGAAACATAATGCCATTATTATCACGATTATTTTAACGATTATAAGACATATTTTACCAACAGCAGAATAGTTCTGAAGAGTATAGGCTGCTTTCTCCTCCTGATTTCATGAAAAAAAAACCCAAGTTGTATTTCGGTTAGGTATTACAAATTAGGATATCGAAAATATATTTTATGAGTAGTTAGTAACGGTACTAATTATTAACGCTAGAAAACTACACTGGGTGAAAATACACCTGGCAGGCGGCATGTTCTTTTTCATGCAGCATAGACAATAGACAACTGCACTACCGCCCTCTCAGGCCCAAACGCTACCGCGTGACGAAGCGCTTCTCCTGAGAAATAAAATGTGGTATGCGTTCATTTTTTCTGCGAGTGAGGTATATAGTCCAAGGAAATAAGCTCATTTTTTGACCAAACCTGGAAAAAAATGGTAGTGAGCTGAATTTCACATTATATGTGCAGAATGGTGTCCTTAACAAGGTATAAAAAGTTGTCACCCGTAGGCTTCGACCATATACTATGGACTGCTAATTCAAATGGTAGAAATTGAATCCAACAACAGTAGTAGTTAGATGCGCTGACGCATGCGTAGTTTCAGTTTCCTTATCAACTTATACAGTTATGATTCACTGAAATAATTATTAATATACTTTCTTTAACGTAATTTTAATTATTGAGTAGTATTAATGAAGTGAAATCAGTAGTTGATGTTGATTTAACATTCTTATCATTGAAAATTGTCATTTTCATTCCTGAAATATCACTACGCATGCGCGAGCTCATCTATGATGTTGTTATTGTTAGCTTCACTTTTGTGTTCGTTTCTGTACGAACATTAGCAGTCCATAGTATATAGTCGAAGCCCGTAGGTAGTATGTGCATTTTTTTTAAAGTCAAGTATGACTCTTGCATTACACATGTCGTTTCCTCAACTCTGGGAATGAAACAAGTTTCCACACACCACTTGCACATTTTCTAAATATGAGCCAGGTAAACAATATGAATTGCAGCTGCATTGAAATAGGCCTAAATTAATTCAACGTAGTGAATACAACGTATAGGTTAACTTTTAGTTTTAAATATTATTTTGGATTTTCTTGTATACTGAGATTCGGTAAAGGGTAGCTAATTATCATATTTTTCAAGTATATCCAAAGAATTTTCCTTTACGAGTACCTAATAGCATTTGCAACAATTCGTTATCTGATGGAGCAGCTGTTGCAACTGTGCAAGAACGAGGTATTGTTGCTATTAGAAAGACTATTCTGCTTGCACATGCAGGGAAACAGGTTGAAAGCTGATAACTTTCAAGTTAGCATTACAAAAACATTTTGCACGACCTAATTTTCTATTACTTCAAGACTGAAATGTTTGAAGCTGTGTGGTCATTGTTGTGGAGCTGATTGCACGAATAGTATGGAGGTGGAAATGAGTGATGAAGAGGGAATAGATGATCCCGAACCGAGTTGAAACAAATATTTCAAAATATATCTGTAGTTTTTTTTTTTTTTTTTGTTCTATAATGTAAATCTGGAGAAGGATTTCTAAAGGAGGGAGGAGGAAGGGGAGGGGGAATCGTCGGGAAAAATTACTTGTTTATCTTCATCACCTACCAAGGTCACTTGATGATAGATATGAACACATGTGAATAAATTTTTCCAAAATTAATGTATTTTGGGCCCCCCATTTTGGGCCCTTTTATGACTTTTTGGGAAAAGTTTTTCATGTACCTTATAGAAAATTGAACAGGGAATATTTTTTAATATTAACAATTTTTGCGTAGCACGCACCGTATAGAAGATAAAAACAAAGAACTGATTTTCGAAAGGGAATTCTAAAAATTGGTATATTTTGACCTCCCCATTTTGGGCTTACAAATGACGTTTCGAGAAAACTATCTCACTCATTCTGTAGAAAATTTAATGGGGAACATTTTTTAATATAGCTTATTTTGGCGTAGAACCCTTATTTTCGGAGATATTAGCAAAAAATAGTTGAAAAACTGTTTTTTGTGGGGTTTTAGCTCCCTCCAGGGGTTAGCTCACCCCCTACGGGTGACAACTTTTTATACCTTGTTAAGGACACCATTCTGCACATATAATGTGAAATTCAGCTCACTACCATTTTTTTCCAGGTTCAATCCTAATTTCTTTGTACTAATGCAGATGGTAATAAACCAAAAATTTCAAATTTTATTTTTTATTTTTTTAAATAAAAATTTTATATTTTTTTTTACAGTACTATTCTTGTAAAATGAAACTTACTAATAAATTTATATGGAAACATCTTATAATAGACTAAATTTATCGATCAAAAAAATTTCATTTTGAAAAGTTACTTCGTTTTCAACTGTTGGTAGAACTAAATTTTTATTAATCCTCTGACTTTCAGCACATAAAATGAAATTATTTGAATTTGTTTACCGAATACTAATTTTTTTTATCTAAAGATTAACACCTTTCACCCAAAATTATAATTTAAAAAAAATTTTCAAGTTTTAACATCTGTAGTATTCCAGGGTTAACTACCATTTACACTCCACTTCTGGGGCCACAGAACTAACTATCTACATAACTTGAAGACAATATAATTATCCCTTGTAGCAAATTAAGTAGTATGTATACTGCGATATACGATACAAAAATCTTACTTTTCTATAGACTTCAGGATGAGAAGACACTAATGTTGGACAAAAACCAGTTACACCATATTGCAATAAACCGTTAGCAACGGTTCTCAATCCCTCTTCAACATTATTTTCATTGAAAGTAAAATCAATACCAAATCCTCCTAAAATAAAAATCTCGTTTCTAGTTCTTACACATTCCTTCATGAAAAATTTATCGTTCTACTCACCGTTTACTTGAAGGTCCAATAACCCTGGTGATAACAATGCTCCTTTACAATTTACTCTATAGTCTGGTTCAACTTTCTCATCAAAATATAGTTTCATCTGATCTTCGATTTTACCATTTCTGACAAATAAATACTCTTCAGATTGTATTTCACCATCCCTCAAAATATTACAGTTCTCAAATCTTATTAATTCACTTGTTTTAGTCATATTCACCAAGGCTTAATTACAGCGTTGGCTAAAAGCGGAAACGTTCAGTTCACTCATGCAAATATGAAAATTTTTCACAACTTATGCATGAAAACAAGTTGACGAGCGGATCGCCGTACCGTTTGATATCCAATCAGAATCGTTGTTATCATATGATTATACAACCAAAGGAAGCAAGAGCCTCTTACGGGTATCTTTTGCTTTGAGGATCTTTCGATATAATTATAGGGTTATTATAATAAAGCGCCGGTTATAATGGCACTGACTGGGTCAGTGAAATTTTCACGGAATGGCTAGAACTACCCAAAAAAAATCCCCATTACTTCAAAGTGATAACAGAGTAACATGAACAAACAAATGTTTGACACTGTAGAAATTCACTCAAAAGTTAAAATATTTCAACTTTTCACTGAAACCCAGTGAATCTTTCATTGCCTGATTCACTGGCTATTATAAACGGTTCCATAAAAAAACACAGGTTCAACTTTTTCTGTGAAAAATTCAGTGCTATTATAACCGACGCTTAACTGGTCAAGGTTCTGATTGGTCATATCGCACCCCTACTGCAACAACACCACATCGCAAAACACGTCAAATAACCGAAACTCGAGAAAATTGCTTTTTATTTGTTGTAAATAACGAAATACGAATTCAAATTCATTTTTTTTTCATCGATCCTTACTAATTTTTCATGTTCTTTCTAATGGTAAAGGCAGATTTTCGCAACGCAAATTATTTTTGTTAGTTTTTTGCTTTTTTCGAGATGTGGTGTACCTATTTCAAAAAAATATATTTTTGCATTTTTTTAAGGCGGTGCTTCGGAAAATAAGTTGGTAAATGCAAAAAAGTTGTTTTTTTAATAAAAAAATGAAAAAATTGGAAAAATAAATGCTTAATCGGTTGAAACAAAGTCTCTAAAATAATATATTATAATTTTAAATCATTTAGTTGCGTTACTTTTGAGAAAAATACTGCAAATGAAAATAGGATATAATTTTCATTTGCAGTATTTTTCTCAAAAGTAACGCAACTAAATGATTTAAAATTATAATATATTATTCTAGAGACTTTGTTTCAACCGATTAAGCATTTATTTTTCCAATTTTTTCATTTCTTTATTTTAAAATCAATTTTATCACATTTACCTACTTATTTTCCGAAGCACCACCTTAATGCTCAATTATAAAGCTAGGGAACCTCTAAAATAAAAATGTGAATGTTTGAGGCTTCTGTGGGCGAATACAAAGTTTATACATTGTAACTCAAAGGGTAACACCAAAGTAATATAAAAGAACAAGTATAGTCACTCATTAGAAAAATACATAAGAGAAATATGGCCACTGTCGATTAGGAACCAACGCTGCCGCATAGTAGCGCTTCAGGAAATAGTACCTGGGTTTGAGAAAATAATTTGCACGAGTTTATATGGGGAAAACGCAACTTCGCGCGGCTTTTAATAAAATATCTCGAAATTTGTCGCGACACCCTATAGTTTCGAAATTGCTATATTATGTAAAATTTCACGCTCTTTCCAATAGTGAAAAGAAAAACAAAATCCATCCACAACTTTTTGAGATATGACCGATCAAAGTTGAAAAGTCGCGCGTTTTTATAGATATGTAAACCTCGTTGTGTAAAATTTCCATGAAAATATCTCGAAATTTGTCAGGGCTGTTAACAATAACTAAAACTCTAAACTTTAACTTAAACTGACTCGTATTTTCACGTATTAAGAATAAAACTGAATTTAACTATAACTATAAATCCCAATATGTGTAACTGAATAAAACTTAAACTAATATTTTCAGTTCCTGAAGCTGAATTAAACTTTAACTTAAACTTAAAAAAAAAATCGTTTTGGTTAAAGTCTCAAGCCAATTTCCAGTTTTCCAAATTTGAACGAACATTCAGCGACTTGAGGTTCATTTTAGACCCTTTGCAATGCAGTCTCAAAGGGTCTGTTTTCTATTATTAATATGATCTTTTGTTACTGCAAAATAATTATATTAAGTAGTTTTGAAAATTAAAATTTTAAATGTGAAATTTTAAATTAAATTCATTTTATATTTTTGTAAACGCTTAATTTATTGAATTTGGAAACTCTTATGTCTTATTTCATCTTTTCATCGCACATAAAAGGTGGACATGATATAATCGGTAACTACATTATTTCATTTTAACTTCAACTTCTTTAACTATTTTAAAAAAAACAATTAAACTTTAACTAACTTTAACTTTAACTTTTTAACTATAAAGAAGAATGTAACTTTAACCTTAACTCTAAACTTTTATTTTATTCAAGTTAAAACTAGTTTACATCAACTTTAACTATAACTTAAACTTTAAGTGAAAAGAATAAAACTGCTAACTTTAACTCTTATTTTTGTTCTGAAAGACTAAAACTTTAACTGAATTTAACTAATATACGTTTAAGTTAACAGCCCTGGAAAATACGGCTTTTTTCGGCTTTCAGCTTTCAGCTTTCGGCTTTCAGCTTTCGGCTTTCCACTTTTATCGCTTCAAATTCACACAAAACATTCAAAAAACAAAATAATAAAAATTTCTAATATTTTTATTTTTTTTCATTCTTGAACATATTCATCTAAAATCTAAAGAATAACACAAACAAGTAAAAAACAAGAGGAACAAGACTTCAAGATTGTAGTACAGTGTTTGCAATGGCTAACATCTTCTTTCTTTTTATGAATGAAATATTCCCGCACATTACTTATTTTGGTTCTAATGATAAACTCACCAAATCGAAATTTATACTTGAACTTAGTTTTTTACAAAAATGGAATAATAAAAAGTTGAAACTAAAAGCACTAAAGCACATAAGCACGTCTAATTGCAGTTGGAGGGGAAAAATATAGAAAAATCAATCTTTTTTGGATTTTAACTCGAGAAAATTGAATGTAATTTGATAATTTTATTTTGGCATGACAGCATGACGCGAATAGAATTTTACGTTTTTATTTTTACTATGTTTTTACCAGGGTTGCGTACCGGTACCGATACCGCGGTATATACCGACCAATACCGCGGTTTTTTGGGATTTACCGATACCGGTACCATACCGACCGGAAAAAATACCGATACCAAATACCGGTACCATACCGACCGAAAATTATATAAATACCAAATACCGGTACCATACCGACCGAAAATTATATAAATACCAAATACCAGTACCGTACCGACCAGAAAAAATACCGATACCAAATACCAGTACCGTACCGACCGGAAAAAATACCGCGGTACGCAACCCTCTGTAAATACCACGGTATTTATGATATTTATTTATTTATTATTTGTTAATTTTTAATTTTGATCAACATGCAACCCTGGTTTTGATTCTAACACGTTTTTTGAGTTTTGAAATAATTGAACTGGTGCGATATTGCGGGCTAGGGTTGCGTACCGGTACTGATACCGCGGTATATACCGACCAATACCGCGGTTTTTGGGATTTACCGATACCGGTACCATACCGACCGGAAAAAATACCGATACCAAATACCGGTACCATACCGACCAGAAAAAATGCCGATACCATATACCGGTACCATACCGACCGAAAATTATATAAATACCGAATACCGGTACCATACCGACCGAAAATTATATAAATACCAAATACCAGTACCGTACCGACCAGAAAAAATACCGATACCAAATACCAGTACCATACCGACCGGAAAAAATACCGCGGTACGCAACCCTGGTTTTTACTTTTTAGTTTTTTTACTGGACTTTAATTTTTGAAAAAAGCTGTTAGAAAGCCAAAAAAATAAAGCTTTTGGCTACTGAATTATAAAGCTGAGCTAGCTTTCAGCTTTCCAAAAGCCTCAAAAATGACCGGCTTTCGGCTTTCAGCTTTCGGCTGGCTTCCGGTCTCTGGTGATAACACGATGTCACGTAAGCGGATAGCGTGGTGTAGTGTAAATGGCCAGTTAAGGGTGCAGTTTGGAAATATGCGTTAGGTTAGGAACATTATTTGATAACCAGAATAAGCCTTAGCGAAAAACCTGGCTCCAGTAATGCGACATGGCTGCTTAAATGTCATTTTTGCATAAAGGTAGTCTTAATTTGTTTATATTACAATATAATGGCTAGGAACATCTATGCGACCCTTTATTTTTCGACATGATAACAAATTGGGGATGTTTCGCGGTTAAATACACACAATAATTTACTTGCGTGCATTCTGACAGCACTGCTGTTACTATGTTATCATGACAACGGATGAAAATATGAACACATCACCAACAAATACGTAATACAGATCTTCATTTCACACCAGTTTCATTCGTTCTGATGTTTTAATAAATGTCCGTAACGAAAAACAAATACATTTACAACGCTTCAAATTAAATGCCTAGACAATATTCGTGAAAAAAGTTACATTTAAACTCAGCATTCACGCATTCATGATCCGAACAAGTACTGGCACTGCTTGTGAATAATAAGATTTAGAGTGGAAAAAAAAAACAAAACAAAAAGAATTTATAAAAATACTGAAATATTTCAAATACTATTTCTACTGTTTTTAAAGACTAGATTTCCGAAATTATTACAAAAATAAAATGCTGAACATTCAAGAATAATTTCAAAGAAGAATAAAATATAACAAAAATGTTTGCTATAATAAGCAGTGATTTATCTTATACCAATAACCAATTTTGACAATAAAGTGAAAAATAAAAATTTTTGTTGATTATAAAAACAGATGTCAAATAAAATGTGATAGAGGTGTTTAATAATTTTCAACTGCGAATGCGTTTTGTACTCGAAATTTTTATGGATCCATATTAATCCATCCTTCACTCTTCATCTATTCTGAAAAAATAATGATCAGTTAATCAAATAATTGAGTCAAGTTCAAGCCTGTAAATTTCAAATGTTCAAAACAAACTAGACCAACTTGTAGTGACTTTGCTCTTTAATCGTGGGCAATGTAGGTTTCAGTTTATCAGTGGGTCGAAGATGACGCCAGGCACGCTGAGAAAGTCGCCATACCAAACGTTGCCGATGAGGAATACCGGATTGCGAATTGTATAAACTGATTACTTTTAAAACAGACGATAGGCATTTGTAAAAATTATTCTCGATGACCTGAAATCAATATTAATAAATTTTTTATTTGAACCACGATGATCAGAAAATACGAGATGATAATGAATAATCACTTGACAGCACTGTTGTAATTCTCTGACAAATGCGAGCAAAGATAGAACATCGATATGAGCACAAGGTGCAGGCTGAAGCCGTGCTACACCGATATCTATCAGGGAACAAAGTAAAGCTAAAGCTATATGACTGGCTTCGAAATTAACGCAAGATCCGTCACAAGCGATTACTTCTAAACGCTGAAACATTTGGAACTCGTCTACCGCTCTGCAAGGCAAAATCATAAAACTATAGATATTAATGCAAGAAGAAAATTAAAAAGTAGTCCAACATGGAGAAGGAAATAAATACTTTTTATAAATGTCGTTGTAACTGGAAACAGACATAATCTGATGTAATAAACGTAAAAACGAAAGAGATGTAACAGGAATATTTTCTTGTTCGTTGAAACTAATCTCAAGTTTGCTAATGATGACTGAGGTCATACGAGATAGATCGCTGAGAGTACATTTACACTGAGAGATGGCTATCAGATGAGACGGGTTGGGGATTAAATCTGACGAACAAACTAGTTTACATGCAATGTGAAAAGAAGCTATTGAAATGCAAGCTATGTATTTCGGCTGTACCTAAAACCGTACCGAAATTGACTTAAGTATGGCTTGAAAAAAATAAGTAATAATATTAAATTCTCAAAATTAATGCATTTTTACTCACTTTCATTTTTGTGAGAAACCTATCCATAATGTTGATAGCAGTGAAAAGGACGTCGGAAGACAGTTCGTACCAAATTTTCAAGCATCTTAGAATATGAGCGGATCCATCTCTAATTCCAAGGGTCACTTCACTTCCGTTATCCTTGGGTATCGCAAAAAATTACACCTGTCAGCTTTAGTAGGCAAATTAAAAGTAAAACAGCGTTTCCGCAATTATATTTCATACTTCAGTTGGCAACATAAGATAAGGCTGAAATTTCCTCTGCAAGGCGAGTAGTTCTTGTAATCGGAGCAATAGTGATGGAAATATTTCAGGTTGTGGTTGAGAGCCATTACCATGGTCCATTCCGCACCCTTTAGAATGGTCCAGTCAATGCTATCAGCACAACCTAACAAATAATTTGAAGTAATTAGCTAATATTCGGCAAATTATTACATTAAAAGTCAAGTCTCCATATTGACAAATATGAGAACTTTGCATTAGTGAAATGGTAATGCCGCGAACAGAAGTTCTTCTAAATTGTATAAAGAAAAAATTCGGTTAAATTTGAATTAAAACGAATAAGAATTGACTAAAATAAATTTCCAACCTGAATGCATCCAAGTTTGTTCGACCTTGTTTTAAATGCAGATGAACTTTTCAACAGGTTCTTTTCCAATTAACCATGAAAGTGAAGAAATAAGATGAAAAGATAATAAGAACCACTAACAAAAACCATGAAAATTATATGCAATTAATTTTAGGTTCTCTCCATAGTTGATCGAATTTAATGATCCAAATCATTCAATCGAATAGGTTTGGTAGTGATTTTATCAGGGTCGGGCAGAATCAAAAAAAAAAACGATCCGAATCACGGATCACGAATCAAAATTAGTTTAGCCTGCCGTTGTTAACATGGGGGAATAGATCGACGATAGCATAGATGTATAGTACACCTCTCAACGTAACCAACGCACTAGGTCGCACTCCCTCTATCTATCTTAAAAACCGCTAGAGAGCGTTGCATAAAGCGAATTTTGGTACACTCCTGTTTTCCTCCTGGGAAAATGTGAATAGAAAAAATACATTATAGTTATTCATGAGAGGAAACAGTAGTGTACATTTTGTTAATTTCGCAGCGCTCTCTAGCGGTTTCTAAAATAGATAGAGGGAGTGCGACCTGGTGCGTTGGTTACGTTGAGAGGTGTACTATATATCTATGCTATCGTCGATCTATTCCCGCATGTTAACAACGGCAGGTTAGTATCCAAATCACAAGCGCGTCGCAAACTCGAGCCCAAGGTTTACCATAGTAGGTTTACCTCAGGTAAGCCGAGGCTTACTTATCATATCAGTGCTGGTAATAATAAAAATGTATTTTTCCCTACTGAATCGTACATTCAATACAAACTTCCTCGATTAGGGTTTACCTCAGGTAAACTGAATCATTTACTTTCTCAAGTTTGCGACGCGCTTCCCAATGGGGCATGTATGATTTTATCAATAGTTTTTTGTCAATCGTTTTCGAAAGGAGTACTCGTTTACGCATAATCGGTTATACCGGTTATCGTGCTTCGTGCAATATTATAAAAAATGTATAACTACTTTGAATGAAAGAATCCTCTTGTTATAATAATTGTAAATATTCAACATTCAAATAATGCTCTAGGACATTTAAGAATAATATGACACTTACATTATGACATCTCATTCTCCTCTTCATCCCCTCAGTAAGTGAAAAGATCATATTCATGTCTCATGTTATATATTTTTGAATACACTTGTGACAGGAGTTCTGCGACATCATAGCATTATATTTAGATAGTGAGTTGACATTTTCATCAATTAAATATTTGATTTCTTTTATGTACGTTTGTACAGAAAAGAATAAAAATTTGGACACCGATGAAGGCAATTACGTTATCAGATCACCACTCTTGACAGATGAATCGGTCAATCCTTGTGTAAAGGTATTTCTGTGTTTACATAATCGCTATAAATTACCTGCAAGGGCATATTTCACCTGCAAATTTTCTAAATTATTTTATTAGGAGCAAAATTTGACAACGAAATGCATGTATGAAAACAATTACCTCAAACATAAGTGTGTGGATGCGTTTGATAATTACACACTGTGTCAGCGATTTTGGGTATGCTTAATTGTAGAATCAACAGTTTCAATTTTCTCCCTCCTAAAGTTGTGCATGCGTGGTATTCGAGTCTGATATTTACTACCATTGCAAGTAAAGAAGTTTTCATCATTCCAGAAAATGGTATCATGGAAGAGATGGCTTGATGGAACAACACCTCATTTACCACCACCAGAAGAACGAGATCAAGTGAAAAGAGAAATGTTACAAAAAATTATGAACAAGTCTGAGGAATAGTAGTCAAAGGAATATTGATGTTACCGACGTTCAACATTTTTTTGAAAAGTGTTTGTGTTAAAATTCTCATGAAGTATCACTTTGTATCTTACATTTTTTCCAATAGATTTGATTTACTAGTAGAGAAATAAATAGTTCATGCCTTGCTGAGAACTCTATTTATTTCATCTTCTCAAAGAATAAGATGAACGTAACGATGTAAAAGATGCCATATTTCAGGTTTTCTTAAATTATACCCCGTGAAGTGACACGCACAGTCGATTCAAATTTGAATTCGTTCAACTCAATAAGGAAACTTCCTCGTCATTAAAATTTCATCAAAATGAGCAATTTTTATTGCTTAGCATAGACAGTTCTCTAACAAGATCACAACTTTGATGATTATCAAACATTTCAATTTTACGACTTGAAAAATGTGTTGATTCTTTCGTCAGAACATTTCAAAATGACTTTTTCTTTCAAATTAACTACCCATCCAGGTTCTAATCCATAAAATATTTGTCGAGGATCCTTTTTTTCGGTCAACATTTCATAACTGGAATCTTCTTCTAAGGCCGGTAATCTGTACCCATACTTTTGGGCTAGAGCTAATCGTTCCCGTGAGATTTCTTCGGGGTCAGCTAGATAACCTCGAGTTGCTGCACTAGTATAAAATAAAACTGCATCCTCTGGAGGCAACATTCTTCGTGGAATACATTCTCCTAAAAGGATTATTAAATTAGAAGTATGATCAAAAATTCATCTGCATTGAAATAAAGTAATGGAATACTATGTTTACCTCTTTCAAAAAACTCTTTGGCATTGACTAGAATACCCACGCTCCTGATATCGTAATAAGCTGTTGTTATTACACCACCGTTTCTCTCAATAGCAGCTATGACAGGTTCAGAGGCCCATTGTACTTCAATATTAACTTTAGCTTTAAATAAATCAGCTCCCTAAACAAACAATGGTCGAGTAATAATAACTCTAATCGTTAGAATAATCGGGATCATAATATTCCTTTGGAAAAAAAAGGAATTCAAATGAACAGGGGAAAGCTTACCTCGTCTGTCAAATTTATTCCGAAATGATTAGAAGAAACATCGCATTTATAAAAACCAGTATTACAAATGGCAGCTAAATCTATGGGCTTGTTGGGATCCAAACAGTTTAAATCTATCATTCGTTGAATAGACAATAGTGATAGAGGAGGATATTCTCTTCTCAATCTGAAAGAGGTAAAAACAGATACATCTTCCAAGTTTTTATCCTTTAATCATTACGTAATGTCACAAAGTGAACTCACAATCTATCTTTATAGTAATTTTCTTGAGGAAACTTCAGAATAAACGGATTTTTATTAGTGCCTTCACTACCCAAAGGAAAAAAACTGATTCTACAGTTTTTTCCATGTCCAGAGTAGTTACCTCTTTGATTACCACGTCTGATAATGCGCTGCAAAATAACTTCATAATTGAATTCCAACTCAGGTTATTATTAAGTTTTAATTACTAATTTTTAAAAATAAAAAAGTCTTACTTTTTTCCCAGCATATTTCAAGCTCGAAAGATTCGATAAAGAAACTCTGGGCAAGGTGCGAAGAAGATTCAAAGAGTGTTCTGCAAGATTTTTAACATTACTCATCTTGAAATAATTATAATGATGAAGTATGATCTCGTAAAATTATATTAAAAATTTAAATTAGTATAGCAAGCCAAGCTGATTAAATCATGAGGAATAATAAAAACTTAAAACACTCAAAACGAGAATTAGAAAGGTGAAGATCTTATTTTGATAATGTTGCACGATAACCGGTATAACCGATTATGCGTAAACGAGTACTCGTTTTCGTTTTGAAAACGATTCGGATGGAGCGAGCGCTAGTGTCGCTTTCCTTATCAATGTTCACAACAGTGATTGACGTAAAATTGTTAAATAATGAAACAGTGCTGCCAAACATTAGCGCACTAATTGAGTTAAGACGTACCTAAAGAGAATTTTGTTTTATGTACTTCGTTAGACTTTCTCGAATTTTTACTGTTCTCCACGCGGTTAAATTTCTATTCTTACTACGTTTATGCTTTTCATGTGAGATTTACTTTCTTAATCATGAAATAAAACAGTTTATTCGTGAATGAATATATTTGTGATTTTTATGATTATATTAATTAATCGATCTTCGTCGCAATTACGGGAATGTTTGACATTCCAAACATCGATTTTCTATCATGGTAGCAGAGCGTAGTTCTGATCGTAAGTACAACCTCTAATTTAACGAAACTTAAAAATCTTTAAAACGCCATTCGTTTTATGCCATCCGTTTCAATGGCATCAAAACATAGACATCGACAAGCGTCACCGGCTCCGTTAACAGCCCCGATAATGACGTCTGATCAAATGTCAACGTTCGTCTATGTTTTCCGCGGCCAAGAAGGTAATTTCGATCAATGGCGTCGTCGCATACGTATTAAATTAGCTGCTCGTGAGCTGACCGATGTACTCGAACCTCCGTCAACCAAAAAGGTAGAACCCGATCGCGAAAAAAGAGAGGCTATTGCGCTAGATTTAATTCTCAATACCCTCGACGATAAAGTTCTACGCTCCGTTGGTGACATCAAAACACCGTGCGAATTGATGAGAAAACTCAACAGCAAGTACGCGCCCGTGAATATGAATAAGAAGATTTCTCTGCGATCGCAACTCCAAACACTTCGATTCGATGAAGTAAAGGATGATATGATTACGCATTTATCAACGTTTGATTCAATTATGTGGGGTCTCGAAGCCCAAGATGAAAAAATCTCCGAAACCGAGCAAATTACTTGGCTCCTCGCTGGGTTACCGAAAGGATACGCTAACGTCCGCACCGCTGCTAACGCATTAGCTGAAACGAATCAACTCACATTGCAGATTGTGAAAAATCTTCTCCTAAATGAAGAGACTCAAAGAAAAATTTATCGCGCAAATCTATCGACTGGACAAGCAACAGCACGCCCAACTGTACTCCATACTGCGCGACGCCCATGGAACAAGAATCGAAATTTCTCCGGCCTAGGCACTAGCTCGACATCTCAAAAACCTGAAAACACTAAAAAGCGTGAATTTCGTTGTTTTCGCTGCAACGAAACAGGCCACATCGGCCGTGAATGCCCCAAATTTGGAGATAATTCCGCTACTCCGAAGAAGCCTCAAAAAAATAAGGAAACCGTTCCAACAACAGCTAGACAAAGCAATGCAGCTTGTACCGCTACAATTGATGAAACTAAAACTCCCAATCTACAAGCTATGTTGACTCACGTAAAGTTGCCGAAAGCCTCACCGAATTACGAACCAGATTTTATAGAATTCGTCATCGATTCTGGTGCTTCTGACCACATGGTCAATTCAAGTAAAGGATTAGTCGATTTCGTCAAATTCTCAAGCCCTTTGAAAGTAAATTGCGCAAAAATCGGCACAACAATTAATGCAATTGGCAAAGGTCGCATCGTCATTTTTGTAAAATCTGGTCAACGCTGCTTAACCGAAGTATACTTAGTACCCGACCTAGCATCACCACTTCTCTCTGTAAAACGCCTAATGAAGCATGGTTATAATGTTCTCTTCCACGATTTTGTCACAACTATTTCCTATTGTGGCGAAATAATCACTGAACACCCCTGCTACGAACTTGGCTTACCAGCGGTTGCTTTCAAAATAAACATGAATCCGGATGAAATTAATATTCATGCGCTCGCTATTAACGCAGAAAATCAGAATGAGCAAACAGCTCTTCTATGGCACCGACGACTGGGGCATATATCCGGCCCATACCTTAAGAAACTTGCCAGCATATGCGATGCTATACCAACCTCAGCCGTTGATCACCTGAAAACCGAGAATTGCACTACATGCTGCGAAGCAAAACAACGTCGAAATGCCTGTACCGATACCCGAACCCGTGCAACTCGACCCCTGCAAATTGTTCACACGGACATAATTGGCCCTATCTCACCATTATCGATCTTTGGTGAACGCTATGTAATTTCATTTCTCGATGATTTTACCCACTATGCTGTAACTATTGTGCTGTCCCAACGTTCGCAAGCTGCCGAAACCTTCAAAAATTTCTATCAGCAAGCTACCGCAAAATTCAACTTTAAAATTGCCACGTTGCGCTGCGACAATGCCCGAGAGCTCGTCCTTGGAATTTTCAAAGATTTCTGTGACTCAAACGGTGTAGTCCTCCAAGCAGCCGAACCGTACACACACGAGCATAATGGCTCTGCAGAAAGGTGGAATCGCACCCTAATGGAGCGAACGCGCGCTCTACTCTACGACGCAAAAATGCCGCTCGAACTATGGTCTTTTGCTGTCTACGCTGCGACATATATTTTAAACCGCTCACCTTCTGCCGCCCTAGAATGGAAAACTCCATTTTCTCTGTGGAATAATGCAGACCCAGACCTCAAACACTTGAAACTTTTCGGAAGTATCGCTCATGCTCTAATTCCCTACGAGCGACGTACAAAGCTTGAGCCTAAATCGGTTGAGCTAATTTTAGTAGGCTACTCGACTACCGGTTATTTATTATATAACCCTCACACGAAGAAAACAACTGAATGTTCCAACGTTTTGGTCGACGAAACTCGAAACTGGTCCCATATCATGCCTACTAATCCTCCGCGCGATCCCAACGAAATCGACCAACTGCTTATTCAGGAAGAACCTGACGTAATCTACCTCGGCGTTGATGATCTAGAACTCGATGCTCATCTAAGTGGGATGCAAAATGAACTCAGCTACAACGAAGCCATTAATGGTCCGGATCGTGAAAACTGGCTCAAAGCTATTGAGGAAGAATTAAATGCAATTCACGCAAACAAAACTTGGACGCCGATAATTCGTTCAAACGACGACTCACCAATCGACACAGTTTGGGTTTTTCGAGTAAAAGATGGTAAATATAAAGCCCGTTTATGCGTGAAGGGATTTATGGAGAAAACACAATACGAACTCGCCGATACATACGCCCCTGCTGCAAGATTTTTCACAGTACGATGTCTTCTCGCAATTGCGAATAAAAACAAATGGCCTTTACGACAAATCGACGTCAAGAATGCTTTCTTAAATGGATATGTTCGTTCCCGAATCACGTTAAAGATTCCTGAAGGCATCCAAATTCCAAATGCTACCGCAGAAACCGTTCTACTTTTACATAAATCGCTATATGGTTTGCGCACATCACCTAAAAGCTGGAATGACGAACTCCATAAAGCGCTCATAGAAATCAACATGAAACAAACACTCGCCGATTCTTGTGTCTACGTTGACGAAAAATCTCCCCACAGCTGCATCTTGATTAATCATGTGGATGATATGCTACTGACTGGCATGAATAACAACCGCTTGAACGAGGTCATCGAACTTCTAAAAAATAAGTTCATGCTCAAAGATCTCGGATCTCCAGAAAAATACCTAGGCGTCACCATTAAACGAGACCAAGAAAACTCTATCATCGAAATAAACCAAACATCGTACATCCACGAGGTTTTGCGAGAATTTAACCTATCCGAAAGCAATGGCACCTATACTCCGATGGACTTGTCAGCTAAAATTCAAAACCCTATTCCAGATGGGAAAAGTGAAAAAATCTACCGTAAAATAATTGGTTGCCTCTTATATATCGCAGGCTGCACACGACCTGACATCGCGTTCCCGGTTAATTACCTGAGCAGGTACCAGCACCAAGCAAATGACGACCTATTCAAACTCGCGAAAAGAATTCTCAGATACCTGAAATTCACCATAAACGAAGGTATAAAGTTCACTGGAAAATCAGATAAAATTTTGGAAGTTTTTTGCGATTCAGATTTTGCTGGAGACTTGACTACTCGAAAGTCTACATCAGGCATGATCACAAAAATCTACGGTGACTGCGTAAATTGGTATTCAAAAAAACAATCGTGTATCACAACTAGTTCCGCCGAAGCTGAGTATGTCGCGTTAAGTACAGCAGTTGCGGAAACAAAAGGCTGGATAAACCTACTTAGTGAATTGAAGCTTTTTCACAAAACCGACCAACCCATCGAAATACATTGCGATTCCTCATCCGCAATCGCTATCGCTACTACTTCTGAATCTCGCCGCACTAGACATATCGACGTGGCTTTCCACAATACACGCGAAGCCATAAAGCAAGGACTTGTCCAAATACAGAAAATTCCTTCCTCCGAACAACTCGCTGATCTTATGACGAAACCACTGCCCAGACCTCGCCTCGAATTTTTGCGTAACAAAATATTTCACGAAGCTGAGTAATGCGCTCAAATTCCAATCATTTAAATTTTATTCTATTTTTAATTTTCGAATTTTTTAAAATTTTTAATTTTAATATTTTAATTTTTTTTTTCTTTTTTCGTTTTGCAGTTTCTTGCTATTTTTTCCGTTATTTTTTAATTTTTAATTTTTGTCCGCTTTTCGTCTATGTTAAGCGTGTTTAAGTTTACTGTTAAGTATATAGGTCATAGGTTATTGAACTTTTTGGTCATCACTGTTTAGGGGCAGTGTTAAATAATGAAACAGTGCTGCCAAACATTAGCGCACTAATTGAGTTAAGACGTACCTAAAGAGAATTTTGTTTTATGTACTTCGTTAGACTTTCTCGAATTTTTACTGTTCTCCACGCGGTTAAATTTCTATTCTTACTACGTTTATGCTTTTCATGTGAGATTTACTTTCTTAATCATGAAATAAAACAGTTTATTCGTGAATGAATATATTTGTGATTTTTATGATTATATTAATTAATCGATCTTCGTCGCAATTACGGGAATGTTTGACATTCCAAACATCGATTTTCTATCAAAAATAATAGACTAGGTATCCCTTTGACTATATACTAGATGGACCGAGTTACGTGTAGGAAAACTGCGGTGAAACATTACATGCATCCTTTGACTATACCGTGCGCGCAAATGATTACTTACACGCCAGCGCAAAAATGTATTAAGATCAGTTTTTCAATATTTAAAAAATAATATCACACGTTTTAAAATGGTCTTTTATCCCCCTTTCTAATTTATTTTCGTTAATAAATTATTTAAAAATATAAATATACCCTCAATTTGCTGTTATAACATTTATTTCAAAATTGTATGAATTAGTTTTGGAACATTTTTGCGCTGGTGTATAAGCAGTGATGGGCACGCTCCGGAAAAAAAAGAGCGCGCTCCGCTCTTCGCTCCAAGTGAGAAAAAAAAGAGCGCGCTCCGCTCTCGCTCCAAGTGAGAAAAAAAAGAGCGCGCTCCGCTCTCGCTCCTGGAGCGGTCGGAGCGCCGCTCTTTTCAAGTGAATTTTGGTATATAGATATGTTGGTCGAATTTAAACCTATTTTTATTAATTATTTTTCGATTTAATCAATTTTAGTGAGTGGTGAACTAGTGAAATGGTGAATCTTGATTTATGAGTACCTATAACATGAGGATTTTAATTTTATCAGGGCTGTTAACAATAACTAAAACTCTTAACCTTAACTCAAACTGACTCGTATTTTCACGTATTAAGAATAAAACTGAATTTAACTATAACTATAAATCCCAATATGTGTAACTGAATAAAACTTAAACTAATATTTTCAGTTCCTGAAGCTGAATTAAACTTTAACTTAAACTTAAAAAAAAAATCGTTTTGGTTAAAGTCTCAAGCCAATTTCCAGTTTTCCAAATTTGAACGAACATTCAGCGACTTGAGGTTCATTTTAGACCCTTTGCAATGCAGTCTCAAAGGGTCTGTTTTCTATTATTAATATGATCTTTTGTTACTGCAAAATAATTATATTAAGTAGTTTTGAAAATTAAAATTTTAAATGTGAAATTTTAAATTAAATTCATTTTATATTTTTGAAAACGTTTTATTTATTGAATTTGGAAACTCTTATGTCTTATTTCATCTTTTCATCGCACATAAAAGGTGGACATGATATAATCGGTAAGTACATTATTTGGACTGCATTATGCAACAATGTTCTAAGTGAAATGAGGCGCCATAGACTTGTTGATCGATTTTATTTTTGTTTTTAATGAGAAAAACTAGTAATGAATGAAATCTTTCATGTTATTTAAATAATTTCAAAGACAAACAAGCGAAATTTGTTCAGTTTGATTGACTGGCTTTGTTATAATTTACATTACATCAGAAACTTGATGTAGTTAAAGTTTATGGCGCCTCATTTCACTTAGAACATTGTTGCGTAATGCAGTCCATTTCATTTTAACTTCAACTTCTTCAAGTATTTTAAAAGAAGAATTAAACTTTAACTAACTTTAACTTTAACTTTTTTAACTATAAAGCAGGGCTGCAAAACCGATTGGAACCGGAACCGAACTGGAACCAAGAACCGGTAGAACCGATAAAATTTTGGAACCGGAACCGAAACCAGAACCAATATTTTGAAATTTGTACTAAAGCTGGAACCGGAACCAGAACCGAAAATTTTTACTGAGAACCGGAACCAGTACCGGAACCGATATGAAAATATATTGATTCCGGTTCTAGAAAAGTTTAATCTCTATTAATAAGATTAGAGTGTGCTAATAGCTGTATACTCTCTACCTATCGATAGTCAAAGGTTGTAGGTAACTGTTGTAGTGTTTCATTCTATAAATTACAATCTGTGATATCGTACATCTTCGCAAAATACTCTCTAAAATTGATAAAATTCGGGATCTTGGGGTTGTTTACAATTTACAAGACCATTTTGCAATAATATTATTTTTCAAATTTTGGTTTCAATACTCCCTCCTGATTATGCTTGTAAAATGGAGTATTTTGATAGGTCACACATGTTTTTTTTTTGGAACCGATAAGAACCGGAACCGGAACCAGAACCGATATCATAGAACCAGAACCGGAACCAGAATCAAAACTGAAGTCATAGAACCGGAACCGGAACCAGAACCGGAACCAATATTTGGGAACTGGAACCAGAACCGGAACCGGAACCAATATTTTTTCGGTTTTGCAGCCCTGCTATAAAGAAGAATTTAACTTTAACCTTAACTCTAAACTTTTATTTTATTTAAGTTAAAACTAGTTTACTTTAACTTTAACTATAACTTAAACTTTAAGTGAAAAGAATAAAACTGCTAACTTTAACTCTTTTTTTTGTTTTGAAAGACTAAAACTTTAACTAAATTTAACTAATATACGTTTAAGTTAACAGCCCTGGATTTTATACCGTGCGCACAACTAATTCTTTACACATCAACGTAAAAATCTGCTAAAAACGCATTTTACATGATTTCAAAATCAATATTAAAACTTATTAAAACTATATAGAATTATTTTTGACACCAATTTCTTATCAAGTAATACTATAAAACTGATTAGAACTATAAATCAATCCACAGTTTCAAGTTGTAATGTTATTTCAAAATTACATGAATTGATTTTTGTAACTTTTTTTGCCGGTGTGTAATAAATCAATTGCGCGCACGGTATAGAAAGAAACAGTCTGATAAATAATAATTATAAAATAAAAAATTCAAATATTCATTTATTGAAACGTTCCAATGATAGAGGAGCGTTATCAGAGGAGCGTTATCAGAGGAGCGCGCTCTTTTCTTTAAATTTCCGCTCCAGGCTGGAGTACTCCGGAGCGCGCTCCGGTTGTTGTAGTTGTATTAAAAAAAGAGCGCGCTCCGCTCTCGCTCCGGAGCAAGAGCGGAGTACTCCGACCGCTCTTCCGCTCCCAACCGGAGCGTGCCCATCACTGTGTATAAGTAATTACTTGCGCGCACGGTATACTAGATGGACCGAGTTACGTGTAGGAAAACTGCGGTGAAACCTTTGACTATATACTAGATGGACCGAGTTACGTGTAGGAAAACTGCGGTGAAACATTACATGCATCCGAGTCGGAACACTCGATGCGACTTCATATGTTGCGCATGCCTGAAGTCCGTTATCACATTCATGTTATTCTGATTTTAAGCAATACTATCGATGTCCCCTTGCCGCAATATTAGCGGGAAATAAATTTGCGCATGCGCATTTTGAATTTAGTCACGAGTGTTCTGAGAAAATCTGTGTAATGTATCACCGTTTTTGGGTTGGCATTTGCTTGTTGCTAGCTCGGTCCATTTAGTATATAGTCAAAGGGTGAAACATTACATGCAGAGTTGGGCATCACTCCGAGCGCGCTCGGAATGCGCTCTTTGAAGAGCGAAAAAGAGCGGAATAATAAATCGCTCGCGAACAAACGAATGAGTCCCCCGTTCTTCAGATTCTTCGTTCTCTTTCTCCAGTAATGAGAAAAATGACGTAAAATGATAAATAGGGATCTAAATAGGTAATATGTACTCGCTCATGATTGGTTGAAGTGATAAGCAAAAAAAAACATAAAGAATTCGCTCAGAATTTCACTCAGAATGCTAAAGAATGAACTCTTCTCCACTCCGAGCGAAAAGTGAGCTGAACGTCTCGTTCTTTCGCTCTTGAGCCACTCTGCCCAACTCTGATTACATGCATTAGAGTCGGAACACTCGTTGCAACTTTATATGTTGCGCATGCCTGAAGTCCTTTATCACATTCATGTTATTCTGATTTTAAGCAGTACTATCGATGTCCCCTTGCCGCAATATTAGCGGGAAATAAATTTGCGCATGCGCATTTTGAATTTAGTCACGAGTGTTCTGAGAAAATCTGTGTAATGTATCACCGTTTTTGGGTTGGCATTTGCTTGTTGCTAGCTCGGTCCATCTAGTATATAGTCAAAGCATGCATCAGAGTCGGAACACTCGTTGCAACTTTATATCTTGCGCATGCCTGAAGTCCTTTATCACATTCATGTTATTTTGATTTTAAGCAGGGTTGCTAAAAAACCGTTTTTTTTTTTTGAAAAAAAAACAAAAAACTGTTTTTTTTTTGTTTTAAAACAGGTTTTCTGTTTTAAAACAAAAAACCTTCATGAAAAAAAACATGTTTAAAACGTTGTTTAAAACTAGTTTTAAACAGTTTTTTTCTCTCTTTCTCTCTCTTGAAGAAGAACCATTATTATTAATGTTTTACAAGTTTTAATTGGACTGCATTACGCAACAATGTTCTAAGAGAAATGAGGCGCCATAGACTTGTTCATCGATCTTATTTTTGTTTTTAATGAGAAAAACTAGTAATGAATGAAATCATTCATGTTATTTAAATAATTTCAAAGACAAACAAGCGAAATTCGTTCAGTTTGATTGACTGGCTTTGTTATAATTTACATTACATCAGAAACTTGATGTAGTTAAAGTTTATGGCGCCATTGGCGCCTCATTTCACTTAGAACATTGTTGCGTAATGCAGTCCAATTAACCATTATTATTAATGTTTTACAAGTTTTAATTATTTCATTGAAGTTATTAGAAACACCTACTAACGAAAGGTCAAAATGATAAAGCATTATTAAAAATGAAAATTGAAAATTGGAAAATTGAAAATTTTGATTTTCTAGATGTTGCCTCCGCAGTGAGAAAATTCTTCGTCTCTACCTCTAGCGTTCTAGTTCTGGTAAACTTATTCATATATCGTATTTCTTTGGTTAAATACCGAAAATTTAAAAAAAAACACGAGGAGAATAAAAAACATGTTTAAAACAAAAAAAAAAAACGTTTTAAACACATTTTAAACAAAATTTTGTTTAAAATTTCGTTTTGTTTTTTTTACACGTTTAAAACACGTTTTAAACACGTGTTTTAAACATTTTTGTTTAAAACCACTGCTGGGCGCGTTCAGGTTTTTTTTGAACGGCGTTCGTTCCCGTTCAATGAAATTCTCAAATTTGACGTTCACGTTCCGTTCCATTCACTGGCCAAAAAATTCCGTTCCGTTCAGCGTTCCGTTCAATTATTTCCAAAATTTCACGCGTTCCGTTCCCGTTCACATTCATGAACGCTTCGTGAATAGACGATTATATTGAACCAAATTGAAATTCTTCAAAACATCTGCTTTTCACTTTTACTAAACGCAATTCAACATTAAAATAACGAATAATTAACAGTCAGCCAATCACGCCATGAGAAGTACACCGAATGAATAGTGATAGTGAATACCACGACACAAAACTTGAGAAAGACGAAGTGAAGAAATAGAAAATTGAGAAAAAAAACTAAAAAAGGTAAAAAGACAAGTTTTTTCTTGAACGATAAATGAACGGCGTTTAAAATTTACGTTCAAGAAAATAAAACGTTCCGTTCCGTTCCGTTCCAACTTTTATATTTATCCTTCCCGTTCCGTTCATCGTTCATTCAATTGATAAGAGAATCTCACCCGTTCCGTTCGAACGCGCGTTCCTGAACGCGAACGCGCCCAGCAGTGTTTAAAACGCTCAACCCTGCCCGGAACACCGTAAAAAATTTGCAAAGTTACATAAGAAAGAATGTAAAACGCGCAACTTCAGCCTCTTAGCGTTGACGTCACAACACCTGCGCCCAGGCCTTTTACTATAGGTGGTGTTGGCGGCAACGCCACAATCTTCAAAACGGCTGGTTTCGAGGTTTTTGATTGACCTTTAGTAGAGGGACGTTGCAAATGTAATCACCGACATTTGTGTAAATTGCAAAAAGATGAGATTGATTGGATCAAACTGATTGGTGATTGAAGAAAGATTGGTATATTATTTCCTTTGTATCAAAAAAATATCGCTGTAAAGTTGTTATTCCAATTTTAAATTTAAAGGTCTTATTGTGTAAATTATTCTCGCATGGTTACTTTTACTCCTTCGCCAAACTACGTTAGAAATTATAACTAATTTATAGCCCAGTATCCGACCAATATGACTGATTCAAAATATTTCACTACAACCAAAAAAGGAGAGATATTTGAATTGAAATCTGAACTGAATAGCGACAAAAAAGAAAAAAAACGAGAAGCAGTTAAAAAGGTTGAATTTTTTGTTACATTTGATGTTATTAGTGACTTGGCAAATTGTTGCTTCAAGTAGAGACGTTCGTTGTATTGTTTTCGTTTCAGGTGATAGCATCGATGACGGTGGGTAAGGATGTATCGGCATTATTTCCCGATGTTGTTAACTGTATGCAAACGGACAATCTGGAATTGAAGAAACTAGTTTATTTGTACTTGATGAATTATGCTAAAAGTCATCCAGATATGGCGATTATGGCGGTAAACACGTTTGTAAAAGTTAGTTGATATTTTATTTGCACTTGATGTTGGGTGCAAAGAATAATTCTTGAAGGCGTCTAGATAAGAATGCGTTTCATTGTTTGAATTGTGTTAAGGATTGTGAAGATACGAATCCGTTAATTAGAGCTTTAGCTGTACGAACGATGGGTTGCATTCGTGTTGACAAAATAACCGAATATTTGTGCGAACCTTTGAGAAAGTGTTTGAAAGACGAAGATCCGTATGTGAGAAAAACGGCGGCGGTATGTGTTGCAAAACTATACGATATTAACGCGCAACTGGTTGAAGATCAAGGTTTTCTTGATCAATTGAAAGATTTACTATCGGATTCCAATCCAATGGTGAGTAGTAAACTAGTAATGAGCAGTACGAATACGCGTTCTATGCTCATGACATAATGGTGGGTTTAATGTGTCTTGGAATTTCGTTGGTTGTAGGTGGTTGCTAATGCGGTGGCAGCGCTTTCCGAAATGAATGAAACCAACATTAGCGGGTCTGTACTGATCGAAATGAATTCGCAAACTATTAATAAATTACTCACGGCATTGAACGAATGTACCGAATGGGGTCAAGTGTTTATTTTGGATTCTCTGGCGAATTACTCTCCAAAAGACGATCGTGAAGCGCAAAGGTTTGTATGGAGCTCTTAATTTTGTTACACGTTGTGTGGTGTAATCTAATGGCTCATCTGACATGGAATTTGTTTTTAGCATTTGCGAAAGAATTACTCCACGTTTGGCGCATGCTAATGCTGCCGTAGTGCTATCTGCTGTCAAAGTATTGATGAAATTCATGGAAATGTTGCCGTCGGATTCTGATTTTGTGGCCACGTTGACCAAAAAATTGGCGCCGCCGTTAGTAACGTTGTTATCTTCGGAACCGGAAGTGCAGTACGTTGCTCTGCGTAATATCAACTTGATTGTACAAAAAAGACCCGATATACTGAAGCACGAGATGAAAGTGTTTTTTGTAAAATATAACGATCCTATTTACGTAAAGTTGGAGAAATTAGACATTATGATTCGTTTGGCTTCGCAAGCAAACATCGCTCAAGTATTATCCGAATTGAAAGAATACGCTACTGAAGTGGATGTGGATTTCGTTCGTAAAGCTGTGCGTGCGATCGGTCGATGCGCTATTAAAGTGGAGCAGTCGGCCGAACGTTGCGTTTCAACTTTATTAGATTTAATTCAAACCAAGGTTAGAAGAAAACCGATTTAGTTGTTTCGTTGCATTTTCGTTGGCGTTGGTTTTTTTAGTCGGATGTTTTTTTTTTTTTTTCTCTCCTCTCCCTAAAACCAGGTAAACTATGTCGTTCAAGAAGCCATCGTAGTCATCAAAGACATATTCAGAAAGTATCCCAATAAATACGAAAGTATTATATCGACGCTGTGCGAGAATTTGGATACACTCGACGAACCAGAAGCTCGAGCCTCCATGATTTGGATAATTGGTGAGTACGCTGAACGCATCGATAATGCGGATGAATTGTTAGAAAGCTTCCTGGAAGGTTTCCAAGATGAAAACACCCAAGTTCAACTTCAGTTACTCACAGCAATTGTGAAATTATTCTTAAAAAGACCTACCGATACGCAAGAATTGGTGCAGCAGGTGAGCCGACTCGAATGATTTTATTCTATTCTATTCTATTCTATGCTATTCGCGTTCCGTTAATTTATCGACTTGAATGTTTCGCAGGTTCTAAGTTTGGCTACGCAAGATTCTGATAATCCCGACTTGAGAGATCGCGGTTTTATTTATTGGAGGTTGCTGTCTACGGATCCGGCAGCCGCCAAAGAGGTTGTTTTAGCCGAAAAACCATTGATATCCGAAGAAACCGATTTGCTGGAACCCACCTTGCTGGATGAATTGATATGTCACATCTCCAGTTTGGCCTCCGTCTATCATAAACCACCTTCCGCTTTTGTTGAAGGCAGACCTGGTTTCCGTAAATCCTTACCTGCTAGGTAAGAAAGAAAAATGCATGAAAATTAACAGCCATGTCGCATTCTCGGTACCAAGTGTGAGAACTACTGCTCCATTTTTTGCAAAACCACTTGAAAATTTGAATTTAGAGTAAATGTAGTATTTTCTGTCCCGCTATAATCATATGAGTGCATATTAACCACATTTCTAGTTTGAGACTCCTCCATTTTGATCTACATATATTTAGCATATCATATTATGGTCCTAAGTTAACCCTACGTACAAAGTTTGACCTCTCTAGGCCGATTTGGTGATGAAATATGGAAGATTGAAGGAATTTCGTGACCGCAAAACTTCCTCAAAAAGCTGTTTTTCGCGCTTACACCTCCCCAAATGCGCTAAAAATGCTGAAATTCGAGTACATGTTAATGTTCGTGACTCTTTTCATATGACATAAGGAACAAAAATGTTGAGCCATTTGCCACTCTCCAGCCACCCTCAAAATTTGAGTGATCAGCTATTTTTAGGTGTATGGAAAAAACTAAAAAATGGCGTTTTTCGTTTCTCTCATTTTCAAGAAAAGCCTCTCACCATATTTTTGGTGATTTTCATCCATATTATACACATACAAATATTTCGCGTCTATACCGAGATCATTTCCGTTTATACACAGTTGTTGCGAGATCATGAGATCCGTTTGCCGGATCTCGCAACGTTTTACATAACGTACGTTGTTTGCGACGCCGACGTCCAGTACATCATGTAGGCAAATTTTCAGCTGGATTTCGTTTTTATTCTATTTTACGTTCAATTCCTAATTAATTTTCTGGTTTATTAATAATATTATTTTCATTATTTTTAATTTTAATTTTTCCTTTTATTAAAAAAAATTAATTTAATTTAAAATAATATATTTAATTTTAAAATAATTTTTTTTAATATAAATTTTTTTTTTTTATGTTTACCAATGATTTACGTTGATGAACAATGAAAAAGATAAACGCTCATTAGACGTTCAAGTAACCGTTTAAATTAACGCCGGATCAGAGACAAGTAGAAATTCGGTCGGATCTCGTTTTCGCTCTCAAATTTATACCGTGCGTTCCAGTGGTTCGGATACAATCAGATAAAAATCTCTTCAAATTATTTAAAATTGATTTTTTCAAATGCAAAGGAATTGTAATGCAGTTGAAATCCATTTATCAGCCTTAAAATTCATTAAAGTAATTTTATAAATAATTTCTGATATGGAAATTGCAGTTTAACTCTTATTATGTTATCAACAAACTGAGATTTTTGCGCTGATTGTACCCGAATCACTTGGACGCGCGGTGTACGAAATATACAAAATAATTATGTCCGTACGTAAATCGTAGCTAAGTCGAGATTTAGCTGAAAACTTACCTACATGATATACTGGAGCTCGCAAACAACGTGCGCTATCTAAAACGTTGTGAGATCTGGCAAACGTATCTTATGTTCTCGCAATAACTGTATATGTGTGTGTGTATATATATATATATAGTGATCTATGGTCAAAGTGGCATCAGTTTGCACATTCCTCAGAAGTGCATCTAATGTCACATTAACGACACCGCAATGGCGAACGGAATGTATAATATCATAGGTTTTCTTAGAAACAAATTTTTAAAATGATGCCACTTTACCTGTAAACATCAAAAAAATGAGGCTACTACGACCGTAGACCGAAAAAAAATTTTTGGTATAAAAAACAAGATATAAGTGGTAAAGTGGCATCAGCCAAATAACCACACCAGTGAGGTCATGACACATACCTGAATCGATGAGCAATGTGATGGTAAAGTGGGATCAAAAGAAAGATGCCACTTTATCCATAGATAAATCTATATGTATAGGTGGTATCAATTTGCATCCAAAAAAATATTTACATTGCAACAATGTGGTACCTGCCTTTTTGCCAATTCACCTGCCATTTTGCAGGCTCTTTGGCATCGCCGTGTTGACCAGCTTGCATCTCCATCTTACACACTATAGTATATATGTAGGTGTATCTCGTTTTCCGCGTAGGTACTACTTGTATATTATAACTCAGAATGCGAAGAGGGAAAAAACGAGAACCAAAAAAATACGGATTTCATAATACTCGTATTGATCAACTATAACCATTAAAAGAAAATGTTATCGTACATTTTATATACGTACGATCTCGAATTCCACATTTTGTGCTTTCGCAGTAACGTAATGTATGATTACGTGACCCTACAGGCTTGTGAAAAATCATACTAGGTACAACCGGTAGCATGGTTGATCGTTAAAAGTTATCGTAAATTTGTTTTGTAGAAACGATACGGGATCATCATCCGTGGTCGCATCGGCTTCTTCTCAACCCGCCGTCATTCCTTCGCAAGACACTCTCATCGGAGATTTATTGAGTATGGATTTAAACGTGCCGCCAACGTCATATAATCCAGCTCCTAGCCCGTCGGTGGACTTCTTAGCTTCCGGAATCGATAGTTTGGTACGCGAGTACGCAAGTATGCGACTGTGCTGGTGACGAATAACAAACTGTTGACGATGACGTTGAATTTTTCAGCTAACCACAGATGTAAGCTCGACGGCGCCCGGTAACACCGCGGTTACGCAATCAACCAGCGGAATATTGGGCGATATTTTCGGTTTCGCGCCCACCTCCGTATCTTACGTGCCACCCAAGCAAATATGGCTGACCGCCGATAATGGAAAAGGATTAGAAATTTGGGGAAGCTTTTCTCGAAAGTAAGTCGTAACCTTACCTTACCCTTCGATTCTTCGTTTAATACGCTGTGCGTCGATTTTATTGCATTGTATTGTGTATTGTTCTATCGCAGGAATGGACAAATTAATATGGAATTTACATTCAAAAATAAGGCCATGCAACCAATGTTGGATTTCGCCATTCAGTTAAATAAGAATAGGTGAGCATTGCGTTTTTCTTCGTCTCGTTTGTTGCAGATCAATTGGAAATTTTGTAAAATAATATTGTTCACGTGTTTGTCGTAGTTTTGGTTTAACGCCTCAACGACCGCTGCAGGTGGTTAGCCCGTTAATTCCGGGAGGATCTCAAGATTGCTCGTTACCTCTGAGTACGACAGGCGCGGTTTTAAGAATGGATCCATTAACCAATTTGCAGGTCTGATTCTTATATGTACTTGTCACCATCTTAATTGTAATAGTTATTGCGTCCTCATTCGAATGTACTTACTCGTACGTTTGTTTGTTTGTTTGTTTGTTTGTATTGTGGCGTAGGTGGCGATTAAGAATAACATCGATATTTTTTATTTCGCTTGCATCGTTCCTATGCACGTATTTTTCGTCGAAGATGGTGAAATGGATAAAAGATTATTTTTAAATACGTGGAAAGATATTCCATCCCAGAATGAAGTTCAGTACACCATTCGAAATGTTCCGTGTAACGCTGGTAAATGAATAAACAAACAAATAAATCAATCTATTGTAATTATGCTCGTGCAGTGTTCAGCGTATCTGTAGATCCGTAATCCGTATACATTACATACTATGATTAATATGCATTCATTTATATTACGTATTATGTAGATATATACGTATCGTTCATAATATTGCTACCGCCTTTCTTTTCATAGACGCTGTCGTTCAGAAAATGCGACAGAATAACGTTTTTAACATCGCCAAAAGGAACGTCGAAGGTCAAGACATGTTGTACCAATCGTTAAAATTGACGAACGGAATTTGGGTATTGAACGAGTTGAAAATCCAACCGGGAAATCCTAATATTACCGTAAGATTTATTTTATGTATTAATCTTTCCTCTCTTCCCTACTAATCCACACGTATCAACTATACTTAGCTACATGATTCTGTTGTGATTCGAATATTTCGTCTTCGTTATTATGTTGCAGCTCTCTTTGAAAACTCAAGCTTTAGACGTGGCCCCTGGAGTGTATCACGCTTACGAAGCTATTTTACGTAATTAAGCGTTTGAAATAGTTTAGCTTTGTGTGTAATTCAAATCATTTGCGCGTTTACTCGCTGATATTCCAGTATTGTATCCAGTATCTACTCTACTCACTAGTACGAGCAATGTGTAGAATATTCGCTTTAGTGGATATTAACCCTGCGTATTAATTAATAACTACCCGTTACTACATACTTTCATATAGATAATATCGATTACTCGATGTACCTGTCCGTATATGTATTTGTTATTTCAGTACCCGTTCTGTCTGACTTGGACTGATTTTATATGTTAGCTGCGCCATGTTCAGCTGTTATACATCTACATAATTATAATTATCACTACAAGTAAATGTATTTTATTTTATTTTATTCTACTAGTATGTATGTATGTATTTTTGCATCTTATTTTGTTATCAAATAAATTTTATGCTATTTCTATCGTTTCAAACGTTTCCTTCGTGTGTTGACTCAGTCTACAAATATTTACGCAACGTAAGCACGAAAAAAGAAGACCATTTAAAAAAAAAAAAACAAAAAAAAACTGTAAATATAAATTTATTTTACAACACGTAATACATAAAACATTTCAAAGCTTAATACAAACATTTACAACGTTTATAACACAATGTTGGCGTAAATACAATCATCCGAGGATAAACGCGACTGTACAGAAAAATAAGGTACGTAGTAGTAACTATAATAATTATCATAGTAAATAAGAAAGAAAGAGAGAAAAAAAAAGATTAGAAAACACGTCGATATATTCGATGCAACGTTTAATGTTAAAATAAAAATACGTACATATAATTAAAAAATTAAAAAAAAAAAAAAAAAAAACATTCGAGTACAAATAGCTTACATCGATTTTAGGAATGAGGCGGAAATACGCTAAGTGATGACGCGAAACAAATCGTGTTATATATTCACAGAATAGGTAATCAAATGACTACTCTATATTAATGAGTGATACAATTCTCTAACCATCATCGAGTACGTAGCTACGTACAACGACGTAATTTAAAAATTAACAATAATCACGATTATAATACGTAAAAATTTCCTACTTACGTATACGGTAAATCATATACTGTAGTACACAGCATTAAAGAGGAGCAATGAATTAAGGTGAAGGGCTAAGGAGTAGGATGTAGCCTAGGGTAAAATAGGAAATACGTAACATCGAAAGCGTACGAAACTACCTAGAAATGGAAGCATTATTGCGTTTGACAATTAAAATTCTCCGATGATTTTCGCTTTCGCCAAATGTTAAAAAATTAATTAAATGCAAAAAAGTATAAAACGAAAAAATATATTGAAAAGAAAGAAAGAAAAAACAACGATCATTCGAGGCAGTGAAATATCATTTCATCTTTCAAATGCAGGAAATACAAACTCGAAAACAAAATAATGAATTGAAGAAAAAAGAAAAAAATAGGTAAAATACGATAAAAAAAAAAAAAAGGAGAATTCAAAGTAAAATTAATTGGCAGCTTTGAGACATTTGAATATTTTTGACACTTTTCGAAGAATGTACATCAGGGGGAAAAAAGGCTTTTCCCACATACTTAATCAATAGCGCTAAAATTTGAACACGTGTCTCACACGAAAAGCCTATGTAAAAACAAAAACAATAAATCGAAACTAAGCGGAGGCGGATTTGTTCGATTTCTAAGAGATGAACCATCGGTAGTTCACAACATTTTAATTGCGAATTTGCGAATTCTAACAATGAAAAAACGACTAAAAATTTTTGTTCGAGCAAAATTCCCGAGCAGCACAACATTTTAGGAAAATAAATTACATTTTCAAGTATCGAGTTCCAAAAAATTACGAAGTCAAATTTCGAACTAACCGACAGAACAAAAGAGCAAGCTTAAATTACCTACCTATCGCTATTTTACGAATTTTCCGGAAGGTGTTCTACCTACATCCCTGCATAAGAAGGAAAAACAGAAAAGAAAGACAACACGAATAAGGCATAAACCAGCCGAATATGAGAATCCAACAAAATAACTGCAACATAAAAGTACGTAAAAATCAAACTCTTTCAAGAGTCGAGATTCTAATTAAAAATTCGACAATGGGAAAACAACTGAATAAATAAAAAGTATGAAGATGAACGAAGTTAAAAAGGGAGGGGTACACTGGCAAAAATGAAAAATAAAAAAATGAATAGCGGGTAACGCGAAAAGAGTAACACGATAGAAACGATTAATACTCAACTACTATAGAGAAAAAACGGTAAAAGAAGAAAAGGAAATGACAGAAAGCACCGCCGATGAATTATACGTTTTTTAGCAGTTCCATGAAAATGACCACTTACAGAAATGGATTTCATACAAAAAAATAGGTAAATAAATAAACAAACGTGATAACAGTCTAAAAACAAGGAAAAATTACATACATTCTCACACGTAGTATTATGCCAAGGCTTGTCTTAAAACATACGTTTTTTAAGTCTTCGAGGAACTATATATTAGACATTAAAAAAGGAAAGAAAGAAAAAAGAAATGAATAAATAAAATTAAATAAAAAGCGCACAACACGTTATAAAAATAATATCACTTAATTTATCGGCGAATAGTTGGCCTTCTAAAAAGATTAAAATCGGTTTACGTCATTTACAAAAAAACAAACAAACGAAATAAAAAAAAAAAAAAAACGAAAAGAAAATAAATATGGGAAGAGAAATGAGAAAATAAAAATGCAAAACAAATACCTACAAAGGTTGTATATGTATCTCACTGACACCACCACCACCACCATCATCATCATCATCATCATCACTACCAGGATGATAAAAAGGAATAAAAATTACAAAACTGCAGCGAAACGAAGCAACAAACGAGCCCCGAAATCAAGAAGAAAAACAATGAAAATGAAAACATTATGAAGAGGTGAGCGGGTTGGTTGTTTGTAAGCGATAAATGGTACACGTGAAAGATGAATATAATACATAAATATAAATTAGAAAAGGAAAGAGAGAAAGAAAGAAAGAAAGAAAGAAAAAGGGGTATCTGTACAAATGTACAAGTGTACATTATTATGTAAAAAATTGGCTGGAAAGAGGTTAAGAAGTACTACTATAGTTATCGTTGGTGGTAGGATGGGTACGATGAAGCCGCGAAAACGTATTATCGGCGTGCATTTCAGCGTCAGCGATAGAACGAAAGCGTACTATACCTTTTTCGTCAATTAACATAGACGGTGAAGGTTGCAGCTGTTGCTGTTGTGACGACGACGACGACGGGGGCGTCGTCAGCGGCGGCGGAGGCGGTGGCGCCGCCGCCCTTCGATCCGGATACATAATAAGAGTGCCGCATGCGGAACGTAGCGGCGGTGGTGTGGACACTGGATCGAGGTCGAGTTGTGGTTGGTGCTGCTGCGGCAGCGGCGGCTGGTAATGATGATGGTGATGGTGATGATGATGCTTGTTGAAAGATCTTCTGTCTGTTGTATGGTTAAGTAAATGCGTAGGAACTGGCGTAGTTAGGACAGTATGCTGGTGCTGCTGCGTAATGATAGTAGGTGTGGTGGGAGCTGGCGTTGGCGTAGGGACGGGAGCGTTACAAAATTGGAAAATATCTTCGTATACTTGTTTGCCGGTTCGCAGCGTGTAATTGTGTATGGCTTGATTGGTGCTGCATATAGTGGGATAGATGTCGTCGCCGCCGCCGCCGCCGCCGCCACCACCACCACCGATTCCGATGCCGTGATCGCTGCCGCGCGGCGTACCGCCGGTAGCGCCCCACGGGAATAAGGGAAATGCGGAGGCGGAATTGTGGCTGTGGGTTTCTTTTTCGTCTGGGCCGCGTAGCGGTTGCACGGCCGCCCAAAATACCAGAAAACAAATGGACACCTCGATAACGCGTACGGATAGTTGGAATGCCCACCAGAGCCAAGGATGAGGTTGATCTTTGTTGAACGGATCGTATATGCAGAAGATTCCGATGAGCTGGATGGCGGCCATGAGCAGGCTGAGTAGAGAGGTGGCCAACATGACGCGGATAGCGTGCGCCAACGACGGACGCAACGGATCCGTGAACGCGGTACCGTACACCGAGTTCTGTTTACGCAACGACGAACGATTGGCGTGCTTGTAGAATATGATATAGGTGACGCCCAGTATCACGCACAAGAACACGTACAGGCACTGCGACAGCAGCAGCAGGCTAGACGAATACGACGTGAGATCGGCGTACAAGTCGATGCCGACCGAGCATAACGCGTACGCGACCACCAACAGCATGAATAGGTTGGATTTGCGCGCGTAATAGATGTCCGATTTCAGGTCGACGATTTTCAAGATGAACACGAACATCAGACTGAATATGCAGACGAGAAACGGGAACACCACGTTCAGCATGAGACGCGAAATCGGCTCCGAAAACGAGCGGCTAATGTTGTAAGCGTCGTAGAACAGATAGACGCTACGCACCGCGCCGATCACCATCAACAGAACGTGCACGGCCAAGAAATAACCGTACGGTAACAGCCACTTGAAGGCGCGCATTCTGAATAGACTGAACGCCGACACCATCGCCAATATGGCAAACAGCACCGCCATCAGGTAAACGTGAATATCCCATGCGATGCCCAAAATATGCCTGGCACGAGGCTCTCGCTGATCGCCGACACCGACACCGACACCCACACCCACGCCCATCCAATTCACCTCCGTCGATTCTTGAATCGACTTCACGGCCGGACTAAAATCCGACTTGACTTGAGTAATTTGTTGATGTTCGGTTAACTCAGCGTCCGAATTGGCGGCAGACGCGGACGCAGCGGCAGCGGCAGCCGCCGCCGCAGATATCATGGTCGTCTCTTTACGTCGTTCGCCGCCGCTATCCTTATCTTCGAAAGATGACGGCGACAAATTTTGCTTATAATACGTTGTAGATGACGTTGAATTACCATTAACACTAATGCTGCCGCTGCTACTACTACTGCCGCTGTTACTGCTACTACTACTACTAGCACTCAACGCCGTATTCGACTTGGCTAGCGACGAATGAGTATTTTTCAATTCTTCTTTGTATGTTTTGGGCGCTTTCAATTCCTGTTCGGCTTGCTCAAAACGAGGCTTGTTGTTTCCGAATTCGTACTTCTTATCGTTGTTGAGAATTCTAAGCACGCTGGTTCGCGATATATTGTGCACGTTCGGCATGACCACGTCGAAAGTGTCGTTGGTGCGATGAGTGGTACTGCTGCTGGGACTGCTACTCGGTTCCGAGTAGTTCAAGCCTTCTGGTAACTTCTGCATGCTGGGAGTGTTGATGGTCTTCTTGCGACTGTCCGACTGAGCGATCAAATCCGGCCGCTTAATCGGTATTCGATCTTTATCTGGTTTTACATTGACCGATGGCGGCGGCGGCGGCGGAGGAATAGGAATCGGACGCCGATTCGACAACGAACTGTCCGAATTACTTCCACGCAACGTAGGTTTATCGGCGAACGGATTGTGAAAATGTTCGCGTGGCAACGGCGGGGTGAAGAACGCTCGGCTCGGCGGATGAGAAGGCACGTCGACGTTATCCGATGGCATCGCCTGCATCGGATATTTATTGGAGGTAGCCGGTATCATCGGCGTTTTCGGTGTTCTCAAATTGCTAATTTCATTTCGCATCGTACTCGTAGGTTTGGAAGCCAGCGTTCTATTGAATATCTCTAACGGATTTTCGTCTAATAATCGAATATTAGATGACAAATCGCTACCGAGACCGTCGAATGGTTCGCAAGAAGACACCGTGATCATTGTCAGCCACAAAAATAAAGCGGATAAAAACTCAAGCATAGTGAATGCGCGCCGCTTACTATGAAATTATTTCAGCCTAAGCTAATCTGACATTTCTCTTCTTTCTGTCTTCCATACCAAACGACTTCACATAATTTGATAACTGAAACGAAATGGAATGCGCTGATTATTAGAGGGAAAGGAAAAAAACCTAATAAGCTATACACATCTCGTAACAATGAATACATATCCAGAGAAATAATGCATGGATAAATGAATACAAAAAACCCGTAACTTTAGGTATAACATCGAACAACTTTACGCTCAAATATGTACATAATAATGTATGTATTTACCTATCGTTTCCACGTATTTCTCATGGTTACTTTCCAATTTCATGATCGATCGACATCTTTCTCCTAATCACAACAATTCACTAAATTAACATGATTCCACCACAATCATTCACCACTCATAACGATAATATAACACCACTCGATAGTCGTCACTGTTGACCGTAATCTCTTTTTTTCGTTACAACCGAGTATAATACCATTGACTATTTATATTAATGTTTACGCATATTTCTCTAAAGCTTCTTTTCCTTTTAATTGCGCATTGTGACATACGTATAACACTACAAGCGTAATTACATTTCTGTATAAAAGAACAAGGCACTTCCTTTACGAAAAATATTTTCGTACACACACACAGCCATTTGCATTCACTTGGCCTATTTGTTATTTGAAGCTATATTCAAATGATTAGTGCAGGATTTTACTAATACTCATATCCTATTGTGATCCTTCAGCGAAAGAGTCGGTACCTGGTGGTAAAACGATGAACTACTGAAAACAGGGATTTCAATAATTGATAAAGTATCATTATTGGCAATGAATTAATAATTCTGGTATTGAATTGAATTATTTTGAATAGAATTAATTGTTTTTTGTTCATTGGTAAAGATAAATTGAATTCCAGTGTTATTGTTACGAAATAAATGATTATTTTTCATGCACTTACCAATGACTAGTGATACAATTATCGCGAATATCATAAATACCATGCTAAAGAATCTCATTTATAAACCAAAATGATAGATAAGTCTTAAATTAGCCATACCCAATTCATTCATTTCATTTATTCGATTTATTTTCAAATAATTTAAACATTTCACTGTGTGAGTCCACAACTGGCGGCAAAAATTCCCCGTTTTCAGAACTGATAATACCATTTACATGTAAACATTACACTAGCGCGCCACTGCTCTGAAGGGTCCCAATTATAATACGAACCTTCTTTCTCTATGTGTTCACCACATGTATGCGGATTGTTTGCTGAATTCTGCCGAGTAAACCATGGCGTATTGGTAAAGCAGTGTGCTTTGGTATCGGAAGTATAGCCTTCAAATTTCAGTACGAGCTGAATTTTTATAACGATTTTTGGGTCAAACCGTTCGAACTTTCAGACGTGGAACTTTCAGCTTCTGCAAACGAACACGTTTAATTACATTCATAGAGTATTTATAATGACTGGTCTATGTTCTAATTGGTCGTATGTTACGTGCGTAATGACCAATCATAAGGCTAGAATGTGATAAAATGTAGGTAGTTTCATTTCTACCTTCCTAAATAATATCGTTCAGTTTTCAGTGAACGACTAAAATTCGTTTGTGATTTGAATCATCAGCTGATTTGTGTTTTTATTTTACGTGTTAGTTGAGTACTATAGGTGGTGTTGGTATAAGTGACGAATAGACGACGATTTGGTCAGATTTCTCCCCATGTTTCTTTCCCTTTAATTACCCTTCTCTTTGTCTTAGCTAACGAACCTATATGTTGCATTTTCAATGCAGTCGAACCTCGATCATTCGAATTTCGCTGTTTGAATACACAACGACGTATAGTTCGCGCTATTTACCAATTTTAGCGTTTTACGCAGAGATGGAAAGCCGTATGATAAAACTTTTGCTTTCAGCTTTAGCTTCTGACCTTGAAAAATAAAACTTCGGCTTTTGCTTTTTAAATTTTTTTCATATTCAGTTTTCGCTTTTGGCTTTTGCTTTTCAACCCAAATATCATTAGCTTTTAGCTTTCCGCTTTGGACTTTCGGCTTTTCCCCTACAGCTTGAGCTCACGAGTCACGACGTCACGAGGTCAGGTCACACTAGACAGACACTACTGCCACACAGAAACGTCAGAAAACGGCATGACATGAAGAGAACGAGATAATCAATGAATATAAAAAATAATAATTTAAAATTTATAAGTACTGGAAATTACAGGGCTGTTAACTTAAACGTATATTAGTTAAATTCAGTTAAAGTTTCAGTCTTTCAAACCAAAAATAAGAGTTAAAGTTAGCAGTTTTATTCTTTTCACTTAAAGTTTAAGTTATAGTTAAAGTTGATGTAAACTAGTTTTAACTTGAATAAAATAAAAGTTTAGAGTTAAGGTTAAAGTTAAATTCTTCTTTATGGGTTGAAAAAGTTAAAGTTAAAGTTAGTTAAAGTTTAATTCTTCTTTTAAAATAGTTAAAGAAGTTGAAGTTAGAATGAAATAATGTAGTTATCGATTATATCATATCCGCTTTTTATGTATGATGAAAAGATGAAATAAGACATGAGAGTTTCCACAATTCAATAAATTAGGCGTTTACAAAAATATAAAATGAATTTAATTTAAAATTTCACATTTAAAACTTTAATTTTCAAAACTACTTAATATTAATATAATTATTTCGCAGTAACAAAAGAGCATTAATAATAGAAAACAGACCCTTTGAGACTGCATTGCAAAGGGTCTAAAATGAACCTCAAGTCGCTGAATGTTCGTTCAAAGTTGGAAAATTGGAAATTGGCTTGAGACTTTAACCAAAACGATTTTTTTTTTTTTAAGTTTAAGTTAAAGTTTAATTCAGTTTCAGGGACTGAAAATATTAGTTTAAGTTTTATTCAGTTACATACATTGGGATTTATAGTTATAGTTAAATTCAGTTATATTCTTAATACGTGAAAATACGAGTCAGTTTGAGTTAAAGTTAAGAGTTTTAGTTATTGTTAACAGCCCTGCTGGAAAAGCTGAAAAAATAAAACTTTTGCTTTTGCTTTCAATTATTTGTACGTTCTAGCTTTTGCTTTCAGCTTTTGCTTTTTAGGTAAAAAACTCTCTACTTTTAGCTTTTGGCTTTTAGCTTGCTTTCCATCTCTGGTTTTACGTTTTAACCTGTTTGTAACATTTTTTTTTTTAAATTCATTTTGTGCATCAATCATCACATCATTGAAGATGAAAAGAAATTTAGTGAGTATTTTTTGTTTATTTTCTTCAATTTATTTTTTCTCACTAATATTTTTCGTGAAAATTTTTATCGTCAATCTAATCTTTTTTTTTATATATATATAAATTTGACCGAACCTATAAATAACTTAAAATCGCAGATCAAATCCGTCGTCGCGTCCGTCCTTCCCCTCCCTTAAAAAAATCTACTTTATTTATTTTTCAATTAGCTGATATCTCACTTAATTTGCGACAATCGCAAACTAACAACACCCTTTTCTTTTTTAATTACAGATCATGAAAAGGACGGAGCAGCGCAGTAGGACACTGCATCGGAGATCTGATTATTTTTCCTTGTATTTTTAAATCTTGTTTGATATTTTTTAATTTCTCTCTTTCTTAGTTATTATTAAGACTGGTTATTTTTTATTTTTACGAAATTTTTGTTTCTGAGAAAAATATAGATATATACCCTAAATTTCAAATTTAGTGATACTTTAATTTTTTGTTCAACCTTTTTTATACTTAAATTTAAATTTAATTTTTTTATTAATCCGCGGCCTCGCGAGTTGTAGCTTACGACTCGCGAGGCACGGAGATTTTTAAAGCTTCCACTGCACGGCGTTCATGCCGGTTCAACTTTCCCCCTTCACTCTTTCCCCCTGTTGGAATTCGCAACACTCAGCGCGATTTTCGACATTTATGCAATCTACGCGTATTGAATGAAAAAAAAAATTGCTCCATCGTCACTTCACTTTAAAATTGAGGGGTACGTCCTTTTAGGAGTTCAGAATTAATTTTATTTATTATTTATAATAATAATTATTATAATATAATGATAATTTTTTTCTCTGTTGAGTTTTTGTCGTCATTATTCATTTTCGATGTTTGTTTGGTTTTTATATTATATGTACTTTTTTAAATTCAGTTTTCATGTTATAATACAGTTATTGTGTGCTGTTCATAGTAGTTGAACGACTGTTGTAGGAGGTTAATAGTAGTATAAATAATTATAATTAAATAAATGAAATGAAGACAAACCCGTCCTTACCTTGTTTATTGTACACATCTTAAAATAAAGCTTTAGGGAATACGACGCATCCTTTTCATTCGTGTATAATTATTATTAAATTAAATACGATGGATAAGACATTATAGAAACGACTCATATGCTGATCTTTTTGAGCAAAGTATC
The DNA here is from genome assembly GCA_009761765.1 of Phenacoccus solenopsis. Classification (NCBI taxonomy): domain Eukaryota; kingdom Metazoa; phylum Arthropoda; class Insecta; order Hemiptera; family Pseudococcidae; genus Phenacoccus; species Phenacoccus solenopsis. The sequence goes on from CM019755.1 coordinate 43,787,818, forward strand.
GCCACTCGGCATTACTCCTAAATCTTGGTCTTTCCGAACGAAATTCATATTTTGGTATTTCAGGCATTTTTTTTTCTTTTTTTTAAATCAGAACATAATAATAAAACTATAAAAAATTTCTTACAATTGGCGGGGAATAATCTTTAAATTTAATATAATAAAATTTTTCTTACTTTTTTTCATGTTCGAAACAGTCATTACAGATTTTATTAAAATTTTCATTATTAAAATGAGGAAATCATAGCTATTGAACATTCTTCAGAGGAAAAAAAAAAACAGAAAAACTGAAGCCAGTTGAAAGATCAGCATATAAGTAGATTTGTTATATGGACTTTGTGAGCAAGCGCGAGTTAGTGAGATGGTGACTCGAAAAATGGAGTTTTAAAGTATTTACAAAAAATACGAATTAATTTCTTTTTACTCACAGGAAAAAAATACGAATTAATTTCTTTTTACTCACAGGAAAAAAATACGAATTAATTTCTTTTTACTCATAGGCAAATAAATAGGAGTGAACTTGCTTTAATGCTCCCCGAAGCACACTACAGTGACCATGGTAATGGATGAATAGTGGAATTGTGTTGTAACTTTTCAAGAGTAAACATGAATAAAAAGCCTTTAACAAGAGGACTAGGAATATCTATACAGATAGTGTTTATCCTCCCTTTTCGTTGTAACTTTTCAATTTTTAACTCAAACACAAGAGTCAAATAATTTTTTATTTTTCAGTTTAAATTTTATCAGTAAGTAGAAGGAAAAATTCTATTCAAGTCACGTTGTGGAAAAAGCATATTAAGCATACATAACAATAATGCATAACGTAAATTGAAAAAAATGAAAAAAAAAAAATAGAGAAAAGATGCGAATTACAATGTAACAACTTTTCTGTTTATAACAAAAATATTCACAATCAAAAATAAACGATGACATCAATATCTATGTAAGATTCATAATTTTAGAAAAGTATATACCTCTCAACTGGCACAAACATTCAGTTTTTTTTTTTTAAATATTTTTCAATCATATTTTTCCTAGCATGGTATCATTTGTAGATATTTAATTTGAGGAGACAAACAGGCAAATCAGATTACAATGCAAAAATACAGAAATTCTTTTCTTTTAATTCAAATAATAATTCTTTTCTTCCCACGAAAATTGTTCACCAAAGGTAACGAGCCTATTCCATTTCAAAAATTGAGTAGAATTTTATTCATTGTTTGAAGCCAATTTACAATGCGCAAATTTTTCTCAAAAATAAAACTGATAAAATTGAAAACATAAAAATATCAAATTTATTCTAAGATATTAAAAAAATGTTCAAATTTTTTCTTTGACTGCATAAAATGCAGTTGTATCTTGAAAGTAAAAAAAAAAAGGTAATTATAAAGAAGGGGAAAAAACTCAAGATCAAATAATAATACATAACAATGATAATAAGTGATCTTAGGTACAATAAGGAGAGTAATTGTAAGGCTATCAGTTACCTTCGTTTTTTAAAATATAACAAAAAAAAAAAAAAGAATTACGATGCTAAGCTTATAAACTGAATGATTTCATTGGAATTTTAATAAACTATATCAGTTTGACATTCTCCAACACTCATTCTATGCATCGCCATTTCGGTAATACCATGATAGTGAACGAATGCGGCGATAATAACGAAAACATGAAAAATTTGATGACTCTGGAACTATAAGAAAAGGAGTAAATCAATTACTTGAAATGTATCTCATAAATACACAATATACATTAGTTAGGAGAAACATCAAGTATTTAGCTGTTTTGTTTTCAGTCGATGATTTCGTAGATGAATTAAAAATCTATCTTATTTCATGCACAATAGCCGATAAATACAATACCAAAAGAAAAAAACGAAAAAAAAAAAGAAGAAAAAGAAAACCACATATAGGCAATAACTGAATATTTTCAAACATTTTCACATTTTCAACCTCAATTCAATTTTTCACTTTACGGTCAGTTACTGTTCGTTTTCCCAAACTTGAAGATTACGGTAGCAATGAATACATTACAAACAATGTGTCATGTTACTTACCCAAATATCACATTTACCAGGGAAAAATCGTTCAGGAATACGCAGGGCATAAATCAAAGCTCCTATTATATAGAGACTGCCCATCAGAATCAACCAACCCAAGCTTGCTAACGCAATGCGGTTAAACCAACCTTCGACAAAAGCATAATGCATGGCTGGTATAACACCGCTAAGGCCGAAAACAATGAATACACCTTGGAAAAAAAAATTATAGCCATTATACAGATTCAATGCGAGCCACTTTGAGAGGAAGAATTGGATAATGACTCTACTTACTAGCTCGGAGAGGTCTTAAACTTGGTTCGCTAAATCTGTCCCATAAAGAAACGATTATTGAAGCTAATCCAAGAATCAATACGACGCTTGTATACACTAATTTCGAATAAAGATGACAATAAAATCCGTAGTACAACCAAGGAACAAAGGAAACCATGATTAGCACTGCGATACCACAATAATCTAATCTAAAAACGACAAAATATTATCACATATGGGATATTTTTTCAAGATGCTTAGTACCTGATACCGAATTGATCAACATTTGTAGTTGAAATTTCAAATAAATCGGCAACTGTTGTTGATATTAAACTTTTAAACGCGATCATAACACAACGAGTTGTAAGCGCGTAACGTGTAACGCGGAAATGCTTGGTGCTTACTTGCTAAAGAGTTTTCCAACCCATTCTGAATGGCAATGCAACGTATGAAATGCGGACGACAAACCTAAACATATAATTGTACCAGCAAAATATAGCATAAAGATGATCTTTTCTTGAATCTTTATTTCGAAAGAAGGTCTGCTAAGGAAATAAACGGCAATACCCATAAATCCGATACAACCTAAATCATTCGGTAACAACGATCATTATGATAATAGCGACAAATTAAAAGAGAACGCGATAAATTCATTGACATAATACCTAATAAATGCGTCCATATGTTTACTGTTTCTGTGTGGACCCGAAATATGGATTGAAAGCAGGCCCAAAAAGAATTCAAAGGTGGTCGATGTCCGGTATGTAAAAAATCATTATCCTGGAGCCACTGTGGTAACGCGTGAAAATGACATACTTTCCAAACCTTTCGTACAAATTCTTCAGCTTGTTCTGCGGCATTATGAGCTAGAGAACCAATAACTGTGTCCGCATTGTTCGTCTCCAGATATTCCACCTAAAAATCGAAAGACTTTGGAGATGAACGAAAAAAATTTTGGGACTCGTCTCGTTATCGTATTAAGAATACACAATCAATGTTTTTGGCTTATTAATACGCAATAATTATTACACGAATACCAAAAACCAGTTGAAATCCTGGTAAGTGAAGTTGTCAAGAGATACAATCAGCAAAAAAATCTCTTTTTCAATTATTTAAAACTGATTTTTTCAATATGTAATGCAGTTGAAATGAGTTTATCAGTCATAAAATTCATTAAGGTAATTCTAAAAATAATTTCTAATTTACTCATCATGTTATCAACAAACTGAATACATATGTGTATGCCACTATCCTTGTCAGGCCCGGGACTGTAGATACCAAACAAGTGTTCTGAGACCCGGGCTTATTTAAACAGCTGGAGATACCTGTGTGAGCATTTGGAAACCACTTGAACATAGCCTAATAGGAATCTTTAGAAAGGTAGGAGAAATTCAAAATTTATGTATACAAACGATGTGTAAAGGTTCTTATGAAACACGCTTCAGATTTATTACTATCTTTGTCAGGCCAAGGTTGGTCTCCCCAAGATAGCCCATAACCAGGGATTCCCAACGTTTGTATAAAACTGGAAGCTATATACGTTATACGTTCAAATATACACACAAAGCGCTGCAAGACCCAACAGGCCCGTAGCCAGGTGTGGGCAAGGGGGGGCGTTGCCCCCCGTAGAAAAATTACCCAAAAACCCCTTTTTTACTTTTTAATTTGGTCATTGACACAAAAATTAATAAATCCACATAAATGTGTTTCAAATCGATAGTCACATTGATAAATTAACATATTTTTGACCTGACGTGCAATTGTATTAATATTAAATTTTGGACTCGTATTTTAATTTGAAATGTACTTTTAAAAAAATAAAAAATTATATTGATAAGTGCATTTTGAATTTGAAAATTTTTTTGGTGTTAAAAAAAATCTGCCCCCCTTTGACCCATCTAGAAAAACTCCTGGCTACGGGCCTGACTTTACCGTACCATACCTATATATATATGAATATACGTATTCAATATCTTGTGGTGCCCTTGTATATTTTGAACTATGAGCCGCCCAGCCAGATGCCGAGCACTACAAAGAAAGTGTCTTTTGAAGATTTCATATCGGGCACCACAAGGTATATATACCATAAACTCTAGTATTTATAAGAGGTTTAATTTTTAATATATAAATATAGTCATTGTGGTGCCCACCTCTAAAACTTCAGCTGTGGACCCAGAGGGATGAGACGATCATTTTTTGATAGTTTTTAGCTTAAAAACCTTTAAAAACGGGCACCACAACGACTTTGTATGCTCAAAACGGGCACCACTATGACTAAAATCATATCTATGTATATATATAATTATATTTATCAATGGATAAAGTGGCATCATTTTTCGTCGTCTCTACAGTCGTAGTAGCCTCATTTTTTTTATGTTTACAGATAAAATGGCATCATTTTGAAAATTCGTTTCCAAGAAAACCTATGAAATTATACATTCCGTTTGCCATTGTGGTGTCGTCAATATGATATTAGATGCACTTCTGAGAAATGTGTAAACTGATGCCACTTTGACCTTAGATCACTATATATCTATACATATATATCGGGTTACGTATAAAAGTTGGATCCTTTGAAAAACAGTGAAAGTTGGATCCGCCTTAAAAAATGGATGTAAAAGGTGTTAGCCTCCAGGAAACCGTTGATTGTTATTTGTCTATCCTATAAATGGAAGAAATATACTGAATCGATCATTAGAACGAAAGTTATGAGGTAAAATTCAATTAGAAGTATATGTGAGAGTCGACTCCATCCTTCAAAAAGACAGTTATAAGTTGGCCCCATGAGAAAGTGGATACCGTATATGGAGTTGTATATTTAAATATACATTTATAGAGAAAGTTGGCTCCTTCTGGCGAATACGCCATGGGATAGAGTGCATTTTTACATAGCAGGAGCTGATTTTTATATGTAACTATAATTATATATAGATATAATTTTAGTCATAGCAGTGCCCGTTTCAAGCATACGAAGTCATTGTGGTGCCCAAATCGGGCGCTACGAGATTTTTAAGCTAAAAACTATCAGAAAATGATCGTCTCACCCCTCTGGATCCACAGCTGAAGTTTTAGAGGTGGGCACCACAATGATTATATTTATATATTAAAAATTAAACCCCTTACAAATACTGGAGTTTATGGAGCATATACCTTGTGGTGCCCGATATGGAATCCTCAGAACACACTTTCTTTGTGGTGCCCGGCATATGGCTATCATTCTCTACATAATATATGAGTATTAGAAATATGGCATGAGAGAGAGAGAGAGAGAGAGAGAGGAAAAAAGTTAATTGTTTCGTTAACCTTTATAACAGGTTTTGTTGCACAAATGTCAGTTGAAGGTTACGTAACACTTGACGCGAGTATTTTAAGATTGAGTGTAAAAGAAGAGCTTAAATTTTGATGAAATTTTGAAGGATTCTTAATTCCGAGTTTAATGCTTGTTTATGGGATTTTTTTTCAAGTTCGAAACCACTTTTACAGCTCAACCAACATAATAAAATTATGAAGACAACAGAATAGCGAGAACAGTCTACTTTTATCAATCAATACACATGTATAACAGCCCGTAATGAAAAGACACGCTTTAGGAGCGATTCATCCGGGGAAAATTTTCAATACAAAATTCGTAAACTAATTAAGCAACAATTGCTACTGCAAGAATAAAAACTACTCCAACTCGGCGATAAATCTTATTTATCGGCTGAAATTTTCTTCAATAGTCGTAAGAATGCGTTTTTCAAAAAAGAGTCATTCTCGCAATTCTACAATTTCCCAACGTAAGGACAGTCCTATACGAGTGGTCTTGGGTTTTACGTGGTGATTACACATTCGGATTCAGCATTTTAAATCTTACTTTTTTTTGATTACTCGGCCTCACATAAGAAGAACAACTTCTTCGAAAATTATACTACTCTGAAAGCCCCTGCTCCTCCTCCCTCCCATATTACTCGGTGAACGTTGAAACTTCGGTGAATGCACTTTCAATGCAATAAGATTTATGGGAAAATTGAAAGCCCTTTCATCGCACCATGTTCACCTAGTACCTAAATAATTAGATGGAACGACGGTTTTTTTACGATTACTATTATAAGGAAAAAGTGTTACTAAGAGTTTACCTCTGCGGAAGTGTGAGGTTCACCCTGGAATGCGTCATTGGTGTCGGAATTAGGTTCTCGAAATTCACCGAACAGTTCGCTTTTTTCGGAGATTTTATTTTCTGCTTCAAAATTATCCTATAAAAATTGAAAATATTGACAAACTGTATAAGGGCTGCATATCTAAGATCGACGGTATCAAACAAAAACCCTTCTCTACAGGTACCTCATTCTTCTCGGAATGCTGATTACAACAAGAAGCCGTAGTGGTGTTTCTATACCTTAACCCAGTATTACTATCATTGCTTGCGCTGATATTACCATTAATGCCACTAGTAGACTGGTCAGTTTCAACGTCACGATGGTTCGTTTTTTCCATACTATCTGAAAACAAGACACAAGCGTATACAATTCTTTTTTCGCAAAAACGCTATGTAATGGGCTACAAGCAATTAGGCAATAGGCGACTGCTTCTGTGAATTAATAGTAATAATAGTAACCACTAACGAAAATAAGATACCTTCTCATCACAATGACGACCAGGTATTTCCAGCTAATGGTAATACCGTGTGTGTTGAACGAAACACACATTCGTAAATCGTACATCCTATACATGAATCGATAAAAGATATGCTCATGTTATCACTGCGATCAAATGATACGTCATTCTTCATTCGTTCAAAACAGTCGCACGTATATACAACGATAAGATTACCACTTATAAAATTAGTGGTTGTTCTTGAAAGCCAGCGAACTGACAAGAATACAAATTGATAAAACACACTCGTAGACAGCAATTACGTACCACTAATATCAATACAAATGAAATTTTATGAAAAATGAAAAAATTATCACCATTCCTGACTTAGTAGGGCATTTTGATGGTTTTTCGTCGTCACCGAAGTATTTCACGTTGTTCGTAATTTTGAAGAATAACTTAGGTACATCGATCGCTCGAACCTCGAACAGTATGAATAATCAGGACAATTTAGGTATCTGTACTAAAGACTTTCAAATGAAACAAAATCAGAAACAAACCAACACTATAATATTTCTTTCTTTATCGCAATTCAATTCATCAAAGATGTTGAAGATGCAACATTCCCTTTTCTTCATTGCAACTTTCATTACTGATTTCCTGTTATTTACGGCTAACGCACTTTGAAATGAATTATTCCATACACGTGTATAGATAGATGACATTTTACGCTAAACGTGATGGAAAGTCGACGACGAATTATTCGTAATATGTTCACGAAAGAAGAAATCATTAAATTTCCAAAATCAAGTAACAAAATTATTTTCGCTCGACCAGAATTTGAAGACATTTTCAACAGCACAAGATAGTGTAGAACCGATTTAGGAAATTCGGTGAAATCATTTCAATAGAAAGTATTGAACACTAACCTGAAAACCTGGGTAATAAAATACGCTGTATGTTCAAACGGACGAATTGAATGAAAACCAACGTAATGGTTATAAACAATAAATAACTTTACATTTACACAATAAAACTTCAAATCAAAACAATGGTGAAGCACCCTTCCATTATTATTTCACGCAAAACGATAGTTATATTAACAGAGACAAAAAAAAATTATAATTATTACTATCTTGAAGATTAAACTTGATAAAAATGGAAGGTATCCACTTTTTTGTCTTTTTTGCTCGCCTCTAGCCTTCACGGAGAGAGAGAAGAGGGGGACAACAACGTCTCTTTACTAGAGGTCATACCTAGTCATACACAAACCGAGAGAACGACTATTTGTAAACGCTAGTTTTTGATTAGCGTACAAAGTTTTTATGTGATGATGTCACGAACTTACTAACAAATAGCAACAAACTAGCAACGTCAGAACTCGTGTTTCACTTGTTAGTCTCGTTCTCGTTCCTTTTTTTGTTAATGAACACACATTACCAATGTAGATCAGCGTTTGCGAAAGCGCGAAAAAGAAAAACAAATAAACCACGAGGTTGATTTATCAACCATTAAAATCAATCTGGCTGCTTTAAGTAATATTAATATAGTAATATGGAGAGATAAAAGTATAGTTCCATCAGGGTTTTGATAGATAGCGCAGCGCCAACTATGAATTGTGCACTTGGTGTGCACTTACTTGGCAGTATTGCGTAAGATTGTACATTGCGACGGGTTTTCAGGTTTGCTGCGTGACGTCAGGGATTAGCGGCGAAAGAGGAGTGTTGAATGAGTACCAATCAGCACGTTTCGTTTCCGTCCGACCATTAGTAAAGGGACGTTGGTGCCATGTTGGTGCACATCAAGTGTACAATATTCGCATCTGATATAGCGCCCTCTATCAAGTCCCTTGATGCGTAATGCTAACGAGGGAATGGTCAGAACTGTCCATCGCCAATTTCTTTGGTAGGTAGCCTATCTTGTAGCACTTGAGGAGTAAACCAACGCGCCATATTCAGTTTCTCGGAAACGAAGCTTATTTGGAGAAGCAGGGTTGCCAAATGTTGAAAATCAAAAATTCCTTATTATTTGAAAAAATATTTCTTAATGTTAATCATTGGAAATTGTAGAACTATTTAATAAAAAGTCATGTCACGTTTTCATATCGGAGGAAGAAAAGTGTACTTATAAAGGTATACCTATAATTTTGATCATTATTTACTTTTTTGGCGGATAAATGGTAATTTGAATTTTTCGTTTCTTTTTTATTTGTTGTTGTTCATTTGTATTTTTTTAATGCTGATTCAGGTGATAAATTAAAGAAATAATTCACTTCTATGTTTGAACAATCGATAAAACAATATTTCTACATTTATATGTGCTAAGCATTCTTTTAAAATTGATACATCAGATGAACTTATTATTTATTTTTACGTTCATTTGGTGATTATAACTGTTGAACATATCTATAATAAATTTATAACTTCGATGTCTGCTTCACATTTGAGGAGACCAATTAATGTGTATAAAGGCGGCATCATATAATTATGAAATCAATGCCCGTGGAAAACTGTGAAAAAGTCTTGTGTGTGTATCATTTCCTTCATATAAATCATCATTTACACATTTAATTTTATATAAAACATATAACTTCATCAGTTGTTTAAACATAGAAGCTAACTATTTCTTCAATTTATCATCTAAATTAACATTTAAAAAATACAAATGAACAACAACAAATAAAAAAGAAACGAAAAATTCAAATTACCATTTACCCGCCAAAAAAAGTAAATAATGATCAAAATTATAGGTATACCTTTATAAGTACACTTTTCTTCCTCCGATATGAAAACGTGACATGACTTTTTATTAAATAGTTCTACAATTTCCAATGATTAACATTAAGAAATATTTTTTCAAATAATAAGGAATTTTTCATTTTCAACATTTGGCAACCCTGCTTCTCCAAATAAGCTTCGTTTCCGAGAAACTGAATATGGCGCGTTGGTTTACTCCTCAAGTGCTACAAGATAGGCTACCTACCAAAGAGATTGGCGATGGACAGTTCTGACCATTCCCTCGTAAGAGTATGACTTTTATCTCTCCATATTACTTTATTAATACTCAAAGTCTGGCTGATCCGTTGAACCTCTGAACGGCGAGAAACGCTAGCGCGTAGAAGTACATAGAGATACCTGGTGAAAACGAGTAGGGTGGACGTTAGTGATGAGATGCGTACTGTAGGTAGCAGCACTCATCGACATTTTTATCTTTTTTAAATAAATAATTAATTAATTATGGTCATTTTCGTTCGTATCCTTTGATTCGCGAAAATTTTCCGTTGTCATTTGGCTTTTTAATTTTCGTTTTTCTTTTACGTTTTGTCATTGGTTTAGACAGTGTTTTCCAAGATCCAACCTTGGAAGTTTGGAACTGAGCACTGAATAGGAAGAACCTGAAAAGAAGACCGACGTCATACTCATACTAATGATATGATCAGCTGATCGTTTCAAATATCATGTGAATTCGTGTCTTTACTACTCTTATACTCGCAGTTCGCACTCGTTGAGTCGTTGCGCGTTACTCGTACCTTGTAGATTACAAATTTTGATTGGTTGACGTTGAACTTTGCATTATAACAGTGGTCAACGAGAAAGATCGAGAGTTCGAGACGTTGAGAGTGACTGTGATATAATTCAAGATTCGTACTTGAAGTACGATTCCTCGCGTTTTGTGTAACACCTTAACGCGTAATGGATTCGTTATAAAAGTTCATTGAGAAGTACAATTGAAACTTTAAGGTTGTTCAAAGGTGCTTAATTATAAGCGTGTTACAATTGACCGGCAAGGCGGCAACCGCGGTGTTATCGTTTAGTCCGTGATAATTCGCGTATGATATTTCAAAAGCTTATGATATACTAATTTACTAGTATTTAATCTTGAAAGTGTGATTTTTCATTAGTTCTTTTCGTGCATTTAATACGAGTGTAGAGATATGGGGAAAAAAACGAAAAAGACCAAGTGGAGAACTTTGGAAATTCCTGCACCCGGTTAGTTCAAATATTTTAATGTTTAAGCGATGAATAATTGAGTAACTATTATATGATCTCTACCTAAATTTAAGATGTACATTGTAGGACATGATACTATGTATGAGGGCATAATCAATGAAATATTTTCTTCGTAATTGATATGTCACGTGGTAGAAATACTCATGTGGAAATGTCTGTTCCTTGATTAGAAATTAAATTTTAAGCTGTTCTGATGTATTGGAGTGTTTGCGTATATTTTTCACTATTTTCTAGAAATTCGCGCTCATAGCGAAGTAGTGCTGATACTTGCAGGCTCTTCAGATTCGTAAATATTATTCGCCTATCTATCTATACATACTTTATTTATTCAGTGAAGAATGTTTTGTTTACAATTGAATGTAATGATATTCATAGTTTTGTCGTGCTAACGCCCACGTACTAAAGTATACAGTAATATACCTAATATCTTGAGGTGATTTGACCCACATCGATGAGTATGATTATTATTTTGTCTGATGTAATAAAGTTATGCGTGAGTAGTTTTGAATTAATGCTCGATTATTCTTGACATAATTAGTGTTTCGAATTCAAGTTGAAAAGTCTACTGTACCGTGTGATTCATTCCCAGACAATAATTTGATTTAATTATCTCATGATTTATCGCGAAATTTTGATCTGTTGCATTCGCATTTTAAATTATCATTGTGCTAGGCCGTGTATTGGTAAGGTATTACCAAGGTATTACCTACATCATTAAAAAAAAAAAAAAAAAATTATCAAAGAAAATTTCAGAATATGAAAAATGTCTTTCCAGTATGCTGTATGTTGTGCGACAAAGTTTTAGTTTTATGCATTGCTTCTGTAATCAAGTGAAAATTCATCATTAAGGAAATGCCTAATATTATATGACCCGCTTCAATTTCAGCTTCATAATATTCAATAATTGAATGTAGCATTTTCATACTATGCTATCACTGGAAGAAAAAATTGACCAACAAATATATAAAATTGAGGAACCATTCTCCCAAAGTTAATAACTGGTACCAAACGTTGAGTAATGAATTAATTATTGTTTCATTTTTCTAATCGAATTGAATGCTCTCTATTTCAGTTACCATTCCTCAACATGAGAAGTGCGTACTCATTACAATAATAAACGTTTCTCATGTTGAGGATTGGTTACTGCAGTGGAGAGCATTCATTTCGATTAAAAAAATTAAACAATAATTAATTCATTACTCAACGTTTAGTAGCTGTCATTCATAGTTGGTAACCATTACTCAATTCTGTTCTTGTCCCCAGTTTACTGAACTTCTGGAGAATGGTTCCTTTACGCTAATATACTTTTTCCTTTATAGATGAAGATGTAAATAATTATAAACCTGGACGAGAAAAAAAAAAATAGAAATTAATGCATTTTGTAAAGTTATTTCATTTATAAAACAAAACAAATAGGTTTTAAATTGTAAAATAATAATTGATTAACTACATGACGAAAAATCTATACCTACTGCTGTAAACAACGAAATAATAAAAGCAACTTTAAGAAGGGAACAAAAATATAAAAGCAATGAAGAAAAACCTAAGCGCACGGGAGTCCAATGGACTACCTATTTCTATAACTCAAACAGGGAAAAGATATGGGTATTGCTGACACGAGATTAATGAACACGTGACGAAATCCTACGAGAAATTATATGAAGACGAATATTAAAAAATCGAATATAGAGCAAATCTTGTCAGGAAATAATCAAAAGATGAAACTAGTTCTTTGAGCAGAAGAGATAAATTTAGTTATAAAAAATGTAGAACTGAAGAAGAGTTTAGAACACGACAAAATAACAAACGAACATAATGAAATAGGTGACTCAAAACTTTTAAAAAACTTGACTGAAATTTTCAATCAGATTTTAAAGACAGGCATAATTTCAGAAAAATGGAAAAGATCGGACATTATCATTCCCTTCAAAAAAAGGAGATCGCCACAAATAGAAAATTACTGCCCTATTACCTCGAGCCGAACTTTTTCATTTTCTCCAATGTTATCGAAAATAGACTGCAATCAATTTTGAACAACAACCAAAAGAACAAGCTGGCTTCTGTAAAACCCTCTCGACCATCGATCACCTACGATAATTAAAACCCTCACAAAGCAACACATCACACACAACATGATATCAAAAAAGGACATACTCTGTTCAATAGAAAAAAATAAAAAAATAAAAAAATTGGCAACATAATGTCAAAAAAAAACATAAATAACGATTTGAAAACATCCAAATATGCCATTTTCGACATTACGTTATGAAAAAAATCAAATTTTTACATTATTTAATGTCTTTTGATATATGTTGTGGTATTAGGGTTACCCAAATAATAGGAAAGTGCTTAGAATTTCAAATAGATAGAAACATCGCTTTAATAGACTAAAATAAAGCAGTTCACTCCATAACTTCGGCATTGAAGAATCTGGAGGTTTCAGAAAATTATTTATTATGGGGATCGCAATAAAAATTAAATATTGCACAACCCAATTTATTCTTATTGTCACCCCCCCCCCCTTAAAAATTCTTCCTTTCAGGATGGGCTCGCCCCTTTATACCTTTGTATACCTGCCATTTCAAACAATTTTACAACTTTACCCTCACTCTTGCCTATGTACAAAGCTTTTATTGAAATTTATCACCTTTTTTTTCCTTCGTATAACTGCTTTCCTTTATATCTACCTTTTATTCCTGCTATTCAAAACAATTTTATGATTTTACCCTAGCAGGCTTTCATTAAAATTTACAACCTTGTTTCTCTTTTGTATACCTGCTATCCTTTATATACCTCTTATACTTGCTGTTCAAAACAAGGATGCGCGCGCATCTCAAAACCGATTTCATTTTGATTTTAATATATAGAGAAAAGAGATTCCTCAACAATTCACCCTTTTTTTTTTCTCCCTCTCTCTTCAGTATAAGTGCCAAAAACATGTTTTCGAGATAATCGCGTATTAAGTTTTAAACGTCCACCTTGGTGGCTGAGAAGATGCATATCACAAAAATGAAGGCTCCGAGCAAACTTCCATCTATTCCCTACCGCCCAGTTCAAAATTTAGGGCTATCCGATTACTTGATGCCGAGTAATTCTGTTTTGAAAAATGTACCTTGCGCAAAATTCGGAAATAAATGGTAAAACTTCATTGAAATGTATTTAATTTTTATGTTTTTTTCTTCTGATACGAAATTATGAACAAAAAAAATGACAAAAGATGATAATGATTATTATCATTTTTTTCATTTCGATGGTGGTGTTATCTTTAGGCTACATTTTGAACCCTTAGAAAGTAGGTATCCGGCACTTTGATTGGTTCGGATGGTATACATATTGTCCATGTATACCATGGTGGTCATAACTCAATTTCGTCAAAAACGGCGTTTGGCATAGTATGAAAATACTACGTACATTCAATTATAGATACTTACCTATTGCCTAAAAAAAAATAAAAAAATTAAGCTACTGTACCATTTGAAAGTAAATTCAGCGCTCTGAAAGTTTGGTAATTTTCAACATTCTTTCTCAAACTCCTGCAGCAAAGCAGGTCCTGCTGTTGAGAATCGATGTGAAGATTGACCTACTAGTACAGCCAGCCGCTGAGCTTATACACTATCCGTTGTTTCAATAAAAATATTGATGCTGTTTGAGTGCACCATTGATAGAAAATTGCAAAATTTCTAAAACGATTAATTATAAAACTACTGATATCATTTTTGAAATGTCCTCCTTTTATATACATTAGAAATGAAAAAAAAAAATGCCCTAGAAAGATGCAGTTTGAGTTTTTACACCTCACTAGGCCATCTTGATCGTCCTACCTAGGGGTTGAAAAGTTGCAGATTGATGATTTTTGCATAGAAATTTCTCGAAGATTTTGTTTTTTCGTTTATTTTTTGCCGTTTTGATGGGGACAATGTATGATGAAAGTCGTGTGAAATGAAAATTTTACAATGCAGTGTTGTCAATTTTTCATCATCAGAGTTGACAGTTTTTGGTTTTATGCCCAAAATAGTTCTAAGATGTTACAAAAAAATTGAAATTGCTCATGTTGAGATTTCAATTTTTTTTCTTCCAATTTCGTGATATACGTAATGTTACCAACTTCTTCTTACCTTTCTTTTGAATGAAAAAAATTGATGTCGTTGTATTTCATAGAAGAAGCAAGAAGAACTGAAAATATCTTTGCATTGTACGCAGTGTAACGTTTATAGGGCGATCGAGATGAGCTCCAATCGATCTACCGATCGCCTAGGGAGATGTAACAATTCAAATTTTAGCTCTGTGTGGTTATGGTTATGGTTATGTATCGATCCGGAGGCTACAGAGACGAAAAACCACTTTCTTTCGAAAATGACCCTACTTCGAAGACATTTTGATTTTCAGCCCGAGTTCTATTTTTTTTCGATGTTTTTGCTTATTTTTTTCGAGTTTTTTGCTTATTAAATAAATAATTATTTTCATTCGATGAATAAAATACAGTTTTGATGCAATCGTTCGACTTATTTTTGTTATTCATCCTAGATATTACGATTTTCAAGCAGCACTCCCTCAGACGAGTAAAATGACTCTCATATTGCATACGAATATTTTAGAATATTTTAATGATATTCAAATAATATTTTTGAAAAATATCGAAATAAAATATTGAATATTTGCTCAAATGTTCGAATATATGGCGATGAAAGTAAAACAGTGATATTTTTCACGTTTTGGGTTGAAACTACGTAATAATAATGACAACGATGGGTGGTATGTAGCGATATTGGTGGTGGTGTAGAACGAGTATTGTTACTGCCTTTCTTTGAATCATCGAAAGTAGTTTTTTGTTTTTATCAAAGCATCCGTGGGTAATCCTGTTCATCGAAAATGAGTAGATGAGCAATGTTAAGTGTTGAATTAGTGTACCTTGTAGACGTGTACATCGTGAACATCTTCAATTTCTAACCTCATCGAGCGGGTACTCATGTAGTATGCACTTGTACGTTTAAGTTTTAATATTTCGAATGGTCGAGCATAGGATCTGAATTCTCCCGAGTTATAAGCATGCAGTCGCAGATACCCAAAGTATTATACCTTTCTACCATCAGCAGCAAAGTTGAAAACACGTTTCGAAATCATTTTCTAAAAATATTCTACTCAAAGAATTCGTTTTTTTAGTCATTTCATTGTTGCATGCAATAGGCAGGCAATTGTTGCGTATGCACAAACATATAGATATAATACAAATGCGTTTACAAACCGTAGGCAGGGAAGTTCTGTTGTTTTTGTTTAACTCATAATTACGTATTATTATAAATAGGTGATTTATGCGTCAAGTAGACGTATACATCAAATTATACATAATATACGAAAGTAAAGAGCGTATTCACATTTAGACGTTCTTACTACTCGTACATTTCACGTTGGTAAAAGTACATAATATTACTCACAAAGACCTCCGTAACGCGTGGTCAATATTCATGTATACTTACAGCAAATATTTTTAGTGCGGTGACGTTGCGTAGCTAGAGAGGTATACGCTCCGTTTATATGTAGTAATTCGAGTATCATGTAGCATTGAGAATATGGGATGTGGAACACGAAAACCTGGTCATGTTCAGGGAGGTCCAATAAAAAGATCTCCCTTGAAAAAAAAAAAAATCGGCCAACGCAACGCTACAGTTCGTAAATACGCATCTGCTAACGAACGTACACTCCGCAGTGTACCAGCCCATTCAAGTCACAATTATGTCATCGAACTTTTTGTGGCGAGTGTGAATACCTAGTAATTTATGCATTTTTATTTGCGAAGAAAAAATGTTGATAAATTCGAAACGAGTACGAGGGTGGGCTGTTTCATACGGGAAACTTTTCGGTCGTCGAAAATTCGTGTTCGATAAATGAACGTAAAAAGTGAGTCGTACGAGTATTTTGAATTTAATTAGTTTCTATCTTATCTACATGTTTTATTGATAGTACTGGTACTGATACTCGTATTTGTACTCGCAGTAAATAGCTGGTAAATGTAATTAAATAAAAAGAAATCATTTCCTGAATGATAGTGATTAAAATTATAATTTGTATTTGTATTGACGCGCATCAGGGTACACTATGTACTTGGCTTACGAGTGTATAGTTCGTTTAACTGATATCGCCTTTTTTTAGTTTAATTTTCAATTGCTCACAATCTTTTTAGGGGATTAAAATTAGGACAATACCATTTTCTTTTCGAAAATTGTATACTTAAGGAGGTTCAGTTCAATTCTCCCCCACACACGCGCACACTCATGTTGGTATCAAGTATGATGGTCGGACTTTACACTCACGTGATACCGTGGTCGGAACTTTTATTCTAGTGCAGCTGAATTTCTAAATGATAGTGCATTTCCTTTTTCAGTTATTAGAAAAAAAAGTTCCCTGCCCAGAATCTTTTTACTCCCAAAAAAAGTGCCTAACACTCGGTAAGAAAAAATGTCATAGGTTGGTAAGAGTGCGTTGATGCCCATACACTTCACGCTTTGTTAGGTACTATGGTATATGGTCGGACCTTCTAATACATGTGCATCGTAAAAATTATGTTATACGCTAGTCGGACGCACATTTCACACCTCAAGCACCTTATACGAGATTCTATGATCGGACTATTATGCTGCGTTTCCAAATACATAGACTTTTAACTTGTGAAATACATCTTATATGAAGTCGGACTCATTTTGTGTGTTTTTTAGAAATTATACTATACGTAAGTCAGATTTCTATTACACACCTCACGCAACTCATGCATTCTATGGTAGGACTATTATAAATCTCTTTCATAATAGTCCTACAAGACTACTCTACAAATGTCAGGCCATGCCTTGTTCCTAAAAGTTTTCTATAAATGATATAATATAGGGGTACTGCAAAACCAGGTTTTCATAGTTAAATCAACCGAAGTGTCATTTCTAAGGCGAGAAGAGTACGACAACGTTTTGGTCGATTTGAACTTCTTTTTTTTAAACGATTGCTACGATCAATATGGCGTATGAAAAACTAAAATTAGAATATCAAAAAGCATCTACTAAAAATAAATTATTGGTGGATTTATGAGCGCGTGAGCGCCATTTTCTCCAATTTTACTCGAAAAAATTGAAAATTGTGAGTACGAGTACGTCATTGAAAGAAGCATAAAATTATGGGCCACAAAGAACACGTTCTAGCCTATCTTAATGATGGGGGTTGGAGATGGAAGTTTTCAAAATTTGGAAATTATGCATTTTTCAGTGATTTTTGAAGTAAATAAAGAAAAAATTCCAATTCACACTTCTTGTATCGGAACGTCAATTATGACATGTCATTGAACAAAGCATAAAATTATGCATGGAAAATAACAAGCCCTAATCAATTTTAATAATTTGCACAAGAGTTAGAGATCTAAATATCCATGAAATTCTTCTAGATCCCATTCAAGCTGACCATCTTTAATATATCTTCATTCATGTTATTAGGTATGTAGTATGTACCTTTGGAAAAAACGGGTTTGAGTGTCAATTATTGCATTAAAACGGTTATCTCACTATCTCGAATTGCTAATTTATTTTTAGCCGAGTTTTTAACTTGAAAACGTTACCTATTACAACCTACCTGATTTGTGAAGGAAGGGAAGGAAAGGTCAGGGCAGGGTGGGGTCTTCAAACTTTTTGGTATATGTATTTTGTTTTTTATTTATTTATTTATTTATTTATTTTTTTGAAAATAAATGAAATGACAATTTTTTACAAACCCTATCAGCAGAAGCTCGAAAATTCAGGTAGTGAAATACTCGATTATTTTGCCTGTGTCAATTTTTCAAAGTTATTTCCAGAAAAATTTAGGTAGTTAGACACTCGATTAGGTGCAGTGGTAAATAGCCGAGTTTCTGACTACCTGAATTTTCGAGCTTCTGCTGATCGAGTTTGTAAAAAATTGTCATTTCATTGTAACGTATTTTATACAGTTGAAAAAAAAAAAAAAAAAATCAAAAAATTGGAGGATATTTTATGGATGAATTGGATATACCTTCAGAAATGATTACTTTTTCAGAGCTGTTTATTGAATGTGAGAGGACGTGATTTCACATGGTTACAAATTTTACAGTATAAAATGATGAATTATGTGAAGTTGAGTTTTATTGGACTTGATGAAATTTAGGAAGAGTAGAATCTGTAGAAATTTTATATTTTACAAAATTTATTTGTTCGTGTAAAATAATTATTAGTTCACGAAATAATTATTTTTCAAACGGTGAAATTTGTGAAAGTCAGCTTTTAAGATACACAAGCGTATCCTCTAATTTTGTTACTAAACATTGAAACTAAAAAAATGAAAAACTTTCAACTTTGAATTTTAAATCACTAAAAATCAATCATAATCGTTACATTTACAAATGATACTGAGCGACACGTGAAAAAAATGTCCGACCATCGATATATGGCGACAACGAGATGCCAATGATACGAAAAAATTATGTAATGTTTTTGTTGAAATTCGTAAGTCACTATACGAAATGAAAAAGAAAGCCACGATGGGCGGACAACCGCTTTATTTCATAAAAAGATACAGCACTAATAATAAACCGTTCGGTGACGACCGACCGGTTGACAAAAAAAAGAACGTGTACATATATGCGCGGTCATCCCTTAATCAAGGGTTGCCGCGCTAACCAATAGAAATCGATTGAAATTGGAAATTTAACAGTTTTGACTGTCTGCCTTTGGTTATTGAAATTCACGTCAACAAAATGTGAATTTTGAGTGGAGGGTTCTTGTTATAAATTTACAATGCTATTAATATTACGTTATTTACGAGTGATTTACGCGTAACACTTGAGTTACCGAACTCCATTGCATGCGATATCTGTAGTGGTAACTAAGGCTCTGTGGTAATTGGTAAATAACAGGGATGGCAAAACGTGCGCATTTTAGAAAATCGTGCGCGCTGCTCGGGCATTTACGCGCATGTGCTCGCGCAACCACGCATATTTGTTTCAATTAAGGCGCTATAAGAACAGGTATAATGGAACCGCCATCTTGGCTCGTACTTAATGTGATCAACATGGTTTTGAATGGGGAAATTCTTGGTCTTTCTCCACTGATGGCTGGAGAACAGCGAGTCTGAAGAAATTTTTGATAATGACAATTTTTGTGGAGAATGTAAAAAGCTTTTCAATAGTATATTAATATTTGATATTTGATGAAAATTTTCAATTTTTTTTTTACACTCTATTACGGATTCTTAGTAAATTAAATTTCAATGATCAGTATACCAATGGAAAGCTCTTTACATCCTCTACAAAAAATGTTATTATCAACATTTCCCTGGAGCCACCGTTTTCGTGTTTTTTTAGTGTTTTAGAAGCGGTAAAGAACGAGCCTAGATGGCGGCTCCACTATACCTGTTCTTATAGCGCCTTAGTTTCAATAAAATGCTGCCATAAATGGCCGATATTGGCCGTGAATGAACTTGAGGTATTCTCTGAACTGAAAATAATTTTAAAACTCAGCATTTTTCTGATTTTATTAATGATAATGAAGAAAATGATCAACGAAGTAACGGCTGCAATAGTTTATTTTTGTATGAAGTAATAGCATTTCATTTCATCAATTTTTTTTTTCTTGGGCATGCGCAAATTGGTCTTGGAAAATTTTGTAAGAATATGAATTGATGATATTAAGATTTCGCGTCGTTTGATATAAATTTCATCCAAATGCGCTTAATAGTGATGCTTTTACGAATACTTCTTTTAATTTGTGTTCAGCATAATATCAACTTCGCACGAAAAATTCTCTCAAATAAATAAGATTGTACCAATTTTCAATTTCATTTCTTAGTAGAGAATTTCATCCTCTTTCCAATAGGATATCGAAGGATTTTGTAGCTGTAATATTCATGCTGTAATTTGTATTTAAAAGTTAGAAATCCTTTCTCATTGTTTACCGTGTAGTGTTATACAGTTATCAACAATTTTTCATTTACATGATCAAAGTGGTTTTGGGAGAAATTTAAGGAAGCTTTTCGGGTTTTATATCTTAAGATACTTCTTATCATATCATCAACGCGATTTCAACTTCAAATGTGAATTTTACAAAAGCAGTAGCATCGTGTAAATAATATTACGCTTAAGTCTATGTAAATGAACAATAATCACTTGATCAGCTGTTTGAAATTCGAGAAGCTACAAATTCGGGGAATATACTGTTGGAAAGAGGATAAAATTCTCCATTAAGAAATGATATTAAAAATTGATGAAATCGTATTTACTTGAGAGAATTTTCTTGTCAAGCTCATATCATGCCAAACACAGATTAAAAGAAGTGTTCACAGAAGCGTCATTATTGCGTGAAATCTACGCTGTATCTCAACATCTTTAATTCATGTTCTCTCTCTAAATCTTACGAAAACGCTCTTATTTTTGTCAAAAATTGAAAAAACTCATTTTCCTTCTACAAGCTACGTACATTATAATTATCACCTCGATTTGAAATGCGATTGCAGCGCTCAGGTGAGCGTGGAATCGTTAGGGAATCGTCAGTTGATTAGAATGCTTCGTACGTTTGCGCTAAAATCACTGGTAAAACAATCAACCATTTATCACAGTCAAACACTACGACAACAATCATAAATTAATAGTTGAACGATAATCGACGTTTTTGCAATATTATGAAACTAAATGAAATATAAATTCATTTACTAATAAATATCGAACAAAGTTGTTAGTAAATAAAAATATATCGTTCAATTTCTCCACGAGTCTAAACGCTTGAACTTAATTTATACTCCGAATTGTCTAATATAATTATCAAACATCTAGCGCCACATCCTTGTCGAAGAATTTAGAAAAAATGATTGCAATTGAGTTTTTTTTTTTTTTTTTTTTTTTTTTTTTTGACAAACAAAAAACCCTAAAAAATATGTTGATTTTTTGATTTTTCAAGACAAGTGGTTAACTTTACCATGTTTGTGATGTTGCGTTATGTTGCGTCTTCACGTTTGCTATGTGCTGTGTGCCGCCGTTAAAAAAAGAAATGATTAAAAAAGTTCGGCGTGTTTCACTTCGGCTTGCCAAAAATAACACCTATGTACGAGTAAAATGCAGCTGTCGTATTCATTGACTTTGCTGTTAACATCTACATGTATACCAGCATGAACACACTCGCACGTACCTAGCTATATTAGCTAGCTAGTCGAGCTACGTAGTACGTACTCTACGTACGTACGTACGTATGCATACCATGCGCGCAATTCATTCCGTGCGTATCAACGCAAAAATTCGCTAAAACTGGTTTCACATGATTATGAAATCAACATTAAAAGTATTATTATATTATGTAGAATTGTGCTTTATTCCAGTTTCTCATCAAATTGTAGATATTATAAAATTGATTAGAAGTGTAAATAAAGCCTCAGTTTCAAGTTAATAAAATTAGTTTTCAAACGTTTTTGCGCTGGTGTATAATAAATCAGTTGCGCTCACCGTATGTGTAATATAGGTTATTTGAATCGTTGGTAGGTGGTACCGTGGTAAAGGGGACGCGGCGCGTGTGCACTGTGCAACTCTGCAAAGTATGATACGACATGTATGTACTTCTTAGTACCTAAACCTGTAGTACTTACTCGTGTGTATGCTGCATTGCTGCTGTACCTTTTAGTATTTTTGCGTTAGGGTTATTTTTAAAACTTGAAAGAAGCACGTGCTTCCATTCCAAAAATCATAACCTTACCATCGAACCCGTTGCCAAATTTTCGATAGATAATTTTACCCGAGTATGTTTTGTCGAACAACGAACTAGAATGTGGATGTGCGTATAATATTGTACATATGTAGCTAATTAACTACGTACATACTACGTACGAGTAATACACGTGTCGTGTCGTGTCGTGTCGTGTCGTGTGCGTATAGTATGTCTTTGCGAAGGTTCGGTAGGGAGGTGTTGCGTACATTTTTTCATAATAGCTTTTGGGAGGTCTTCCTTTTTGGGTAGGTCTTTTCGATGAACCTGCCTAAAAATTAACAGCGTTCAGTGTACGAGTAAAAAAAATACATAACAATTTTGAAAATTAAAATTAGGTATATAGTTTCCTATCAGAATACGGAATTCTTTCTGTGGAGCAAAAATGAAATGATCCGTGAAATTATGAGCCGGACGATGAAATGAATTGGATTACGGATCACAGATCACAGATCACGGATCACAAAAGAATTATGATACCGATCACGGCAACCCTGACCACGTCGTTTTCGTGTTCTGCGCACGTGCACGAAGTACGATATAGAACTCTCGAATACGAGTACAGTATCTACACATACAATATACGAGTGTGTATACAACTTCGCCATGCGGTAGCGAGCGAGGTGTTTCTACGTATATTACAGTTAGTTGTTGTACCCTTTGCCAGCAAATACAGTCTTCTACATAAAATTATTATTTTTGTCGCACATACATATTTATTCGAGTCCGTAAGGCCCAGAATTGATAGAAATTTACAAATTTTTGAAATATGCTATGCAAACATGCGGTTGCGTAATATACGCTATGCGTCGTGTGGCCATTGTATGTGTACATAATGTGTAATGTGTATGATAATTATTTTACGATTTTCTCACAATTTTCGACTATAGGTAGAGGTACGAGTAGGTATTTGTTTGGCACGAGGCATACGTCCCCAAAAATTCGATATTTACGTATCAGTTTAGAATGAAGGCGAGATGGTTATTCAGGATTCTCGAAATTCGCGATCTGTTGAACGTATTCGGGAAACTTCGAACATGGTTATAATATAGTGGTAGGCGTTTTTGAACGCACGAAGCTGAAGCATAACGATGGTCAGATCGTGCACTCCAAAAAAAAGACGGTTTGAGAGATTTCTGAAATTTAATTTTTTGAAATCTGCTGAAAGACGCAAAATAACGCGCCTCATAATCACGTTACATAAATTATGAGAGCTGCGTTGTGTCTAAGATTATTATTCAGACGCTCTACTCCCTCCAACCAACCATGATAAAAAATTTAAAAAGAGAGAATTACCGGTTTGTTTTGAAAGAAAATTACATTCAAGTTACGATTGTACAATTATTTCTTACTTGTTGAGAATTTTCTCTAGGCTTGAAGGAGTACGGATAAAATTTAAGAATTTAAATCGATCATAACATAAACTCATTCATTATAGACAAGATCGAAAATCTATTTTCAATGTTGCAAACTGTACTGTCTTTTACGTACATAAAACGTTTAGTATTATTGCATAGCTCAGCAGCGAACGACTGTAAGTTTGTAAACACCAAAACTGAGACTTAACGCTTGAACATAAAATAAAAATCATTGATATTTTAAGAAGAAGTTTGAATTGAATTTCATGTGTCGAATGCATAATTGCATAATATATTCCTTGAAATTTTAATAACCGATGAATCCAGAATGAAGCATTTACGCATAATTAAAACGTACGTATGAGCACAAAAAATCTACAATATTTGCCCAGTAGGTAACTCTTGACAAAAATATGCATCTCTGCTTTCGCTGGTGAGCGCTGAAAATTAACATGTAGTTCTAAGCGAAAAATATACTCGTATTGTACAATTATAATTATGAAGAATTCATTCTGTGTGCTACGTGTGAGTATAAAATAATGTTTACGCTTTTTCGTATGACCAGCATTTTTACCATATTCTTGCTGCTTTTTTATTAGCGTAGGTAATACGCGTAGGTATGTTTATTTACTTGTACGTATTCTTACTGTTGTTATTATTATTATTATTATTATTATTATTTTTTATTTATTTATTTATTTTTAATTAATTTTCTTTAATTTTCAATTTCTTTTTTCAAAATTTGAGATGTCTTTGACCATCCAACAATGACCTGTACCCACACGTGCGCGCAGTTGATTAGTGACTAGGCCTAGGCCTGTCTTTGTAGCCGCCTGTTATAATAGACGCGGCTTCAAGCTTTCAATTGAAACTGGACTATGATTGAAATTTGAAAGAATTTCGTTGCGCACAGTATGTGCCATAAGTCCACGGTATGAAGCTACAAGTATAAAAACTATACGAGAAAAGCGATTTTCGTGGAGCCTTGGGTATTAAACTGCAATCAGCTGTGTACGATACGAGCGGTCTAGTGGGAAGTGGTCAACTGGTCGCTATTCTAAGAGACCAGAACGCATGAAAATGGCTTAATGAAGGAAGAGCAACGTACCCAAAACATACTGTCTAGTGTCTAGTCAGCGAGAATGTTGGAAGAGACCACTTTAAATTATACTCGCGCACTCATTAGGTGAATAGATGATTTTTCCTTTCATATACTAGTAGTTCTTACATTTCGAAATCGGCGAACTTACGGCACGTACTGTGTATGATTTTTTTAAGCGCTTTATTCTCTTTCATAATCATACAATTACTGTGTACCTGTTAGTTATAATTATTGAAACTGCCCGCTAAGCTGTATTAGATAGGAGATATCGTGATATCTACTCGAAAGATTTTCGCAAAGTGTGGTTCAAACAATAAAACGAAGCTTAGTGCTCGAAATGGAAAAAAATTTTTCTTTTTCATTATACCGGCTGCGCGCGGCCGGTAGATTGTGTCGGGTTTTTCATTTCAATTTATTACGACTTCTTTCGCCAGCCATTTTTGATTTTTAATTAGTGTCAGTTACCCGTTATCGTATAGGTATTAAAATTAACGAGGCGCACGTAATGGCTTTCCGTACGATGTAAATAAGTAGATACATACGTATAATTATAAAGCACCGTTGAAATTTGTTCATTTTCACGAGTTTTTTTCTTTCTTTCTTTCTTTCTTTCTTTCTTTCTTTCTTTCTTTCCTTCCTCCCTTCCTTCCTTCCTTCCTTCCTTCCTTCAGCACTGTACCGTGTAGCCTGTACTGTTTTTCGGCCGATTTACCACTCCTCATTCGCTGTTGTGCTTTTATTTATCTGTACCATCCTCAATTCCACGTTGCAAATAATAGATTTAATTTTTTAGGTTCGCCATTCGGATAAGCATACAACGAGCAGGAAAAATATTGTTTTTTGAATTGAATTTTTTGGAAAGATACTCGTATTCAAATTAGTACGATTCCATAAAACGCAAGGTATTGAGGGAAAAATGAGCCAAAATTTTCTTTCCACAGCAACGCTTTCTAAAGTCGTTTGATATCGACAGAAAACTCTTTTCGTTCCATTCTGTTGCCTACGATAAAGGACATTTTTGCGAACGTCCGTGTAGATTATCGGTTCGCTTCGCGACTCTATCCCCTTTCTACGTGGTACATATTTCGTATCTCTCTATATGTTAAAATCAAAATGAAATCGGTTTTGAGATGCGCGCGCACCTTTGTTTTGAATAGCAGGTATGCAAAGAAAAAAAGGGTGTAAATTTTAGTAAAAGCTTTGTATATGTGTAGGTAAAATCATAAAATTGTTTTGAGTAGCAGGTATAAAAAGTATAAAGGATATACGTATACAAAAAGGAAAAAAAGATGATCAATTTCAATAATAGCTTCGTACATAGGCAAGAGTAAGGATAAAGTTGTAAAATTGTTTAAAATGGCAGGTATACAAAGGTGTAAAGGGGCGAGTCCATTCTGAAAGGAAGGACTCTTTGTAGGGGCAACAAATAAGAATAAATTGGGTTGTGCAGTTTGGAATGTAGCAGTACTTACCTGATAAAATAACTTTTTTTTCTTCATTTAATTTTTATTGCGAGCCCCGAAGGGGCGAGTAGGCGCTAGTGTATTAGGAAAAAAAAAAAAAAAAAAAGAAGAAAAAAAAAACCCTTATCAAGTAGGCTGTAATAGGTATATTCGTTATAATTATGTAAATTGAAAACTCGCTTGAAATACAGTATACGCTGTGCGTCTATCGATTTATCGTAAATGTATTTTAGTTCAAAATTCTCTAACAAATACGTATAGTACAATGCACGCTATTAAGGAATGTACGTACTACTCATCGTCGGCTAAGAGTGAAAAGATTCCTCGTGACGTTTTTTTTTCTCATTTTGGTATGTACTATCTACGTATTTGTAGCGTGTACAATGTACATGTACGTACATCTACATATGCAACAATCTACGTGGAATTTTTGGTAATATTTACGTATCTATATTCATTGAGACTAATGTCTGTGTAGATCGATATTTTCCTTTCGAGTGATTTGGATCCTTCTTTAAGGCCCAAAGCGTTTGACTCTTTCAAACAGATGAGAATTTATAATTCATAATTCCCGACTATCGTCTTATTTTGTATCCAATCTCTTTGAAACCTTCCATCTGTTTTTATTATTTTGTATTTTTCAGGGATAAGTAAATGAAAAAAAAAATCAAGCTGAACGAAAAATGTCAAAATTTTGATTTTTGCTCATCTCCTCTCCCAAATTTGATGTTGCAAATGTACATGAATGTAGAAAAAGGTGTCGTGCAAAGAGTGTTTTACTTGTACACAATCGCATATAATATTCTAAAAAAAGTGAAATTGTTGATTTTTTGAAATTTTTTCATTATATTTAAAGAGTAAAACTGTTCTGAGGAAGAAGGAGGTGAGAACAAAAAATTTTTATTCTCTTTCATTGAAGTTGATAGTGGTAAACATAAAATTAAAAAAAAAAATTGAATATAACATTTTAAAATGTGAAATCATTATATCGAAATTTTTTTTCTCGTACCGCTCTTTTTGAGAGGAGGATTGCGATTTGGCTTGAGAACCATTCACGCCGTGATTGAAACTTGGAACTCAAAATATTAACAAAAAACACCGGCTGCAGTTTTCGAGGAGTTATACGGGACATAAAAAGAATTGAAGTTTGAAGCTTTCCGTTTTCAAAACTTTCTCTTCATAGAGTTTTTTCAAATAATTCACAATTACCCTCTTTATTGTTTTTGAAATTGTTGTCGTATACATTGCGTGAAAGTACCTCTAAAGAGAAGAGAAAGAGGTTGAAAAGCAACAAATTTCATTTACTATCAACGAATTCGATAATTTCCCCACCCCCCCTCCAAAAAGAAAAAAATTTTGCAATTTGGAACTCCCCATTCTGAAATTCTGCTCCTACTGCTCGCCCCCATTCTGGAGTTTGGGTTCCAAACCTCCCGCTTTCCTATACAAGTACCACGTATGCGTATGGTATACTTATATTTACCTAGTATGTACATAGTACATAATTGTGTACTTGAATATACACGTGGTGTACACTGTACATTGTGCAGTGTGCAGTGTGCAATAAATAAAGTACGTACCTATACGTGTTATGTATACGCTGGAAGTGTGTTAGTTTGATTTTCATTTATGTTATACGTATTTACCCGCGTAAGTACGAATATTTTATTTTTGCGACCTGCAACTACATATTATAAAATAGGTATTAATTATTAAATAGCTGAAATGTGCAATCGACGCAAATTCAGGTCAGTTGGTATACGACATATTGGTTGAATGGTTACCTCGTGCTATTGTAAATACGAGTACGTATTACTTACTATCGTACAAGGTAGTTTTACGAGTTTAAGGGGAAAAAAGTTTGAACCAGCACCAAATACGACGGGTCGGTACGAGTGCTTTACGCAGGCGTTGACGCCTAGTTTTCGATTTCGAGCATTGGAAAAGTTTTCACTTTTTCCAACGTCGCGTCGTCATTGTCTAGAGCGATCGGTGAAAACCTCTAAAAACGGTCATGTTCAGCAATAATACGTGCGTGCGTGCGTGCGTAATTACGAGTACATAGCTATCTAAAATGATAGGCGTTCAACATGATCGTAATTATCGTACTCATTCGTATGAAGACGGATTGCAGGTGCAGGTTCCGGTGTGGTTGCCGCTGCAGCTGACATTCGTTTATTTTCGTATTTTGGCGCGTCACATCGCATCACACCGCGCCATCGCCAGTCGGCCGCTGAGGCGAATTCACGCTGCTTCGCTAATTCATTGTACGAGACTACGAGTATAAGCGAAAGTCATAGATCGCGTAAAGTAAACTTAGGACATATCGTAAACGACGCGACGCGACGCGACGTACGTACCCAAATAATACATACTGTACGATACGTATGTAGGTATTAGGTAACCGCTAACTACGAGTAGCTTCAAGTACCATTATTCTAATAAGACAGTGAAACCTAAAACCTCGTATTACACGTGATTACTGATTATCATCGTGTGAGTTTTATTCACTATCTGTATCCTGTACGTATTCGGCATGTGCAGTTGTGCATTTATGCATATTTCATATTTCCTATTATCTATCTTATTCTATAATTGGAAGTATGCGATCTTTGTCACAGCATCACGGCTAAACGGCTGAATGAAAGTGACTGAAATGTTGACTATACATTCACGCCTATGTGTAGGTGGTCCACACGAAAGTGATTTTTCAAAATTTCCCTTCAAAAAGCCGCAATTGAGCTTCAAAGTTTTTATGACGTCACTGGGCAATGCGGTGAGGTAACGAGTCCAAAAGCAAGACGAAGTACAATTTCGTTTTGAAGCGAGCGCGTTATGTTGAAATGAGGGCGGATGCTGGAGGTGGTGGTGGTGTTCCAACCAGTGTTATTATTTTACGCAACTATTAACCGGTCTCATGTTTACGGAGATTAACGCGCACAACGTATTCTGATCCCAAAAATTGAATTTCCCATTTAGGTAATATACCATATTTTTTTTATGTTCACTTCATTTTTTGAGTTTTACTTTAATGTGACGTGTTTAAGTTTTAAAATATGTAATCTCCAAGAAAACGCAATCTTTCACGAGACTCCAAAACATCTAAACGAAAGAAGAACCTGCACAGTGTATCCTAATCACAAAAATCATTGAGAATTCTAATCAGAAAATATTGAATTTCACATTTTATATGCCATTTTTTTTTTTTTAGTTTCACTTTATTTGTTTAGTTTTACTTCGATGTGCCGTGTTTGAGATTTAAAATATGCCATATCCAAGCAAACGTAATCCTTAACGAGACTGCAAAACTTCTAAGCGAAAGAAGAAACAGAAAAGTGCAAGTCGAAACTGGCGTAAATATGACGACTTTTATAGATTTTTCAGAGCGGTAACCAGTTGGGGAGTACAATAAAGTGTGCACATTGCTGTGGCAAATAGGTATGTAGAAAACATCATTTTGGGCTTATACATGTCTTATGAACATCTTATCGACATACTTTCGAGTTGAGCTTCAATTAATGTCAAATAGATATCAACATTTTTCGTTAATCGCTACAAGATATTGATGTTTAAGTTTGAAAGTATATCTATAAGATGTTCATAAGACATGTATTAGCTCAAAATAGTGTTTTTCGTCTATTTATTTGCCATGTAGGAACAGAAACAGAATATTGATCAGCCAAAGTGTGCACACAGGGATAGTGTTACCAGAACGGTGAAATGTATTATGTGTTGTGATTTAGAGCTGGTGAAATGTGGGTACTGGTGGGTAGCTTAGTCATTTTGCATCTTTTAGTATATATTTACTTTAAATTACTATTTGCGTGTAATTTTGTATTGAAGTAATGGAGCTACAGGGTATTGTTTTGTGGTTTTCTATTCATACTTATACCTACGTATTACTAAACCAGTTTTTATACCATACCTGTTTATTTCATATTTTTTGTTTAATTTTTGGCTGAGTTTTCAACTTAGGAACTACATCTATAACAGCCTACCTTATTTGGGAGGAGGGGTAAGAAGAGGATGGGGTCTTCAAATCTTTGCGTTTTTGATAAGAGCTGGAGCAAAAAACGGCTTTTTGAGGAAGTTTCAACTCATGAAATTCCTTGAATCTTCCACATCTCCTTACCTAATCAATCTACAAACATCAAATTTTATGGGTGGGATTCATTGGTAACCAGAATGTGACTTCTTGAATTTGGGTTAAAATGAATCCAAAATGTAGGCTTAATGAGAGATTGTTCTTAGAAATGCAACGAAAGTACTGTTTTGTTTTTTCGATAGAATTCAAAATGGCAGATCACTCAAATTTGAAAGGGGCTGGAAAAAAGGCAAATATCTCAAAACTGTTGTTTTTGATCTCATATAAAAAAGTGTATTCTTAAATTTGGGTCAAAATGGATTCAAAAATTTAATTACGTAATGTATAAACTTATACCGTGCATCCAAGTGATTCGGGTATAATAAGCGCAAAAATCTCAGTTTGTTGATAACATAATGACAGTTAAACAACAATTTCTGAATCGGAAATTATTTTTAAAATTATCTTAATGAATTCTAAGACTGATAAACTCATTTCAACTGCATTACAATTACTTTGCATTTGAAAAAAACAATTTTAAATAATTGCAGTAGAGATTTTTTCGCTGATTGTTCCCGAATCACTTGGACGCACAGTATGATTATTGAGGATAAGAAGCATACAATTTCCCCAATTCACCACATACATGATGTTGGAGGGGAGGAGGATAGGTTATCGATCTGAAAATTTAGTAGGTGGTGGTACATGAGTGGCTTCATATGATAAAATGAGCACAAGTGACCAACCTATTCTGATTTTTCCTTCCCAAGTAAATTTGGAGGAGATATGGGGCAATATCAGCTTCTAGAAGGGAAATTACTATAGGAAATTTCACGAAGCTTCGATAATATCTCCTCACCGAATCACCTAAGAGAGGTTAAACTTTTTATGCAGGTTTAGTTGGTAACCAGAATATAACCTCTTGAATTTGTGTCTAAACCGATCTAAAATGGCGGATTATCAAAATTTGAGTAGGGAAGCTCAAGTACTTAAAATTTGTAAAACATGTGTTATTGTATGGCAAGAAATATGGTAAACGTTACATAATCTTCAGTTTTGTACATTTTTTAATAAATAATTTCAAATTTACTTCTATATTCGCATATTATTCACGCACGAAGGGCGGGTGAGTACACTTGTACATATATAATGCATCTTCATTCGTCCATCGTCCCTTTGCACGATGACCTGTTTTCAACTCTATGAAGAATGTGCCGTTTTTTCATTTCGTATCGTATCGTGCCGTGTCGTGTCGTGTCGTGTCGTGTCGCGACCTGTCATATCGTATACTTTCGTCGGATCCTTGAATTTTTATTGAATTTACCCATCAACGATTATGTAGTGGTCATGTAAGCGGCAACGCATCTACGTGATTAGATCTGCTCCTCATTCATTATTATTGAAACGTTACTGTCGCTGTGTTACAGTAAAAAATTCCGAAAACGGCGATGCAAGATGGGATGCTGGACGGCGAGCCTTTTCGGGCAATTATCATCGCTGTGATAGAATCAGAGGACACGATGCCGCCGCCTCCTCCTTTCCTACCGATTCTTCTTCTATCAATTGCAAGTATTCATCTTCCAACGATAGAGTAAAAACGCTTCTCGAAGGTAAGCATAATGTTGTATACGTATATGCACTGGTAATCTTCTACCTAAGTATCCATATTATCGATAGGTAGTCAGTACATCATCGAATGTTAGCAACATTCAAAACAAAAACAAAAAGTACAACCTCTTAATTGAAGAGTTGGTTTCCAAGTCGACCTAAGTGCAAAATTGAAAGTTTTCTATTTGCACCGCCATCTTGTGGTAGAGACCTGTTACATTTTCCAGACGCCCAACCACTTGGTAGGCATCAGTATTTTCGCCCAGAGCGTACGTTTTACTTGCTCCAAATCGTGTATATAGTTTCCAAAGTGACCTAGTGAAATTGAATCGAACTTACGAATTTTGTACTTTATTTTTACTTCTTATTTTAAATGAAAAAACTTTCATATATATTTTTTTTTTCACGTGATTTCTAGACTATATAATTCCAAGTTGGGCCCTAAGTAAGAAAAAAAAAAAGTACTCTACTCCCAACACTTCACTCTACACATACATACCATCAAACCACCAGTTGCTACACTTCGCTAGGGTGAGATAGTTTTTTTCGATTATCTCAAAACAAAACAAAAAAATGCGTTTAAGTCGACTTGGAAACCAACTCTTCAATTAGATATTTATGAAACGTGAATTGAAAATCGGTACAAAGTTTAGTCCAGTTTGTTCTAATTTTTCGACAACACCACGTTCAGTGTATCTCTTCGCCTTGCCTTGCGATACGTGTACAATACATTACTGTGGATAGAAAAAAAACACACACACGCATAAATATATCTTCCTTGCGTAGCGGTCAGAAATAGGAAGCATATTGTTCTTGAAAACATCTTTTATTTTTGTGATGTACTCGGGAGCAAATTGAAGCAATTTTCACCTACACATTTTCGATAATGGTGCTATCTGGTGAAACCATCATGTAAACTAGATGTATATAATTTACGTAGGGCGGTTGAAATTACCTCCAGCTGAAGAATTGCCTACAACTCTATGAGCATGCAACCTAGTTAACTAACACTATATGTTAGAGGTTATCGACCCATATCGTTAATCCCCATCTTATCTAAGATTTTAGAAAAGTTCATCACTAACATAATTGATGACGTATTAGATACTAATAATATTATGTCCACTAACCAGTTTGGCTTTAGGTCAGGTCGATCAACTGACTCGGCCTTAGTCCAAGTATATAATCAATTATATGCTGGAATGCAAAAGGGATTAGCGATTGCAGTCTAATTTCACATCTCGAAAGCCTTTGACTCTATTAAGCATACCATAATTCTTGACCAAATGATCAAGTATGGAATTTCAATCCCAATTATCATATTAGTCAGCAGTTACTTAACAAATAAAACTGTTCAATTCAGTCTACTTGGTAATACAATCACAAAGAGCGTTAACTGTGGCTGTCCACAGGGATCTGTGATTGGTCTTCTTCTATGGAACATCACTTATAATGATGTTTCAGAATCTAACTATAGATACTCCAAAATAACTGGATTCGCGGATGATACAACTTCATTTTCATCTGGCACGTGTTCCGAATCCAGCGTGAATAATATGAATCTTGATATTGCCACCTTTATCGCTAAAGTTCAATAACTTGCTTTAAAACTAAATACGTCTAAAACCCAGGTGTATCGCTTCTTACTCAACACAGACAAATATATGCTGTTTCATAGAAATCCGCTCTCTGGTAATAAATATTGACCTAGAGAGGTGAAATTTTTTCAGCTTTTCTCATTTGGCCGTTATCGATTCTTAAGATGTATGAATGAGGAAGGAGGGGGAGAGGAGAACCGAAAACCAAATTGATCCATTTTAATATGTGAAGCTTAAGGAGGCTATATAGCCTTACATTCGATACTTATTGGATTATTAATTCGTCAAGAGTTCAAGAATGCGAGGCATATGAACACGCATTCAAGTTTGAGAATCGTTGTTATTAAATTCTGAATTTCAAACGTACACTCACTTGCGCGAATGACTAGCAGCTGAGCTGATCGCAAAACCAGTATACCCTTCATCTGGTATCGTTGACATTACAACTTACATATGTGTACGTTCCTTTCCTGTACTCTGTACGAGCTCGAAAGGAAAAAAAGTAAGCTAGTACGAATGTACTGTGAAGTAATTTTTTATACCACACGCGTACCGCCCTACAGTAGTCGTACATAAACGTGACAGCAAGTAGGTACACTACATGTATATATATATATATATACGTAATTATATTGTATACGTAATTACCTAAATTGAGATCTTTGCTCTTTATTTCTCGACTCTCGATGTGCTCGTAATTATACGATCAACATTTCAACAACGGATGACTGATGACTTGACGTACTTGAATTTGTATATGTCTCGTCTGAAAACCTGATATTTTCAGCGAGCGAAAAAATATACCTACTCAGACTTGTTTCTTTTCATTATACGTACAGTCGTGCATGCTGCATACGTGTATCTGCAGACGTAATGATTTATAATGACGATTTTTTCATCGGCGCATATGCTTGAAAATGCGCTCGTTTGATTTGTTTTCTTTTTCTTTTTTTTTCTTATTCATTTCTTCATATTGATCAGTGGTTTTGTAAATGAAAATAATTGTTATCATCAGTCGTGCTTATCGCTTATGTATTTTTGAATACTCTATCTGGCCATTACCTGCTGTCGATGGCTGTATCTGTTTTCGTTGATTTTTATTTGAACGTCCCCGCATTCGCATGTACAAGTATTAATTGTAGAGAGGAAGACGGGCAAAAATTTTGTTGCCGTTGAAACATTATCAATTCATCGATCATCACCATCACATTCCGACTAGAGCGACATGTCGCATGGGCGTAGTTATTATTTAATAGTTAGTTAGTTAGTTAGTTAGTTAGTTAGTTAGTTGGTTAGTTACCCAACACCTATTATACTTACGCGTACCGTATTATTCGATTACGAGCAGGTTTATTCATCAAGAAATTCGTATATACGATTGTACATGTATAATGTACGGCGTACACTTCAAAATGTATGAATGTACATATGTACATTATTAGAAGTGAAACAACGTTTGTTTGGGTTCGCGCCAAAACTAGTGTTATTGGTCTCGCTAAAATATTCGTATGAATGCGTTGTTATCCGTGAAACTTGGACTATACGTGATACGTGTATTCATCAGCTGGAGACATCAAATTATATTCATTTTCTATCAAATAAACCAACTCTGCTGCTGCCGTAAATAATGAGGCATGTGTACAAAATTCTGTTGTTAGCTGCAGCATATTATGTACCTACTAATATTGTAACTATAGTCTTTCCCAACTGAATAAAAGCTTGTACAATATATGTGTGCTGTATACTGTACAGTGTACATGGTATATTCGTTAAGTTCTTGAATTGTGGGCTCCCCCGCATACTATATGAACGGTGCTTTTTTTTCGAATCATCTTGCTGTTTTGTACACGACCTCTTTAACGTACTCGTAGTCTCGTACATATCAATTTAAACCTCTATGTTTTGTGCAATTGATTTCATTTCGCGAGCCAACGTCATAATCATGTACGTATTACGTACTTCAAGCCGGACATATCTAGATCTACGTACAATTACTCGTATATCCCTATACACTGGCAGAAAAAAAGTAGTATTTTTTACATGATTTTGTCGATTTTGCTCTGACGTTCATCGTTTCATGTACGTTTCATGTAATTTTCACTAGGTACATACATACATACTTTTTAGATATTACATGAAACGCCCAACGTCAGAGCAAATCGGCAAATCATATGCGTGAAAAAAAAATCTGTCACTGTATGTTTTGCTCTCAGCGAGATGGTGTACTTATGCTGTTATGGTGTGCGTATTATGTAATTTGAAGAAAATTTTTCATAATTTTTAACGAATTCCGTTTAAAAAAAAAAAAAAAAAAAAAAAAAAAAAAGTTTTTATTAGGTACGTATTCGTGGAAGTGTGCTGTGCACAAAATCTTCGTTATTATGCAATTAAAAAATGCATAGAACATGTTAAAATTGATAGTAACTAGTTTCCGCTTAGCTGGTAAGGAAAATAAATTACCGGGGGTCTTTAATTCTTTATTATTATTATTATTATTATCATTTATGCTCGCTGCTTATTTTGGCGGAAATGATGTTTTTCGTAGTTATACGTACGAATACGCGTACACTCGTACATACGTGAGTGCAACACTGCGTGCATCTATACGTATTTGACAACCACTCTACAATGGAAATAATGTACGATTACGAATGGTTTCATTCATACTCGTACAGTTGTGCAGTGTGGTACTGGTGCAGAACTGCATTAGCGTTATACGTACTATGTTATCCGTGCTACATAATAATACATATGTAACCGTATGCTCGACCGTAGAGTTTGCACAAAATCAAAGCAAACCATGGCTCTTATCACTGATTATATATACCGTCTATGTTAGAGACATTGAAAATTTTTCTGAAAGTAAAGAGTTTGTTGCTTTGCATGGTAGTCTTTACTCAGTTAACGCATGCGAGTTACTTTGCTTTATTTTTATTATTTATTGCTTTTAATTTTTCGTATACTTCTTAATTAATATACTCTGCTACGAGAAGTTAGCACCATTGCTGATAACACAAACAGTAAAGCTTGAAGGTTCGTTCACATATTAGCGTCGTTTTGAGCATTTTTCCAACTTCATTTGCTGCGCGAGCATGACGTCACAAAGCAGTGTTACCAATGCTCCTAATGTTGATTTCTCATCACTCCCATCGGCAATAGATCCTCTCCTAAAAAATTCAGTTAATCCAGCTTGTGGTGTATGTAGTGCTGAGATTGATCTAGAAGTCTCGGAAATCGCCGTGTGTAGCCGCTGTCGCCAATCGTTCCACCCTCCATGTATGAAGTGTCAGGAGACTTCATGGAGGACTAAGCCACATTCGCAGCGGGTAAAGTGGCGGTGTTTGCCATGCCGGAAAATGGATGCTGATAGGCGGAGAAGGGGGAGCATCGGCTCTAATACGGCGGAGTCTGGGCGAAGTGACGAAGAGTTGAGTGGATATTCTAGCGATATGCCTCCACCTGGTAAGAAAAGAGAAGCAAAGCCAAAGATGCGGGAAAGCGAATCCTTATCTCTTGAGGTTGTCCGTGCAGCTGTAACTCAGTGTTTAATACCTATTCAGGAAAAGGTTGCACTTATTCCTCAAATGTCAGTTGATCTTACCTCCCTCCGTAGTGAATTAGAGAGCTATCGAATTCGTCTTGAGGCACTTGAGACACAGTCAAAGATTTATAAGGCTGATAACGATCATTTACGGGCTGAGGTGCTTGCTCTGAAGGAACAGCTGGCCAAGCGCCCACTACACTCTACGGCAGATTCGGGTATCCTTGAGGGGCGAATTGAAGCAGCGGAGCGTTACTCCAGGCGTGAGAACATCGTAATTACTGGGCTCCCGCCTCCTGCTGAAGAAGAGTCTACACTGGATGTGGCGGTAGATATTTGTGGCAAAGTTGGTGTGGCTGTGCAGCATGCAGACATACAGGCCTGTCATCGTCTTCCTGCGCGATCTGGCGAGTTCCCATTTATTATAAAGTTTGTGAATAGACATGTCAAGGAAGTTGTGCTTAAGTCTGCAAAGCGGAGGAAATTAACCTCAGCTGCTTTTGGAGGGGATGGACGTAAAAAAGTTTTCTTTAATGATCATCTTACTCCGCTTGGTAGCGCGATCTTTAGAGAGGCCAAAAAATTAAAATTTGCTGGTTTTAAGTATGTTTGGGTGAAGAATGGTAATATTTATTGTAAGCTTAATGATAATGTTAATGCTATTGAACTTAAGAGTGTACTGCAGGTTACTAATTTGTTAAAGGGTAGTGAGGGGGGGAGCATGCGGGTGGATCTTGATGCTGGGGATATGAGGCCTTTATGCATAATGCTTTGAGGGGTTGGCTAGGCCTAGTTATTCATTATTATTGTTATTATTATTGTTATTATTTATTTATTTATTTACTTCTTTAAATTATGCAAAATCTATCAATTCTTTCTCTTAATGTTAGGTCCCTTAGGGCACACTTTGACCATTTGAAACAATATTTAGATACTCTTTCTATTATACCTGATATTCTTGCCTTATCAGAGGTTTGGATCACACAACATGAAAGCATTTTTTACCACCTTCCTGGTTATAATATGTTTTTAGATGCTAATGAAGGTAAGCGATCTGGGGGAGTGGTGCTATACGTATCTGAGTCACTGCGGGTCGATGTCTCTAGTCTTCAGACTTCCAGTTTCAACGCATTGAATTGTCTTATATATTGTGGGGATAATGTTGGAGTAACCAATGAGGCACTTTCTGTTGTGGTGTTATATAGGTTTTGTACAGGCTCGGTTTCATTGTTCCTTCTGGACCTTGAGAATCTTATTTCAACATTGCCTGAGCGGTCAGTCCTGGTAGGGGACATTAACATTGATATTCTCTCCTCTTCAGCCTCTGGGTATCTTAGTGTCCTTAATGCCTCTGGGTTTGAAAGTTGTATAAATGAACCTACAAGAATCGGGTGGGGCTCCGCAACATGCTTAGATCATGTAATGATTAGAGGGTTATACCTTCCTCTCCACTTGGCTCTTCATTTTAATTATATTATGTCCTCCGTTCACTTTTCAGACCATAACTGTATTATACTTAAACTCTCCTTTGGAGGATCTTTGTTTAACAGGGAAGTAAAACAGGCTGCAGACTCTTGGCGCACTGATTTAGCGAAGCTGCAGAGCGCTGTTGTTGAAATTGACTGGTCCGAAATTATTGGTAATGTTGAGGGTCAATGTTTAGCGAGGCTCGTGGCTAAATTTGGTCAGTTGGTGGCTGGGTGTACTACTAAAGTTTTTCGGGGTAAGCGCCTCACCCCTCGGTGCCCCTGGGCTTCGCATGAGCTTGCTAGAGCTTCTGATTTCAAGTGTAGGATGTATAAACTATCAAAATCATTTCCTGGTAACCCTGATCTTCGGGCAGCCTATAGACAGGCAACTAAACAGGTAGTTCAACTCTCAAGGAGGGACAAACATGCTTACTTTGATAAGATGCTAGATGATTGTAGACCTAATGCGGGTGCATATTGGAAATGCTTGAACAAACTAGCTAAGAGAGAAAAGAAATAGGTTGATAAACTTTTGGTTGACCAAGTCACCATTTCAGCCTCTGAGGGCGGAGCTGGGCAGATTGCTGATGAGTTTTTGAGCTACTTTGGTAGTCTGGTTACCCAGTCTGGTAATGAACATCCCTCTAGATCTGCTTCCGTTGAATCTAGAGGTTTTAATAATCGGTCTTCGTTTGGGTTTGAGGATATTTCTCCCTGGGATGTTGCTAATGCCATAAAAAGTCTCAACACTGGCTGGAGTAGGGGAGTTGATGGTGTTTCAGGAACCATGTTGAAAGCATGTGTTACTCACTTAGCTGAACCGCTTTCCTACGCGTTTAATGACTCCATCCGCTCAGGGCATTTCCCATCTTTATTGAAGGATGCAATTGTAGTTCCTATTCATAAAGGGGGTAGCGAGTTGGTTGTCGAGAATTACCGTCCTATTTCGCTCTTATCCCCATTCAGCAAGATCTTTGAAATCATTATCAAGACACGGATGATGAAATTTCTTACAAAACATCAGTTCTTTTCAGATCGCCAATTTGGCTTCTTGGAGGGTAGGTCAACAATTCAGGCGTTAGAGCAGCATATACGTCAAATCACAGAGGGGCTTGAGCGTGGGGATAGGGTGGCGGCTATTTACTTGGACATTAAAAAAGCTTTTGATTGTGTTGATCATGAAATTTTATTAGAGAAACTATACTGTGCGGGTTTTAGAGGGTTTATGCATAACTGGTTCCGTTCATACCTTTCCAACAGACGGCAATGTGTCAAAATCAGTGATGTGCTCAGTCCATTTGCTACTATCAAGTGTGGCGTACCACAAGGGAGTGTATTGGGGCCTATTCTTTTCCTTGTTTATGTTAATGACTTACTCAACATGAGCCTAAATTGTACAATATATTCATTTGCTGATGATATGGCATTAGTTTGTTCTGATCTAGTGGAGAGAAGTCTGCAGGACAAACTTAGTACTGATTTGAGTAGTGTGGCGAGCTGGTTATCCACGCATAGGCTTTCCCTTAATATTAAAAAATCAAAAATAATTTTTTACTCTTTCAAATTTGCCGTTGACTGGCGTTTTGAGCTTCGTATACACAGGGAGGGGTGTACTCGTTCGAATTGTGGGTGTGAGGTCCTTGAGTCAGTCAATGAGTATAAATACCTAGGGGTGGTACTTGATTCTAAGCTTACCTGGAGCCGCCAGTGTGAATATGTTCAGTCCAGACTAAGGCGCTTAAATTTCCTCCTTTATTACCTGAGTAAATTTGTTTCTCAAAGACATCTTACAACTTTTTATCAGGCAGTGTATTTGCCTACGTTATCATATGCACTTCCTCTTTGGGGTAATTGCGCAGACTACCTAGTTCGACCAATAAGGGTGCTTTTAAAGTGTGCGGCTAGGACAGTGGCAGGTCTCTCTCTTTCTGAGCCATCAGAGCGCGCTTTCCAATCTATTGGCTCTCTCAGCTACGAGGGAATCGTCAAGCTTGAGACGTGCCTTCTTGCAAGGGTAGTCCTTGCATCAGGTGGTGGAAGAGCGCTGTATGGTACCCGTGGGTCCTCTTCCTCAACTCTTCCTCTCCCAAGATGGAGAAAGGCCCATTCTAGGAGCCAGTTTCATTATAAGGGGGCTGTAATTTTTAATAACCTGAGCCAGGGCCTAAGATCTGAGTGTAACCCCAAGAAACTGAGACGCTTACTGAGGGACTCACTTAAAAATTGTGGGTTTGGGCCACCTCAATAGCATTCCCATCTCC
The DNA here is from genome assembly GCA_009761765.1 of Phenacoccus solenopsis. Classification (NCBI taxonomy): domain Eukaryota; kingdom Metazoa; phylum Arthropoda; class Insecta; order Hemiptera; family Pseudococcidae; genus Phenacoccus; species Phenacoccus solenopsis. Next base: position 43,828,924 of record CM019755.1, read on the forward strand.
TCCCTCCCCGCATCTCGGTCCACTTGTCTCCTTTACATTTATAGTTTTATAATTTATATGCTCATTTGTTTTGTTCAATTATTTCGCTTATCACATTGAATCTGTGTTCCTATGTTTGTTTGTTTTATGTGTTTTTTTTTATTTCGTTATTTATTTACTTGATTTTGATTTTGCTTCGCTCAATTTTGTTATGGTACTAATAATAATAATCCCCCTGCCGCACGCGCTTTGCGCTCTGGTTGGGGTCAACATGCTATGTAGAACGAGCTGTACCATATTATTATTGAATAAATTGAATTGAATTGAATTATTATTATTCATTTAGCGGCGCGCGGCGGAAATGATGTTTTTCGTAGTTATACGTACGAATACGCGTACACTCGTACATACGTGAGTGCAACACTGCGTGCATCTATACGTATTTGACAACCACTCTACAATGGAAATAATGTATTACGAATGGTTTCATTCATACTCGTACAGTTGTGCAGTGTGGTACTGGTGCAGAACTGCATTAGCGTTATACGTACTATGTTATCCGTGCTACATAATAATACGTATGTAACCGTATGCTCGACCGTAGAGTTTGCACAAAATCAAAGCAAACCATGGCTCTTATCACTGATTATATATACCGTCTATGTTACAGACATTGAAAATTTTTCTGAAAGTAAAGAGTTTATAAATTATACTTCCAATAAATGTAAACATCTTTGACGACTAGGTAAAATCCCAAATGTATTTTCAATGCGATTGCGAGCTCGTGAGAGGCAATAGTTGAACACTTTTTTTTTTTTAATACTTTTTGAGTTATAAGAGTAAGGCTTCATCTAATATGTTTTTAATGAAAATGCGTCGTCACCTAAAATTACATGATCAGGTGGTATATTAAACAGATCATGTTCCAGTGCTGCAGATGGCGTTAAATCTCGCAAATATACCTGCATCACCTGGACGACCATTAGTTCCAACGTTCACATAGGTAAAACAATAATCTGAATCTACGAGAGCTAACAGTACGATTCTGCAATGTCCTTTATAATTAGGTCGCTTAATTTGTATAATTATGTTTTTCATCGATTGCACCAAATGCACGCGGAAAATTACAATTTAAGGGAAACTTCTGCCCTATTCCTCTCCATTCGTCTTCAGTGGATGGTATCTACACGTAAAAATTTAGGTCATTTCAAGTTGAAACAAGAAATTTTTTTAATAATACATTTTGTGTTTATTTTTAATGAAGTAGATGTTGGGATTTTAACACGTTCAGGGGAGATTGATTTCCCAGAAGTAACAGAAAGCCCGTGCAAACCTGCCTCAACTTCAAAATCTGCCGCAAAAAAAAGAAAAACTGCAAAAGCTGATCTTGAAGATGATGTCACACAGCTCAGTTTCGACCAAGTTTTGAAAAAATTTTCAAGGTTTAGAAAGAGATTTGGAAATAAAACACTAAAATGATGCGTTTGGGGAATATGTCTCATTTGAATTGAAGAAATCATCACCGCTTCAACAATGTTTGCTGAAGCGCGACATTTCAAACCTCATAAGTGACCACATACTGAAGAACTTGGCTGCTGAGGACCCTGGAATATTCAAATCTTAGCGTTCAAAACTTGAGGGATAAATAAGCTGATGGTGGTAACACCAACTCGAGAGCAAGTAGATAGAAATCTGAAGCTTATCAGTTGTTGCCCGAACAAAAAAAAACGCACCTTCTCTTTATACGCTTAATTACGCCTCTTCAAGGCAGTGGAGTGCTAGTGTCGTGTTTTATATTTCAGCTACTTTTATCATCCAGACATTAAGTAATTAAATGACCCGTGAGATGATATAATATTTTGATTTTTAATCGAAAATAAAATGTCGGAACCTGAAGATTTGATATCAGCAACCATTTAAAGCTGTGTTTGGATGCCTAGTTGATGTTAATTTCAAAGTTGTTGATTGGTGTAAAATGAAACTCCTGTCAGTAGTACTAAACAAAAAAGTTCTATGCTCGTATGATATAAATTCAATATCACGTAGAAAAGTTGTTTAATTTCAAGGCATTAAACTAGTTTTATCGATTTGATAAAAACCCTCCCAAGAAAAAACTGCCGTTTAGAGTAGTTCATCGTTTCACCACCGGGTACCGACTATTTCGCTGAAGGATCCCAGTAGATGAAGAGCTTTTCTAATATATGTACATAACTCGCCTCGCCCCTTAATTAAGTTGGAAAGATGGCATTAGCATTGGCATTTCTTTAAACCTCAAAACACGATTAATATTTCAGCTTATCTTCATATCATTTCTTTATCCGCGTAGGAAAGGAATTAGGAGATATTTCAATAATTTTGTGCCGAATATGGAAAACTTGGGCTTCCGTCAGGCACGTGTTCGTCTTATTGGATCGGGCTAAAATCTCATGTGTGTAATGTGAATGCACATACTGTAGGTGAATTTTGAAATTTCGAGGCTTTCGAATTTTGGACCATCCTAATCTAGTACTCGTAGATTTACCTAGTGCCTATCCCTATAATTGAAGCGTTCCATCACTTGTTTTGTAAGCATAATGATAAAGGTATCTGTTCGTTTGTTTTCAGATGAATATACCAAAATTACAACTCCTCGTCAAGACGTATTGTTTAAGAAAGGTTATCTGACGAAACGTAAAGCAATTGAAAATACGTCCAGCGAAAATACTACAACGGACGGTACGTATCTACTATCTAGCGTGTAATTAAGTAGCAAGTACATACATACGTTTCATGTGTAGTTAATGATGTACATCTACGTACAGTATGTACACTCTTCCTCGTGTATACGTGAAAACAAGACAGAAAAAAAATCGTAAGCATGAAATATCCAGTTTGAATGTACCTTTCGTTGAATGAAGAAGTAAAACTTGGGTGGAATGTTTTCCGTTTTCAAAATTCAACTCGACAGAAACAGCGAGTGCGTTTCTTAAACGAATCATGTTATGCACGTAGCATGGATACGCGATAGGCAGTTGGGCACAACATGCACGCACGTACTGTATCTGTGCATGCTCAATATTGACCAAGTTCGAACCTATTTCCTTATAATGTAAGATATTTTATATTGCACTACAACGAAAATATCAAATGCGCGTGCAATGATAACTATATCTACATATGTAAACAAACTTACTTACCGTCCTTAGAGATGGTAAAAGAATTCCTTTACCGTCCCTAAAGACAGTAAAAGATACGGGCTTGTAATTAATGACTTACGTTCGTTACAACATGCTACGTAAGTTGATATTTTCGTTGTAGTGCGATATAAAAAAAGCTGCTTAATTTCGAAATCGAAAAAAATCTAACGTAAATATGTATTATAAATTATAATTAATATGTAATTTTATTATTTTTTCGTTTATGATTTGAAAATCTTTTATAATGATTTTGTTTTTTCGAAAACATGTTTTACTTTGGCAATTTGCAGACTTTTTTCTTGGGGTGAGAGGGGGTAGGAGCGGCGGAATTGAAGAAAGCTTATGGCGGCAAAACCCTTTTTCACGAAATCGGATGAGCTGGAATTATTTTATTAATTAGGCATTAGCCATTAGACATATGCATATGCGTATTACATACACTAGTCTGCTATCCAAACACGAAATAGTGTTACCCTATTGAAATTCTTTGCCAACCGGAAAATTTATTCGAGAAAATGTAGATAGGATCTGGCAAACCTTAAAAAGCAGGATTTCAATATTTCATACCTACACAATAGGAGGCTGGAGCCTCGAATGGGTGTTTTTGGGAGTGGCGTCGCAACCATAAAATTCAAACAGGTTCATGTAAGGTACCTTCCACACTCCACAGATGTCAGATATGTAATTTTTTTCGCTGAGACTCTGCACAAACGGATGTTATTGCAATTTGAGTGCGGGTTTTTGGCATTTTTGAACAATTTTGACCATTAAATGCCTCAGTACTTGTAAATATTATCGGCAACCACAAGTACCGGCCAAATTAGTTGAATACGCCTACTTCAAACCGTAATTCGAAAAAACGACCGAAAAATACCTGCACACCGATGAGTTATAGCGTTGAGAAATTTTTGTTAATTTTTCCTCAAAAATACCTGTATGACCTATCAAAGTACATTAAAATTTCTCGCAGAATCGAAAAAATTGAGTCCATTGTAAACTGTAGTACGTACGCGCACCTTCAAAAATAATTTTAGTTTTATTATTAATTTCCTGTATCGTTCGATAAGATTGTACCAGTAATGATGAGTTGGCCAATTACAACAGTGGAAGCGACGGTTTACCGCAGCTCATGTGTCCGAACACTCAACCATCATATGTAGACTCATCTGCCTTGATGTACGGTAAGTAATAACGTAGATTAACCATCCATGGACAGCCCACCGGTATATACGAATTTATCACTCATAAATGTTAAACTAGAAGATACTAGAATATCTTAAAAGCGGACTTTACTAATTAATGATTATACTGTCTTAGGGAATGTTATTAGAATATTCATTTCTTTAATTTTTATAAAAAATTACAACACAAAACTCGTTAAAAAATGTGAAGATGCCGACAAGTACGGCGAAACGTGGTTCTAGTTTATGAATATCATATAAAAATTTTTTAACGAGTTTTGTGTTGTATTTTTTTTTTTTTTAATTTTTCTGATTGAATTTTGCGGATTCGTTTCGTACGCAAATTTTTTTTTTTTTTTTTTTCTTAAAAAATTTTTATAAAATTCAAAAGTTCTACCAACTCCACATATCCTAAATTTTATCAAGTATCATACAAAACATAACATCACGTAATTCAACTTCTTACCACCGAAAACTTGGAATCGTGTGAGGTCAGGTTATTTTACGTTCAAACAGCTCTAAAAAACAATAGAACAAAACGTGGCCTCGCGTTCAAATTATACATGCTTTCGAGGATGGCCAACTCTTCTTCTTATCCGCCTTCTTAGGTTCGGAGGCTGACTATACTCGTTTTTAAAATTCATATTTTAAATCATAAATTGAAACTACGTGAAGTCACCTTACCTCATGTTCAATCTGTGTACTCCAAAAATCAATCAACTCTAGAAACCTACTCATTCTACCATTCCTCAAAAATTTCGAGTCATTCTGTCAAGTTTCACTCTAGTGATAGTGAGAGAACTAACGTTTACAAAAAAAGCGTGACCTCATGTTAAATTACCCTTCCTCAAGTTAAAAAACTAATAATAGCGGAAAGCCTACGTACTTTATCTGTCCCCATAATTTGGTGTCGATCGATTCCGACTCATACCCCGTCACGTCACGTCAAGTCAACTCACGTCTACTCACCTCGTGGAAACAGTCAATTCCAAGATTACCACGCCTACTCTTTCAGCTGTCTGCACCATATTTTGATAAATCTTTGACACGAAGGTAAAAACCGGGACCTCACGCTTCATTGAATCAGATTACGTTGTAATGAATTAGAAATCTGATTATTTATAAAGCTCAACTATGCCATCCAGCTATCATGTGGGAACCGAAACATATCAAAGCTTGCCTCCTCACGCCAACTCACACCTGATCACCACCAGAAACTAATCAGCTCAAAAGCATCACTATCCTTACCCTTCCACCAACATTGAACTCGATCCATCCAGGGCTGCAAAACCGAAAAAATATTGGTTCTGGTTCTGGTTCTGGTTCTGGTTCTATGACTTCAGTTTTGATTCTGGTTCCGGTTCTGGTTCTATGATATCGGTTCTGGTTCCGGTTCTGATTCTTATCGGTTCCAAAAAAAAAACATGTGTGACCTATCAAAATACTCCATTTTACAAGCATAATCAGGAGGGAGTATTGAAACCAAAATTTGAAAAATAATATTATTGCAAAATGGTCTTGTAAATTGTAAACAACTCCAAGATCCTGAATTTTATCAATTTTAGAGAGTATTTTGCAAAGATGTACGATATCACAGATTGTAATTTATAGAATGAAACACTACAACAGTTACCTACAACCAGTGATGGGCACGCTCCGGTTGGGAGCGGAAGAGCGGTCGGAGTACTCCGCTCTCGCTCCGGAGCGAGAGCATCACTGCCTACGACCTTTGACTATCGATAGGTAGAGAGTATACAGCTATTAGCGCACTCTAATCTTATTAATAGAGATTAAACTTTTCTAGAACCGGAACCAATATATTTTCATATCGGTTCCGGTTCTGGTTCCGGTTCTCAGTAAAAATTTTCGGTTTCGGTTCCGGTTCCAGCTTTAGTACGAATCTCAAAATATTGGTTCTGGTTTCGGTTCCGGTTCCAAAATTTTATCGGTTCTACCGGTTCTTGGTTCCGGTTCGGTTCCGGTTCCAATCGGTTTTGCAGCCCTGGATCCATCAAGTTTTACTTGAGTTATATTGGAAGAACAGAAAAACCTCAACAAATGCCTCCTCACGCAAAGCTCACGTCCGATCACCTCAAAACTAATAATCTCTCAAACTATTCTACACCAACTTCTTTTATCTTTCAATCATTCTGTTCAATTTTTCCCGACTTATCATGAGAACACAAAAAAGCTCAACTCACGCCTTCTCACGCCAACTCATGTCCGATCACGTCCAAAAACTAATCAGCTTCAGAGAACCACTACCACCACCCTTCTTCCAACTTTCAACTCGATCCGTCAACTTTTACTCAACTTATCACGCGAGAACCAGAAAACCTTGGCACACGCCTCCTCACGCCAAGTCACGTCCGATCACGTCCAAAAACTAATCAGCTCGAGAACTCAACTACTCCAACCCTTCCTCTGAATTTGGTTTCGATTCGATCAGTTCTACTCGAGTTATCGCGCGAGAACGCGAAGAAAAAAAACGTAAGTAGCCATGCCGCCTTACTGGAGCCTAGTTTTTAACTGGGGCTTGTTTTGATTTAGTAATAACCTTGCTTAACCGTTCATCACTACTGGCCACACCCAATACCAAGTCTGAAAACCCCTACCCTATCCTTTCCAAAAACACTTAAGAAGTTCAATTTGGCACAAATGTGGTATTTCTTGCCATGAAATAATCATGCGAACACATATTTCTCAAATTATAACTATTTGAGGGTCCTCAAATTATCTTCAAATCTTGATAATCCGCCATTTTGGATCCATTTTGACTCAAATTTAAGTGGTTATATTCTGGTCACAAACTAATCCTACACACAAAGTTTGACCATTCTAGGCCGATTTGGTGATGAGATATGGAAGATTCATGAAATTTCCTGCAGCAATTTCCCCTCCAAAAGCCGTTTTTTGCTCTAACTCCCCTCCAAAATCACTGAGGAAGCTAAAATCAAAATACGTTTGTCACTTGGGCTCATTTTATCATATGACACAGCAATAAAAAATTTTCGACCCCTCCTGTACCCCACCACTATTTTAGGTTGGTAACCCCGCCTTCCCCCTCCAACATCATGTATGGAAGTGAATTCGGGATATAGTATACAACTTATCCCCAATAACCATATGAATTCATATTAATTACATTTTTACCAACTTGAGGCTCCTCAAGCTCTACTCAAAATTTTGATAATCCGCCATTTTGAATCCATTTTGATCCAAATTCAAGAGGTCATATTGTGGTCACCAACTAACCTCACACACAAAATTTGACCTCTTTAACTTGATTTGGTGGGGAGATATGGAAGATTCAAGAAATTTCATGACTCAAAACTTCCTCAAAAAGCCGTTTTTTGATCTAACTCCTCTCAATATGCACTCAAGAAGCTGAAATTTGGATATGTTAGTATCCGTGACTCACTCTTTCATATGAAATCAAAAACGAAAAATTTGAGCTATTTGCCCCTTCTCCAGCCCCCCTCAAAATTTGAGTGATCTGCCATTTTGAGATTTATCGAAAAAACAAAAAAACTATTTTTGCGCATTTTCAAGAAGAGTCCCTCACCAAATTTTGAGCGAATTTTATGAATACTCGCCCGCGCTACGCGTGGGGGAAAAAATGTATGTATACCAAAAAGTTGGACATTTGCCAGATGATTACAAATGGTCTGAAACGCAAAGATTTGAAGACCCCACCCTCCCCCGACCTTCCCTTCCCAAATCAGGTAGGCTGTAATAGCTATCGTTTTGTTAAAAACTCAGCTAAAAAAATAAAGAAATAAAGAAAGAAGCAAACAAACTAAGAAACTGAGTGAACGCAATAGCGGATTTACTTAAAAAGTAAAGTCCGCTAAAAAGAAACTAAAGAAACTAAGAACCTGAGTGAACGTAATAGCGGATTTACTTTAAAAGTGAAGTCCGTTAAAAAAGAGCCATAAAGTCTTTTATTAATATCTAGGATAAAAATTGAGTTAAAGTGTTCGAAAAGGGCTCATTCGAAAGAGCTTTTGCTATCGATGTGATTCTCGAGGAATACCTAAAATAAAACTGTTTCATTTTTTAGAGCGCCCTCTGTGAATGAGCTCCAGCACTAAAAATAAATTCGACTTTATACTTGGTTTTTTGCAAATATATCGAGAAAAAATATAGATGGAAAGTTTAGAAGTTGCTCATTCGAAAGAGCATCATCTATAAATTAAAATCATGTCGCATACATGTTCAAAATGAAGCTCTTGACGCGTAGATGTGCAGAATCGTAACAGTGTACTCAACAAACACGAAATCGCGAAAGTACAGCTTAATGAAGTTTCTGCAGGGGAAACGCGTATAAAGATTGTAGGAGGTGAGGGGATGTGAATTAGTGTGACGAGGGGTGAGTCGATGTGTTTTGGTTGGTTTTTTGATGCTGGTAATCGGACGTGATTTGGTGTGAGGAAAATTGACTTGAAGTTTTTTCATTCTCGCACTATAACTTGAGTAAAACTTGATGGATAGAGTTGAAAGTTGGAAGATCACCTAATTTGGGGTTTGTAACTACACGTGGAATCTCCTGTGATTAGTGGTGAGGTGGTGTGAGGAAGCATGAATTGTTTTTTTAGTTCATGCTTATGAAAATGCAATATGTATGTTTGAAAGGGTATACGTAGTAGCCTAGGAATCAAGTGTTCCCTAGAAGTGATAGCGTGACGGGGCATAAGTCGAGGACTTTTAGATCTCGCATGATAAATATAGTAAAATTTAATGGATGTAGCAGTCGGTGAGGAGATATGAGTTGGCGTGACGGAGCTTGAGTCGAGGTCTTTTAGTTCCTTAGCCTTTCACTTTTCAAGAACTGAAGTAAAAGTCGGCGGATGAAACCAAAGTTGCAAGAATGGTGGGGGTAATAGAGCTTCAGAACTAATTAGTTTTTGGAGGTGATCGGGAGTGAGGTGGCGTGAGGAGACATAAGTTGAGGTTTTTTTGATTTTTGCATGATAGTAGGAACGAAGGGTTGACCTTATAAATGACAAGATTATTAATTCATTAAAATGTGAACTGATTCAATGGAACGTGATGTCGATAGTTTTTCTTCTCTATCAAAAATTTATCAAAAATCTGGTGCAGATGGTTATAAGGGTATGCGTGGTAGTCTTAGAATTATATGTTTTTTGAAGGTGATTGAACGTGAGGAGGTATGAGTTCAGGTTTCTTGGTTCTCGCGCAATACCTTGAGTAAAACTTGATGAATCAAGTTGAAGGTTAGGAGGGTGGAGGTAGTGAAGCTTTAGAACTGATTAATTTTTGTAGGTAATGGGTAGTGAGTTGGTGTGAGGAAGCTTGACTTGAGGTTTTTTCATTTTTACGTGGTAACTTGAGTAAAATTCAGGGTAACGGTAGTGATTCTTCATAACGAGTTAGCGTGAGGAGGCGTGAATTCAGATTTTTTGGTATTCTCATGATGATTCAGGAAAAATTGAACATTAAGATTGAAAGAGTAAAGGTAGAATAGTTTGAAAGATGATTAGTTTTTAGAGTTGAATGGACGTGAGTTGATGTAACGTGACGTGAATTTACATTTTTTGATGGCGATTAGACCGAAAGTTCTAAATTATACTGACGAAAAGGAATCGTCGAACTCTATAAATGATAAACTTTCATATTCATTAGAACATTAGCTGGATAAATGAAACGTGAGTTCACGTTTTCCCTTTAATAGACTTCAGTTTTTAAGAACTCAAGTAAAATTTTACAGATTGTAACCAAAGTTGGAAGAAGAGTAGGGGAATCGACTTCTACAACCGATTAGTTTTTGTACGCGATTGAATATGAGGTAGTGTGAGAAGGCATGAGTTGAGTTTTTTTGTGGTTACCACATAATAGCAAGAAGGAATGGTTGAGCTTTATAAACCATCAGATTTCTATTTCATTATGTGAGTTAGTTCAATGAAATTTGAGATTACAATTTTTCCTTTTGTATCAAAAATTTATCAAAATGTGGTGCGGATTGTAGAAAAGATAGGCGTAGTAGTCTTGGCATTGAGTGTTTTCTGTAGGTAAGATGATATGAGTGGGCGTGATAGGGCCGTGAGTCGAAGTCGTTTAGTTTCTGCGTCATTAATGCAGTAAAATTTTTTAAATCCAACGCAAAGTTGATCGAACGTGAGTTTGTGTGACAACATGATATTAATCGAATTGGTGGCGAACAAAATTATTATTTTAGTGATTTTTTCATTGTCTGTTTAATATTGTTGATGGAATTATGGGGAGTGATTCGTTCCAATAAATCGTTGGCAAATTAAATCATGGATTATTGATATAGGTATGACCTATTTTGAGTCGTTTAGTTGAAGTCGTTCACGAACGCTCGTGAGTAACGAAGGGACCTAATTTTGCTTCATGGGGCCTGAGTTTAGATCGTTTTTAATTGCAATAGAATATTAAACAAATTTTAAAGACAGGGAGGAATGTAGCGCTTTATAAGTGATTAGATTTTCTAACTCATTGAAACGTGAGCTGATTTAATACAACATGAGGTCACGTTTCTTTCTTGATATGAAAAATTTGTCTGAAAATATTACAGAAGTGAGGTCACGTGATTTCAGGTTTCACCTATTCAATTGATACGTCACCCACGCCTACGCAATTTATTGCGTGGTATAAGCATCTAGTATAATTTTGAATGTGTTTCACTTTTAGAAAACAGTTGTCATTAATTTACTTTTTGAGATGATTCACAGGAGAGTAAGGAAATTGTTTTTCGAAATTAATTGCAAAAGTTAGTGGATAACAGTAACTTTAGATTAAATCAAATCATTTTGCATCTCAATCTCTTTAAAATGAGCCATTTGCGAACCCTCTGTCTTAAATTGTTTCCAAGATGTTAGCGAAAAACGATTCCAGCTCAGTTTTTGAGTGATAAAAATTTACTATACGGTGGGCTATCTATGTGTGGTTAATGTATGGTAATGAGTGTTGATGGCTAAAAAAAAGCAACCTTTATCCGCTTTGCATTTGGGCCCGTGATGACTTGGCTACTTAGTATTTAGTATTTACTCGCTGTTCGTGTGGATTAGGCGGCGGTTATGAAATTTACGATCCGTATACGGGGAGCATTGCTACGATGGTCGTTTCAGCATCGGCTAGCCAGTACACCACCAACACAGCTTGTCAACCTATATTAACTTCGATGCCTTGCAGACCTGTACCATTACAGCCCGTGCAATGGTTCAATCCTGTAGCTTCTTCCGATTGGTGTTGTTCGTACTCGGATTTACATTCGCATTCGACCGGCGATGATGCTTCTAAAATGTACCCTAGCGATTCTCAGGTTAGCGATTTATGTATTACGCACGTATACGTGTATATAATTATGCGTATTTGGTATTTCTTACGACAGTTTCGTTTATCCTTTTATCACTCGTCGTATTTTGTATGTGAAGTACATTATACTCGTATATCATTAAATTGAATTTGCAGAACGCAAACGGAGCAGAATTGGAATCGTCTTGCGCTCCTGAAGGCGCCGTTTCCTTAATCGAAGACCAAACTAGTGATTGCGCTGCCTTATATCAACCTTCCTACCTTTATCCTAGTTATATGTTCGGCACTGCTATTTATAACGTAGATGGTGAGTATCTTCTAGTTGATGTATTTTTTATTCTTTCTTCGTCATTAGTCATCGAATAATCGAGTATTGCTTTTTCCTCATTTTTTCTTTACTCGTACAATGATGTCAACTCAGACAGAATTATCTAATTGTGGTTCTACGAGTAATTTTCCTAACCTATCTGAACCCTGAACTTTGATAAAGAAATGAACGATAATGTCTGATACGAGTAATTGAACATTTTTCAAATTTTTCACTTTTTGGAAACATAACCGAAGTATTAAAACAAATTCTGAAAAAAAAAAAAAAAAAAAAACATCGGTAGCAAACAAAATATATTTTAAAAAAAGCGTCAACTATAAAAAAAAAAAATAAAATACAAAGAATTTTGAAAATTTTCAAATAATTCATAAAACAAACTAATCGCAAACTATAACAATGGTATGATTAAAATGATAAAAACATTTTTCATAATACATACGTTTAATCTACATCATTTTAGTTCTCTCTTTTAGAGAAAAAAGCTGTGTGAAGCTGTGTGAACTGTTTGATAAAAATATTTTCGTTTTCGATAGATAGTGGGCAGGTAATAGTAAGTACGAGTACGTATGTATAACTTGGACGATTCGAAAGATATTGAAATCGATTTCATATTTCGTAATCAAAGTTCAGCGAATCTACAACTCAGCTTCAACCATACGAAACTGATGTATGATTGAAAGTTGAAACTTCATTAATTAGGTACCTAATGCGTAATATGCCTATTTGATAATTTTATAATAATGAAAAATTAATGAATTCAGATAATGTGAGCAATTATAAAGCGATAAAGAAAATGGGTCGCTAGAATTTTTTCATCAGTTATGAGTATACATATACTAGCAACGCTTCGCGCTGCCAGCTGGGGGCTCTGCCCCCATACCCCCGTTGGTCGCTCGCTCACATCGTTTCGTTCTTTTATTTCTCACTCGCTTCGCTCGCTCGATTCGTATCAACTCTTTTCAGTTTTGAATAACAACCATTAATTTCATAAAGTAAGCATTTTTTGTTTCAAAGCAGAAATATCCATTTTTTTCTTTCAGTGTAGTGGAGACGTGGGCATATAGAATCGCCCAGGCATAAAGAATTATCAAAATTATGGCTGTGCTATTTATTCTGAAAAGTAGGCAATATATGCATTTGGTAGAGGCTTAAGGTGGTAACATTTTGCAACCGGACATTTTTTTTTCTATTTGACATAAACTAATTTTGTACTACCAAAAATCGAGAATTGAGAAATTTCAAAACAAAATGATTTCACTTTTATTGCATCTTCAAAAGAATTTTTTCTTGCTGCATGAAGATAAATTCCTGTATTTTCCATTCCTGCATAAGAAATTTATAAATTTTTTAATTCAAGTTACACTTTTCCATATTTATCGATAAAGTCAAATCCGAGCATAAAGAACCACAATGTTAAATGAGTTGGTAATAGTTATAGAAGGCCACTGTAACCTCACGTTTCATTGAACTAGCTCACGTTCTAATGAATTAGAAATCTGACCATTTTTAAAGCTCAACCATTTCTTCTTACTATCATGCGGTAACCAAAAAGCCTCAATTCATGTCTCTTCACGCCACCTCACATTCAATCACCTCCAAAAAACTAATCAGTTCTGAAGCTCCATTACAACCACCATTCTTCCAACTTTCGTAATCGGGTTATAGTGCAAGAACGAAAAAACCTCAACTCACGCCGTTTCACGTCCTACCGCCTACAAAGAATAATCAGCTCTGGAGATCAACTCCCTTGCCCTTCTTCTAACTTTGGCTTCAATCCATGAATTTTTGCTCGAGTTTTTTAAAAGTAAAGCCCGCCAAGGGAAAAACGTGAGCTCACGTTTCAAAAATCATTCGCCTCAGAGGCTCCTTTATCTTAACCCTTCTTTTAACTTTCAATTCTACTCGACTTATCGTGGAAGAACGGAAAAACCTCAACTCATGCCTCCTCACGCCAACTCGCGTGCAGTAATCAGCTCCAAACTTCTACTACCCTCAGCACCTTTCCTCCAACTGTGATTTCGATCTGTTGATTTTTGCTAGAGTTGTTGCGCGAAAACGCGAAGAAAGAAAGAAAGAAAGAAGCAAATAAAGAAACTCAGTGAACGCAATAGTGGACTTACTCAAAAAGGTAAAGTCCGCTAGTGATAGCTCCCTCGTTGAAGTAGGAAGGTAGTTGAAACTAGTAGCTAATCTTAGGCGAATAATCGTTATGAAATTGCTCGACGCATCTGTATCCTTTCACTATATCTACCTACACCTATGTGAAATCAGTTTGGTATCAGAAAGTCATCCACTCTCATTCTGCAAGTGTTTGGGTTGAAATAAATTCAAAATGGCGTATGACCGGATCATAATACGTATAATGATATGTACAAATTTCATCTGCACATAATTATTAGTATGCCTCTCGTGTTTGGCGTGCTGTGAATAGCGAGGTGAAGCGATTAATACGCAATAATATCGATCAGTTTGAACTAATGGTAATCAAAATCATAGCTTCACTGATCTGGTATGGCGACTAATGTTCTTTTTTATTTTTGTATTTTTGTCGTTAATAGTATTCACATCCGTTTGTACTGTCGAATAAGAAGGCGTATAACCCTAGAACACCACACTGTAAAATAACTCTTAAACCACCACACATGGGTAGTGTACATTTGTACCCATACCCATTCTTCATTGTTTTTTCTATACTATTGCTAGTAATTTGGGTTTTAATGAGTATATGTGTATATGCTCGCGTTGAACAAAGTTAAAAATGTTTTTATTATTTATCAAGTATAGGTATAAATTATAAATTATAACAATCGGGGCGCGTTATTTTTTTATGTTGGTGCGCGGAACAGATGAATTTGCAGCACTGGGTACAGCGTGTACTACTTTTCCTATCAGGACATTTCATCCTTTGACAGAATATACATCGACCCGTTTCCGATGACACTGACTTTGCTTGGGTATAAGGAGAAGCATCGATGCCTAAAATTTTCGCTATCAAGGTTTTAATTTCGTTTTGTAGGGTCGGTTTTTGATAACGTTCTAAGAGATGTGCCTGAATAAGTTTTTCGCCCAATGTCATCAAGAAATCCCTCCTTTTTCTGCGAATTTTGTAATATTCTGGATTTTGTGATTCTTGTGATGTTGAAGGTTTTGATTTTGATCCTCTCACTACCTCTTCATCTTTGTTATTCTTCCACAATAAAAATGAATTAACCCCGATTATATTTAATAGTCCAAAAAAGAAGGCAAGGTTCCACCGTCTTGTTTTACGAGAGGTGGAATAATTTTTGCACATTCTATCGAAAACGTCAACCCCACTCTTGGTCGAATTGTAATATTCTACTATCTCAGGGAGTTTCACTTCATTGTTCTTATCTGGTAGATCATGCGTAGTCGAAAGTAAGACTACCAGCTTTTTCTTTTTTTTGGGTGGATTATACGAAAGCAAAGTTAGCGCATCGGAAAATGCAAACATCGCGGTATCTTAAGAAATGAAGGTGGTATCTCACCTTTGTTAGATCGAAGAGTGCCAACTGTTGTTATTCCTTTTTCTAGCAGCTTTTCAGCTGATGGTATCGATGTAAACCAATTATCCATGGTTAGGGTACGGTTTAGGTTGTGTATTGGCGTTGTCAAAGTAAGTAAGTATCCCTCGGCTAATCCTCGATTCTGAGTCTCCGTTAGACTTCTCCATTTAACATATATCCCGTCTTAGCGTCGCAGAGCATCACAATCTTGATTCCTGATTTGTCGGGCTTATTCGGAAGATATATCTAGAAATTACATCGTCCCTTGAATCCAAGAAGTTGTTCGTCGATGGTCAACATTGCTGATGGTGTGTATAAGCGTTGCGAAGTGTTGACGACGTGATCGAACATCCTTCAAACTGGTACCAACTTGTCGGTTTTTCTCTTTTCCTCGCGTTCCTTAATGTCATCGAATCTTAAAGAAGAAGTAAGGAAAATGAAGCGATTTTCAGACATCGTTGCACGAAAGAGTGGTACACCTCGATTCAGACTAAACATATCACGAGTATTCATTCTGTTTTGATGCAGGGTACCAGCCACGTAGAACAAGCCGAATAATGCTCTCAGTTCTGTTGCCGTCGTCTCATTTTCATATGATTGTCTTTTTATTTTTTTCTCTGGTGTTTTCTTTTTTCCTTTTTGTTTATCTTGTTCGGTCTTTTCTCTTTTTTCGAGTTTTTCTTTTATTTTTTGATTCGTGAAAATAACGGCAGCGTCGACCAGCTCATCTGGGAAAAATAATTCCCACATTTTCAGTTCGTCTGTTATATTTTTAGCGGGAGCTTTGTTGCCAGGAAGTTGAACCATAATATTACGTCGAGGGATTCGTCTGTTTGTTAACCTCTTTCCCGACCATTGGTATCCATTTTTACCAGTGATTTGAGCGGGTACATCGAGTACAGTAAGGTTCTCGTTTGCGGGATTATAATCCTCATCGTCGCAGTCGCTGTCGTCAGTTTCTTCACCATCTCTAAAATCTGGTATGGCAAGATCGAGTTCTTCGCTGGATTCAGAACCGATTTCGCTCTCCTCATCGTCATCGAGGATATTTTCAGTTGTTAAGCGAGGGTTACGACGGGATGTCATTACAAAACTGAGAAATTGATTTGAAAATTCTACCACGTTTATTTTTTATTGCTAAGAAAATCTTAAAATATACTTGGTATACCTATAAATTATACTTCTAGGTAAAGGTAAATTTTACGTATTGTAATTATCTGTCTGAATGTACGCAAAAAATCATTGCCACGGAATAAAACATGAAAGTTTGTAAATAGAAATTAAGGTTTTTAAAACTTAAAGGCCATTTATTTCATTTTAATCTGAGCCCCAAGACTTTTGAATAATGCGTCTTATGTAGTTTGAAAAATAAATAAATAAATAAGAAGAGGTGTCCTTAGTAATTCGAGATTAAAATGGACTTAAAAAAAATTATGTATGCTGGTATAGCCTCGAGAACAGCAATAAAAAAAAATGAAAAATAAAAATGCGCCTTGAACTAAATAGGTATGCAACCCTTCTCATATGCAACCCTGTAGCGCTTGCTTAGCCGTACAGGTATCCGAGCGCGCGCGCCTGAAACATGATTGCATCGAAGTGGATAGGCAACCATAACTTACGTTGGGTACATTTGTACCCATGTGTGGTGGTCTAGGGATAATGATGCTTTTTAACCGGATTGTTGGCGTTTTAGCGCACCTTTGAATGGTGTTTGGACGTTTACCAAACACTTCCCCTTTTACCGATACCGACTGTTGTATTTTACTATTTATAAACTAAGGAATTGTCGAGAGATTTGAACTTACTTCTAGTCGGTATAGTGATTTCATCATCACTAATAAGAAGCGTCGATTTTTTTCCATTCCTGTTATTGTTGATTAGTTCATGTGTTTTTCGCACATTATTGATTCTGAGTCTTTTTGAATTCTCATTTATTTGTTGATTTCTTAATTTAAGATGAAGAAAAAAAAAAATGGAAGTAGTAAAATAGAAAATCATGTACTATAGAACATGTTTGTTGCAATGCTTAAACCGCAGTGATAGTTTGAGAAAAGAATTAAAATGACATGTCTGATAATTTCGCTAACTGTTACCTATGTATTTCACATCGTAGTATATTAGTAGTAAATTATTAATTATTTTTCGTCGTGGCCATAAATGAAAATCGCAAAATGAAATTAGATACGTGCTTTTTATGCCTTTTAAGATGTACGAATACAGTGTGATAAAATTCGCAGTAATTTTTCGCCTAACCTTCATCCAGTTGAATGCTTCGCATCGCTAAGTTGCATCGTAATACAACGAACAAAGTATGTTCATGTATAGGTATGATCGTAACAAGTGTTGTGCATTGCACACTTTGCATTACCTATTTCCTATTCCTTCAATACCTCATTCTTTTCGTTATTCGTGTAAGTATAATGAGAACGTGTACGAGAAAAACTGTTGCTATAATATTGTTGTAAAACTATTATCATCATCATCATCATCATCATCATCATTATTATTATTATTATTTTGATTTTCCCATTATAATATAATTATTTATCCTGTGAATTTGATTACGTCGAGTTCCTTATTTATAGAGCGAAATAAATTAAACTGTAAAATATAAAGCTCTTCGAATTGTTTGCTCTTCAAGTATTGCACTAAAGCCAAGAACGAATGCAATTTAAAAGAAACGCGTCTTACATTTTTCTCTCTTTCTCGGTTTTCGTTTTTCTTTTTTTCTCTTTCTCTCTCTCTCTCTCTCTATCTCTCTCTCTTTCTGTTTATATTTATTCAGCGAATAACTCGCTGACAGGATTTTACTTATTCCACTGTCAATTGACTGAATGTCAAATAACAGTGTTCAGCATTTCTTACGTAGCCGGTATTGGATTAGTATCGCAATCGTACGCTTTAGCAAAGTATCTACACGCAGAGAAAAATGTGTGTTAATTTTTACTCCACTATGTGAATGTGAGTAGATATACAACATTTGTTACCTATGTGAATTATTGAATTATACAATAAATATGATATTATACCTATTCTACAAAACATTTTTTGTTCTTATGCTTACTTAAAATTTTTGAGCAATTGAAAATTTTTTATGCGCCCAAAAGTCATGAGTATTATTTCATCATTTAACGACTGATAAATTTTTAGTTGCCACTTCGTTGGTCTAAACTTGATTTCATATATTTTTTTTTCTTTTTCAACGCCCGATGAATAGATAATGTCCATTTAGGTACATTTCGCTGCCCCGCCCCGCCCTCCCCCCCCATTTCGAGGTTGAGTGCTGGAATTAACCATATCGTTTTTGCGGGTTCGTGCCGTAAAAATTTTCGTTTGTGCCGCTCCCCCCCACGGAGATATGGCATGTGGGGCTGTAGAAATGCGAGCCTCCATTTCAAGGTGCTCCAGTTAACCACATCGTTTGTGGTACGTTTGTGCTGCTTTGTGTATTCCATTTTTCCATACATCTGTAGTTGGTTTGAAAAAAAAATATATATATATATATATATTTAAATATTGTATTAATGATGTAATATCTATGTACGACACTGTCCGTACGTCGCACAGTGGGCCAAACAGCGATTCTATCATGACAAAAGTCAAAAAACCGAAGTTCGATTTCGTCGATAAAAATAATTATATAGAATCGTTTTTTACATCCTTCCTTCATTTAGAATAAAAGCCTAAAGACCATTTTTTTCATTGTAGCGACCATGAGAAAGCGCGAGGTAGGACTACCTCGATTTTTTTTTAAGTTTTTTGCGTTTGCTACAATACAAGAATGAAAAATATAGGTAGAGCCCTGATGAATTTTTTCTTTGAAAGTACACTATTCATGCTGAAGATTCTGCTATGTGTGGATTTTTTTCAAAATAGTGAACTTTCGAGTTTTTTTCGCTAGTTTATTTTTGCTTAAAAAAACGCCGATTTGTGCCAGAAAAACTCCGACGGAATCGTGTGTAGTACGTTCTTTTTAATCAAATTTGGTTTTAGCTGCCACCACGCGCCACTGTAAGATTTGAAGCATATTTTATACAAAAAATATAGAATTATATGCTAAAAAATGCTGTTTTTTCAATTTTTTACACCACCTATCCATTATACCATACAGAATAAGTAATGTCTTACTTATACAGTACGTTGATGAAGAAAGCATTTTCGAAATTTTTTGAATTCATAAATCTCCCTCCCCCCTATTAGTTGTTATTTTTGAACTTTTTAAAAGAATTCTTAAATAACATCGATTTTGTCTTTATTTGTTCTTTAGAGATGGGGGAGGGAGTTATTAGCATTAGCTGGTGGTTTAAGAAACTCGAAAAACATGTACTTATTTCGATATGTTGTTTAATAAAAATACATTTAGACCTCGAACGACCCTTTTATGGGCGATGGAGCCCTTGGTGGGGGTCGAATCGAAAAACTAGTACGAAATTTGGAATGACCCAGAAAACATATAATATTTTAATATGTTGTTTGATAAAAGTATATTTAGATCCGGTTTTTTCATGATACCTTTTCTATTTAAACAACACCCGTGTTCAATAGTACCTCCGGCCCGCCCTAAGAGGCAGTAAAACATAAAAACATTGCACCTCCATCAAAATTTATACGATACTCTTTAAAATTGCTTACTATGTAGGTACGACGTACGTAGATACTACATCATGAATGCAATATTTAATGTATATTTTTTTAAATCAACTACAGATGTATGGAAAAATATCCGCGTGAGAAGCGGCACAAACGAGAATTTTTACAGCACAAAACAGCATAAACGTAGCACAAACGATTTGGTTAATTGCAGCTCTCAACTTTGAAGTGGAGGGGGAGCGGCACAAACGATATGGTTAATTTCAGCACTCAACCTCGAAATAGGGGGGGGGCTCGTATTTCTATAGCCCCACACCCCAAATCTTCGTAGGAGGAGCGGCACAAACTAGAATTTTTACGGCACAATCGTAGCACAAACGATGTGGTTAATTTCAGCTCTCTACGTCGAAATGGGGGGCCCAGCGAAATGGACTTGATAATTTATTTATTACGTATGCAATACGAGTTTGATTTTGGCTCTTTAGGGCATTAAAACTCGAAACGCAAATAATGTTCGATATTTATCGGATAAAGCTTTCCAACGTATCTCATTCTTGCTTCAAAATGACGTCATTTAGATGTTTTACCATGAAAAGATTCAACCTTTGAAGCAAAAATCGAACGTATTTCAACTCTAGATTACAAAAAAGCTTAAATCAAGCGCGTGCTGTACACTCACTTCAATAAATTTTCCATCATCCTTTCAACTTTGAAAATAGCCGAAATTCGTTCTTTTTCAAAAAAGAAAGGAGAGAATGTGGGATAAATTTTTTTTTTTCAGTTTTAGAAATGTAAAATAATTTTAATTGGCTGGTTACTTTCTTTGAGATTTTAGAATTTTTGAAAAGTTGACCTCATTTAGCCACTCTACTTTTCGAAAAAAAAAAAAAAAAAAAAAAACAGCGTTCCGCACGTCTTAGTGCTTAGTGTACCCAGTCATATGCTTATGAAAAATCGCTCTAAATCCATTTCCGAAAAATTTGTTTTGAAGTCTTTCTTAAATTCTCCCGTTGCTACTCAGTACTTACATTACATTAATAGCAGAATATCGGCATCTTCCCTCGCTTTCCTATCAAAAGTAATGATGATTCTGCGTGTTGTATCAAAAAAAAAGCGAGCGCGCCCGTTTCATTATCGTGTCTTTCTGCCTTCTTTCATAATTATGCGTAGTTCCATAAAACTTGCTGGGTACTTTGATAGTTAATTTTTCACGTATGTATGTTGTAGGTATCGACGTCGAATACTGTGCCCCTGAAAGTCCAGTTTTCAGTCGCTGCGAATCTATAACATCCAAAAAAAAGAAAAAGAAGAAACGTCGACGACGTGCAGAGGTAACTGAAATTCATTTAAATATCAGCGTAAAATTAATCGATGATACTCCGTTCATTATGTGACGGTAAGTCACACACAGTTAATTAAATATTAAGAATACGAAAACGCCTAAAAGTAGCGTGCAAGTAAGTGAAGCTGCGCTGAGGTTGAATACATTGGTGAACTAAAATTCGATTTTAACGTAGTAGCAAGCGTAAGTGACCACTGACCAGGTGTAATACATTGCAGTGCGATTTTTACATTATTCTGCGTTAATGTGGATGCAGATCATTATTATAACTTCGTAATCAGTATAGTAACTACGTATAGTGTGTACAGTAGCATCTCGATTATTTGACGCCATTGGGGAATGCGGTCCATCAAATAAGTGAAATGACAAATAAAGCGAAAGAAATTTATTTCTTTTTTTTAATGAAATAAATGAATGTGAAAAATTAAAACTAGAAGATACTAGAGTATCTTAAAAGCGGACTTTACTAATTAGTGATTATACTGTTTTAGAGAATGTTATTAGAATAATTAATTTTTTTACGAGATTAAAAAATTTTTATAAAATTCAAAAGTCCTACCAACTGCACTTATCCTAAATTTTATCAAGTACCTATCATATAAAACATGAACTTACGTAATTTATCTTCTTGCCGCACAAAACTTGAAATCGTGTGAGGTCAGGTCATTCATTTCACGTTCAGACAGCTCCAAAAAACAATAATACTTCAGACGATTTCTTCAAAAAAAAAAAAAAAAAAACGCGACATGACGTCAAATTATACTTCCTCACGTTCGACATGCTTTCGAGGATGGCCAACTCTTCTTCTTATCCGCCTTCTTCGGTTTGGAGGCTGACTATACTCGTTATTAAAATTCACTAGGGATTTACAAATTTCACAAAAGTTCAATTTTTGAGCTTTCTACGAACTTTTTCAACTTTTTTTGTAAAACCTGCACATCTACGCGCTATAAGCTTTCGTTCGAGTTGTATCCCGATTTTTTTCTTCGCGCGGTTCTTCTTCCAGGCGTTCTGTGATAAAAATCCGGTAATTTTTTTAATATATAGATATTTTAAATTATAAATTAAAATCACATGAAGTCACCTTACCTCATGTTCAATCTATGTGCTGCAAAAATCAATCAACTCTAGAAATCTACTCATTCTACCACTCGTCAAAATTTCGAGTCAGTCTGTCAAGTTTCACTCTAGTTATAGTGAGAGAACTAACGTTTACAAAAAAAGCGCGACCTCATGTTAAATTACCCTTCCTCAAGTTGAAAAACTAATAATAGCAGAAAGCCTACGTACTTTACCTGTCCGTATAATTTGGTGTCGATCGATCCCTACTCATACCCCGTCACGTCACGTCAAGTCAACTCACATCCACTCACGTAGTGGAAACAGTCAATTCCAAGATTACCACGCCTGCTCTTTCAGCTATCTGCACCATATTCTGATAAATTTTCGATACAAAGTGAAAAACCGTGACCTCACGCTTCATTGAATCAGATTACGTTGTAATGAATTAGAAATCTGATTATTTATAAAGCTCAACCATGCCATCCAACTATCATGTGGGAACCGAAACATATCAAATCTTGCCTCCTCACGCCAACTCACACCTGATCACCACCAGAAACTAATCAGCTCAAAAGCATCACTATCCTTACCCTTCCACCAACATTGAACTCGATCCATCAAGTTTTACTTGAGTTATAGTGGAAGAACGGAAAAACCTCAACGAATGCCTCCTCATGCAAAACTCACGTCCGATCACCTCGTAAAACTAATCATCTCTCAAACTATTCTACCCCCACTTCCTTTCATCTGTTAATCATTCTGTTCAATTTTTCCCGACTTATCATGAGAACACAAAAAACCTCAACTCACGCGTCCTCACGTCAACTCATGTCCCATCATACTTGAAAATTAAACTACTCAGCTCGAGAATTCAACTACCCCAACCCTTCCTCCGAATTTGGTTTCCATTCGATCACTCCTATTCAAGTTATTGCGCGAGAACGGGAAGAAAAAAAAAATAAAGAAACAAACAAACGAAGGAACTGAGTGAATGCAATAGCAAATTTACTTGAAAAGTAAAGTCCGCTAAAAACATGGCTTTTGTTTGGTGGAAATTTTTTTTTTTTTTGAGGGCCAAATTTGATGATTCATTTCAACGCTTACGTTACAACGTGCGTCAAGTAATGTAAAATTTGTTACATAATAAAAGTATACCGTCAAACAATGGGGTGGCAGATAATGGAGGTTGTACTGTACAATGTAAATCTGCATACTCTACATATACAATGAGGTGCATCTATAATCATTTTTTTTCTCTCATCGAAAATTAATAAGCTCGATATCAAAAGTTCTACGCATCTCATCTTGAAAAATTCTATCGCTTAAGCAGTATGCGTAATGAATTCAAATTCGAAAATTGTCAAGTCTGGTTGTCTTTGAAGTTTTCTAGCAAATCAGAGACTCTAAACGTCAAAATAATTTTTCAGTTACCTACACGTTTTCATTCTAATAGCTCTTGTTCGCGGAATCAATGTGGGCGTTTGTTCGTTCCTATAGTTGTTCTTCGTTCTTCAAGCGTTTCATAGTCGTACTCGTATTCTTGTTTTTATATCAGTCTTCACTCGCCAGTACCACAAATTTCTATAGGTTGTACCTTTTTTTTTTTCTTCTTCTTTTTTTATGAAATGGAATCACACTAAGGAAAGTCGCTAAAAAGATTTGAATTTTTCCCTTTTTTTTTCCAATCAAGTATATACTGTATAAATAAGAATGAAAAAAAAAAAAAAAAAAAAAAAAAAAAAGTAAAAATAACGAAAAATTGTTGATGATAGGAAACGGAAGAAAGTTGGGAATCTAGTGCAGATGAAACTTGCCACGCATCTATTTCTTGTAATGAATGTGGACTGGATTCCGCATCTCAAGCAGACTCGGTAGAATTAGAAGACGACATCGTGAAAAATCACATAAGCTCCAACGCAGATGTAAGAAATGATAGTGAAAACAATTTGCCGCATGCCAACGTATACGCTACTCCGTTCGTACCAGGCAGCTGTCTGCGTCCGTTTAACGAAATTACCGTTCACAAAGCGTTTTGCGCCGATTCAGAAGCACTGTTCGACATTCACACTATTACGTCGAACGAAAATGGCGACAAGACTTATGCAAATGAAAAGTACGCGTTGAATACGGCGAATTTATATTGCAAAACCTACGACAACCATCAAAATGAAGGTAAAGCCGATCGAACATCGAGTTCGAATAATTCGGATTCTGGAATAAGCTCTCCAGGAAGCGAAGATTGTTCACAAACAGTCGAAGACTCGGTAAAAAACACCAAAGGAGGAAAACTAAAAACCAATGTTGATGGTAGTGGTAATGGTGATACTCCGCAAAACGATGTTACGATTCTTGTCGAGAACGTAGCTGAAACATCATCAGTCTCGCCGACGTCTAATGCGCGAATTTCTTGTGACCTAAACGCGAACGCGAACGCTAACGTCAAACCGAACGAGAATAAAGTAGAGCGCGATAGAAGCCTCAGTGAGAGGGATACCGTGATGAACGATGATAAAAATTATAAAACCGCTAAGAACGACAGCGGTCGTATGGATAAAGAAAAGTCAAACAGAAGAAATCGATCGAAGAAAACGTCCAAAGCGATTAATAATAAATACTTTTCGAAAGAGGCGAAAGACTGTCGCGAAGCGAATACCGTTAGTGATCTCGAGTACAAAATAGACGATGAAAATTCGTTTAAAAACGATGACTTCACTATAATTAACGCGAATATCGAAGAAACATACGCTGCAGCGCTCTATTCATACTGTACCATACAAGAGTCGGGTAAAAAACTTCAAAGAATAATATACCAAGGCGAGACTAGTGAAACTGGTGGCGTGAGGAAAAGCGTCGATGATGGTGAAGACAGAATGAGCGCGTGCGCGAAATCAGATTCAAAACTCGGGCATGATGTGCTCGAGACTGGCAAATATTCGGAGCCCGAATGCGTTTGGATAAATGGCGAGCAGTTGCACTCGATTTTAAATTACGATGACGAGAAGCATGATAATGTTGACAATACAGAAACCATCGACGGATACGATAAAAATTTCGAAAACGCCAGCCATACCAACGGTATCATCAGTCAATCGATGTACATCGCAGAAGAACCTTCATCAGCCCTACTGGCCGATGTAGACTCGGAAAGCTCGACAAAAAGACCGCTGCAGAGTGAATTATGGTTTCGAGAAATCACACAAGTCGAACCAGCGCAGTCTGCTGAAATGATGGAAATTGAACGAACGGCACGATGTGTCGTCGATGAAATTATTAAATGCGCAGAAGCACGAGCGCACTCGTCCATTACATGTGATAAACTTCAGTTACCAATAACTCTGGCTGTGACCAATTGGCTCAATGAACGCGGAGGCTTTCCAACCGTTGACACCGCAATCGATAGTCTATCGCTTACTCACGATAAGGAACCAAATCAACATCAAATAATCGCACCAAATGCAATACAAACAGATTTGTCGCCCGATGACGAAACCACCAAGTTTGATCGTTTAATCAAATCATCTGTCAAGTCTAAAAGTAATTGCGTAATTTGTTGACATTTGTACGATCGTACTATAGGTACGTTTTGTCGTTTAGCCCAACATAAACACGGTGAAGCGCATTGTGATCCTTACTTATTCCAGCATTGACTGTTCACTCTTTGTTTTTGAGTAAAGTAGTACGTGCTTACATTTTTCGACTTATTTTTTCACTTTCGGTGAACTCGTTGTTGTTGTTGTTATTATTATTATTATTATTATTATTATTATTATTATTATTATTATGCGGCTTAGTTGTTGTTTTCATTATGTAAGCGTACCTATGTTCCTCTCTCACGAAAACCTTCAGGTAGTTTAGTTTGTCACAAACAATAATGACATTACAAATTACTTCACCACGTTTCAAATGAATCTATTTCAACGAATAAAAATATTTTTACTTGTCATAAATTTTTAAATCCCCCTCTTCCCGCCACCTATTATTCTTCGGTACTTACATCTTTTTTATTTTCTTTGTCCTTGTGGTAACATTAAGTAATTCGTGTTCGCGTATTGCTCAACTCCATTGTTTTCAGTTGATATTTTATTCATTAATCAATACGAATCAAAAATTTCTGCTTCAATTTGGTCGCTTGCAAAAGTTTTAAATATCTGTTGAGTACCAACACAGCAGCAATCAACCAGCAACTACCACAGAGAGTACATAGCTTGAATTTATTCATTACTGATTGTCAGATTTGACGTTCTTCTCTTTTCGTTACATTATACAATCATACACAACACCCACGTTTCCGCGTGATCGGTAGGGCGATCCGAAGTTTTTTTTTAATACTCTTATAACGAAGTGTAATGGCAAAGGTAAAATTTCTTATCACCAAAAAAAAAAATCCTTTATAACGTGCTTGTTCATTTGTTTACTGTCGAGTGTAGTAAGGTAGTGCAGCTATACGTATGTAGTTTGTACAGTGGAATGTATGTTCCTTCGCCTACTAACAAACATTCATTGTATGCCCTGCGAAGATGTATTCAAATTTTCTGGAAGTGTACGAATAAGTACTTAAATGTGTTCAGCCATACCTAGTACCCAACACCCTTGCAGAGACTACGTGTAATACGTTGTATTTTCAACTGCTACACTCTTCCGCAATCGCACGACTCAAGTTCTCTGATGACAATCAAGATATTTAACATCTTAATACTTCATCATCACTAGTATGTATTAAGTAGAGCGATCAATATTACATATTAAATTATAATTATCATAACAGCAATGAATACGTGCACATCTTGTGGGAAAAGTTATCTTCCAAAGCATAATTTAATCAACGTTTATTACAATTTTGATACAGAAATGTATAATTCGAAGTAGGGGAGATTCTATAGAAAAAAATTAAAATTTTCCAGTTCTATGCCAGTGCAAATCCAGAACATCGAAAAGCAGAGACTATTTAAAAAAAACAAAAAGAAAAATCTGCCAGAAAAGGAATCTTAAGAAACAGCAGGGATTAAATGGATGATTTTTTCAAGAAATACCTCTCATAAAATAACCCTTTCTGGCCCATTTTTTTTTTGTTTTCATTTTTCGTGTTTGTATTAATTTGGCGATGAAAATCAACAATTATACCATTCATTTTCAATTTATTTTTCATAAAATTTCACAATACTACAAATAGATAACGCGTGCTATTGCCGATTGCATACGAAAAATAGAGTATTTATAATGACTGGTCTATGTTCTAATTGGTCATATGTTACGCGCGTAATGACCAATCATAACGCTAGAATGTAGGTAGTTTCATTTCTACCTTCCTAAATAATATCGTTCAGTTTTCAGTGAACGACTAAAATTCGTTTGTGATTTGAATCATCAGCTGATTTGTGTTTTTATTTTACGAGTTAAGCGTCGGTTATAATGGCACTGAATTTTTCACAGAAAAAGTTGAACCTGTGTTTTTTTATGGAACCGTTTATAATAGTCAGTGAATCAGGCAATGAAAGATTCTCTAGGTTTCAGTGAAAAGTTGAAATATTTTAACTTTTCAGTGAATTTCTACGGTGTCAAACATTCGTTTGTTCATGTTACTGTGTTATCACTTCAAAGTAATGGGGATTTTTTGGATAGTTCTAGCCATTCCGTGAAAATTTCATTGACACAGTCAGTGCCATTATAACCGACGCTTTAGTCGAGGTGAATTTACCACATTCCAACTTGCTGATTGGTTGTTACAGGCATGACGTATGACCAATTAGAACATAGACCAGTCACTATGAATACTCTATAACGAGTGGTCCCGCATCAATACTTTGTCAGTGCAGATTAGGAGCTAGTGAAAAAACGAGTTCAAATCCTAAACATTTGGGAGGTTTCGCTATCTTACTTGAAGCGTTATTTTAAATTTTGAGTGCATTTTGGAAAGATGTGAAATCGTGAAAATTATCAGGCTTTTTGCCCACTTTTGTGTTGTCAAAGTCTCAAGCTATTTTTGACAGACAGTACTTGCGTAGCCAATGTACGACAACGCGGCAAAATTCTAAACACTTTTTTGATCCCTGCGAGCTTCATTATCCACCGATTCTTTCGAAATTTTTTACACGAATTATTGCTGTTATTATTTGCAAGACAATGATTTAAAAAAAGTTGAAAATCGATCCACTCAGAGAGAGATATAAATTTGTTATTTTTTTGCGGGTGGGGGGAAGGGGGTCTTCTCCATCATCATGGCAACTAGAGGCTTGAATTTGCGCCGAGAACCATCTACGGATTGGTAGGAATATGTGTGCAAAATTTTAAAGAAATCGTTCGACTAGTTTTGAAAAAAAAAGTGCGACAAACTGTTTTGACTTCACTTTATAAACATAGAAGGCAGAAGATATAGATTAAATTGAAATAAGCGAATATCTACGTAATTACTTCATGCTTGATTTTATTTAGATTTTGAGCATTGCAACATCTTCAACATACTCAGCATATAGTTTATTATATTCCTGGTGCGGTGCTGATTTGGCCTATAGGCCTACATTTTAACATGCATAAATAACTATGTTGACTCAAATTTGCACGAATAAGTGTATAAGACAAAGTTGGAAATATTCAAAAGCAGGTAATCTGGAATATGATTACATCGCAACTAGGTCACCACTTTGTAAATTGAGTTGCTCTCGCTAAAACTTATCTCCCGATATTTTGATAGCAGTCGATGTTTACCTAACAGTCATTTTACACTCGCTATTCGTTCTTCGAAAAATTTTTCCTCGCCTTCGATTACGACTTATTTCAAAACTTAAGCCAAATAATGTAAGGAATAATTGAAATTATATTTTTTCGGTTTAATCCATATCTGATGTTTATCGTATTTATCGTCGAACACCATTTACTTCATGATTTAATTATTTATTTTCATGTAATATGAGTTTATAATTTTATATAATTATTATAATGACATCGATTTTTCTACATTTATAGTAAATTTTTATTAAGTTTATAATATTTTTGAACCTTTCTTTCTTCATAATACATTTATAATGTTCATCGATTGCGTAACCTATGTATAGCCTTAGGATATTGTTGCTGAAGATGTGCTCATTTATATTATTTATGTGAGTGCACATAATTTAAAAATTATAATTTAAAAAGGTTTAATATGGCGGTGAAGAATTCAGAAACATGGACGAGGAAATGTTAAAATTTAGAAATTTACTCATTTATAAGTTCGAAAATTATTTATCGTGTTTTGTCTGAAAATTATAAAAGTACTTACACCGTCAACTATGCGTCGTACACCGTTTATTTTTCATTTTTTTTTATAACTCGAGCACCTATATAATGTTCCCAACGTCTGTTGGCTTGGCTACCTTTTGAAAGATCTGCGTTATATACGACTGCAGATAACACTTTTTTCGCTAGCCACGCTAATAGTCTAATTAACCGAAAAATCATCTCGTTTATAAAATTTCCACGAATGTATGTATTCAACTATAAAATGTTATTTATTTTTCATGAAAAGGTCGCTCACTCAATTATCTCTTAGTAAAAATCATTACGCACTTTGGTGATGAGTATAATGATTTGAAAAATCGATATTACTGAAACAACTTGAAATCAAATTGTGATATAGAAGGTTTTTTTTTTTTCAAAGTCAATTCTCGAAACTTATTTGAAGTGAGGCCACTTTTCGCTAACAAATAATCAAGAATGAATGATGAAAGCAAATATAATTATATAGATAATTACGTATCGATTTTAAAATTATTATTTAAGTAAAATTAAATTTTGCGTATTATTGTTAAGTATAATCATTTCATTTCCATACTATGTTATGTAGTATTGAACATGAGCAGGCTGGATATAATGTCTTAAACCGTGATACTATGCATTTTTCTTTTCTTTTTTTTCCCCCTTGGAAATGAAACATCCAAGCGCTTATTTCGTTTTCAACAACATTAATATTTTGTAAAATAATTTTGAATATCATTACAACCTCAATACGAATATTGTTGGTGAAATATCCAGAAAAATATTAGTAGGTTTTAATTAATCTAATATCTTTTCGTGTATTTTTGCTTTTCATTTAGATGAGTACATTCGTAGAATTGACTAATAAGACTGCATTATTACTTTTCAAATAACTGATTTAATATTCCTTACAATATTGTTATTATTAAATCGAATAAAAGTAACTAGCTTTCTTGTTCATCATTTTATAATGAATATTAGGAGTATTCTGCAATTTGACTTCAAATAGTTAATTAAATAAAAACACTTTTTTCAACGTTAAACTGAACTTATTCTGCACAGAAGTACGTAATATAGTGATGAGTAGTATACAACTGTATTTCGTATCACGGTGTTGAACGACAGTCAAATTAGTAAATGAAGGATTTCTGTAATAAGGGCGTCTGCGGTTTCATGCATTTGTATCTTGGTACAGAATTCACGAGACGAAAATAATTCATTACAGATGACCTTTCAACGCCTTACTAAAGTTCAACGAATCTCCTTTTGTACATACATTCAAAAAAAAAACTCACAATCTCTGAATGCTGGAAAATTTAATTACTCATTTATACAAGCTTAAAATATAACAATAAATATTAACACATTTAATTTAATTTACGAAATCTATTCGTAAATCAGTGTACGATGGACTGCAACGGTTCTGCTTTGATTTTACTGAAATCAATTCGAGAATCAATCGTCTCATCAATCTCACCGACTATAACACTGAACAAGAAATTTACGCATTACGCTTCCAAAAATCGATATAGTGAAAGGTTAGTCCGTTTTGCCATACATTCATGAAACTTTTTCGAATAAAATATAGATACATTTGCTGAGCTTGTGCAGTTTTTCAATTACGAATTTTAACTTTGAAAAAGTTCCGTGTTCCTTCCACACAGGCAGAAAAGACACTCTGGCTTTAATTTCAATATAAATTCACGAAAAAATGAAACCATTTCGTCCATTGTGAATGCGTAAAACAAACAGAAAATGAGTTGGCTTTTTTTTTGTCAATATAGTTTCACATTCTGAATTCGAAATCAACATGAATCAAATTCGTGAATCGGTGGCAATACGAACAAACCTCGCATGTACTGAGTGGAATTTATTACTCACACATTGTCACCTCGAATAATTTGTAAACCAAGCACAACTTGCTCTACACCCTCGCTGATACGGTAAACACGTTCATGACTATCGTCTAAAATTAAATTCAAAGTCTGATCGAAACCTTTCAAGGTCCCCTAAACACAAATACATATTATATTAAACTTACTTCCGAATTATTACCTCCACTTGTTAGCATTAAGCACATAAACTTTCATGGTCAACAGCACTGCGAGGGAAAATTGAAAAATGAACGTTGATGATTGGTACTATTCTAAGTGTGAGGAAGAAATAAATTCAAAAAAAAAAAAAAGAATACAGTAAAGGAATTAACAAACTGTAACAAAAATATTGAAAGAAGTGGTAAGTGACAACTTATAATCTATTTGAATCCACTTGAAGAAAAATCTGATGGTGGATACTATGCTAATACCCGACAATACATTAAAGTGCCGTTTTTTGCACTCGTTGTCAGGGTAGGGTTACAAACGATTTTCCTAGGAATTCGACATCAATTGACAAAACTTGATAATATTCAAATTTGAAGTGACTATCAAAATGTCTGTCCATCAATTATAAAATAAAGATTTTAATGTATATTTCACCACTTACAACAAAATGTCTTCCATCAGCTGTTATGATAGCAACGGTATCTAATTGAAACAAACATAAGGAATAAAAATCATGACATTATTCATAAAATATTCATGACTACTGAATCAAATTATGATTCATGCGAATGTCAACGCCAGAATCCACTTCAGTAAAGGATACGATTCACATAACTTTCCAAGGCAGCCATGATCACCTCATCAAAAATAAAGAGTATAAATAATTATTATTATTATAATTACTATTACTATTATTATTATCAACAGCAGTCAACAGCTAATGATTATAATACATCTGCACAGGAACTATCATAAACCAAAATCAAAATTAGTGGTGTGGGCGGAGAATAACCGGTAGTTTTCGTGAAAATAACCGACATTTCGGTAGTTTTTTTAACCGATGGTATTTAGCGATACTACCGGTGATTTTTACAACCTACCGGTTGTTTAGCAAAACTGCAAAAGTAGTAATTTTAATTTTAAAATCCCCCCCCAAAAAAGTAAAACACCCTGAAAAGTGACGTTTTCGGTGTACAGGTGAAATGTTCTAAAATATTTATTCATATCCAATTATACCTTGAAATATAGAATTGATGGTTTTTATATTAAATAATCGGTAATTTCTGTTGTACATATTTATGCATTTTATGCGAATGATTTGAAGAATAAGTTTAGAGAGACGAAAATTATTTTATGAATATTATTATTTGGTACATATTTTCTAATATTATTAATGATATAGTAATGCTATAATTTTGAAATATCATTAAAGACATGAAGTAAAATCAATCGAAATGTACTTATACCGGCTGACTGCTTGATTCGAGCACCCCAAGCGCAAAAATCTTTCTCTCATACAAATAAATTACATATTTGAATGATATTAAGAACAATAAATGGCATAAATAATATTTATTTAATGCTTAAAAGTGTTTATCAATGAAATACACAATTTTAATTTATACTTTCATTGTCAAAAATACATATATGTTTTGAATTTATTCACCTTTTAGCTGATTTTTTCGCTTGGGTGCTCGAATCAAGTAGTCACCCGGTATAACAACTAATTCTCGCATCTTTTATAAATTTTTTTTGAACGGTTAACCGGTAGTAGCTCCGGTAGTTTTTGAAAATGACAGTTGGACTGCATTATGCAACAATGTTCTAAGTGAAATGAGGCGCCATAAACTTTAACTACATCAAGTTTCTGATGTAATGTAAATTATAACAAAGCCAGTCAATCAAAATGAACAAATTTCGCTTGTTTGTCTTTGAAATTATTTAAATAACATGAATGATGATCAAATCGTCGAAATAGTAAAGCACAAAAAAAATTCTGTGAATAAGTTTCCTGCTAACTTTGATGAGCTAATAGGTAATAACATATTTACCTACTTTGTAATACAATCCACATTTTGTGTAACCATGTATGAATTGTTGCCTAACTTTGCACTGTCAAAAAGTCTTAAGCGGTCTTAAGCTATATTGGACAGACAGCACTGCTGGGCCAGTGTTGTCAAAGTTCACGAAAAAAATGAACGCGTTCAGTTCACGTTCGTTGAAAAATGAACGCGTTCAGTTCACGTTCACAAGCAAATGAACGCGTTCAGTTCACGTTCACGAAAATGTGGCTCGTTCGCGAACGCGTTCACGTTCATTCTCTAAACGTTCACGATCTTTGACAAACTGCTGTCCGGAAATCGTGAAAAAAATGCGAAAAACAATGGAAACCAGAAATGAGAATAGAATAATCGCACATTAACACGCAACACGACAAAAAACAAGAGCAAACTTATTCCTGTTCCTGCGATTTTGTTCTAGCTTCATAGCCCTAAAAATCTGTGGTGAACGTTCAATTTTCTGTGCATGAACGCGTTCAGTTCACGTTCATAATGAAATGAACGCGTTCAGTTCACGTTCACGAAAATGTGGCTCGTTCGCGAACGCGTTCACGTTCATTCTCTAAACGTTCGTGAACTTTGACAACACTGTGCTGGGCGCGTTCGCGTTCAAGAACGCGCGTTCGAACGGAACGGGTGAGATTCTCTTATCAATTGAACGAACGATGAACGGAACGGGAAGGATAAATATAAAAGTTGGAACGGAACGGAACGTTTTTTTTTTTGAACGTGAATTTTAAACGACGTTCATTTATCGTTCAAGAAGAAACTTGTCTTTTTACTTTTTTTTGTTTTTTTTTTCTCAATTTTCTATTTCTTCACTCCGTCTTTCTCAAGTTTTAATATGTCGTGGTATTCAATATCACTATTCATTCGGTGTATTTCTCGTGGTGTGACTGGCTGACTGTTAATTATTCGTTATTTTAATGTTGAATTGCGTTTAGTAAAATTGAAAAGCAGATGTTTTGAAGAACTTGAATTTGGTTCAATGTGATCGTCTATTCACGAAGCGTTCATGAACGTGAACGGGAACGGAACGCGTGAAATTTTTGAAATAATTGATTAATTGAACGGAACGCTGAACGGAACGGAATTTTTTGGCCAGTGAACGGAACGGAACGTGAACGTCAAATTTGAGAATTTCATTGAAGGGGAACGAACGCCGTTCAAAAAAAACCTGAACGCGCCCAGCAGTGACAGACAGTACCTCAAAGTATAGTCACTTACCCTGAAAAACCTGGCCACAGTCGATTAAGAACCAACGCTGCCAAAACAAAAATAAGATCGATCCACAAGTCTATGGCCTATGGCGCCTCATTTCACTTAGAACATTGTTGCGTAATGCAGTCCAGTTATTCTCCGATTATGTTTGTTCGGTTATTTTGTTCCTCCAGTAGTTGAAACTACCACTACCACTCCAGGGTCCAGGTACTATTTCCTGAAGCGCTGCGATGCGGCAGCGTTGGTTCTTAATCGACTGTGGCCAGGTTTTTCAGGGTAAGTGGCTATACTTTGAGGTACTGTCTGTCCAATATAGCTTGAGACTTTTTGACAGCGCAAAGTTAGGCAACAATTCATACATGGTTACTCAAAATGTGGATTATATTACAAAGTAGGTAAATATGTTATTACCTATTAGCTCATCAAAGTTAGCAGGAAACTCACGGACGTTAACTATAATATCTGGATATTTGGCTGATCGCAAAACGTTGCGGTGGTGATGGCTTATAATTTAGAATTTTAATACTGTTTAAAGCAACGTTGCGGTGGGCGTGGCTTATATTTCTATTTCAGAACCGTTTTATTTACACGCAGCCAAATATCCAGGTATTATAGTTAACGTCCGTGAGGAAACTTATTTGATTTTTACATTTTTTACTGAGTGAGTCTCGAGAAAAAAAAAGTAACCTGGACCAGTTGCGCGACCTGGTCGCTCTGATTTTAACGCAGTGCGTTCAACACTGAAAATACAAAATGTATTAATTTCATTATCAATTCGGGTATTAATTTGTTATGAATGTGAAAATAATTTTTGCAAAATTAAATAAGTAATATATTTCCTATTTTTTATCAAGTTGGGGTTGAGACTTGAAAGCAAAGGGTATGTTCCAGTTTTTTTACATTTTGTAAATCCAGCAGCAATCTTTGGCCGAGAAATTATTCGACAACGTATGGCTGATAACCGACTTGGCGCAACATTTAAAGGCATTAAGTCCACTAATACCTAATAACAGCTTTTTTTTTTGAAGCACTTAGTCAGCTTCTAAGTTTTAACCGACTCTGTATATACAACTACACGTGTTGGCTAATAATCAACTCAGGTTTAATGTTCAAAAAATGCATTAATTAGCTATTAACCAACCTTAAACATATAATGCAACTATGTAGAGTTGAACTAATATGAAAAGATAAATACATTCAACACATTTCACGCGCATCTATAGGGTAGCAATGATTGTTGCGACCGGTCACCGTAAGGTCTATTGCTACCTTTTTCTTTTTTGTGCTTTACTATTTCGACGATTTGATCAGCATTCTCAATTTGAACACATTTTGGGTAGTGATGAAATCGTGAAAATTGTCGCGCTTTTTGCCTAACTTTGCGCTGCCAAAAAGTCTCAAGCTTTGACTATATACTAGATGGACCGAGTTACGTGTAGGAAAACTGCGGTGAAACCAGTGATGGGCACGCTCCGGAAAAAAAAGAGCGCGCTCCGCTCTTCGCTCCAAGTGAGAAAAAAAAGAGCGCGCTCCGCTCTCGCTCCAAGTGAGAAAAAAAAGAGCGTGCTCCGCTCTCGCTCCTGGAGCGGTCAGGAGCGGTCGGAGCGCCGCTCTTTTCAAGTGAATTTTGGTATATAGATATGTTGGTTGAATTTAAACCTATTTTTATTAATTATTTTTCGATTTAATCAATTTTAGTGAGTGGTGAACTGGTGAAATGGTGAATCTTGATTTATGAGTACCTATAACATGAGGATTTAATCAGGGTTGCTAAAAAACCGTTTTTTTTGAAAAAAAACAAAAAACTGTTTTTTTTTGTTTTAAAACAGGTTTTCTGTTTTAAAACAAAAAACCTTCATGAAAAAAAAAACATGTTTAAAACGTTGTTTAAAACTAGTTTTAAACAGTTTTTTTCTCTCTTTCTCTCTCTTGAAGAAGAACCATTATTATTAATGTTTTACAAGTTTTAATTATTTCATTGAAGTTATTAGAAACACCTACTAACGAAAGGTCAAAATGATAAAGCATTATTAAAAATGAAAATTGAAAATTGGAAAATTGAAAATTTTGATTTTCTAGATGTTGCCTCCGCAGTGAGAAAATTCTTCGTCTCTAGCGTTCTAGTTCTGGTAAACTTATTCATATATCGTATTTCTTTGGTTAAATACCGGAAATTAAAAAAAAAAACACGAGGAGAATAAAAAACATGTTTAAAACAAAAAAAAACGTTTTAAACACATTTTAAACAAAATTTTGTTTAAAATTTTGTTTTGTTTTTTTTTACACGTTTAAAACACGTTTTAAACACGTGTTTTAAACATTTTTGTTTAAAACGCTCAACCCTGGATTTAATACAGTGCGCACAACTAATTCTTTACACATCAACGTAAAAATCTGATAAAAACGCATTTTACAATTTACATGATTTCAAAATCAATATTAAAACTTATCAAAACTATATAGAATTATTTTTGACACCAATTTCTTATCAAGTAATACTATAAAACTGATTAGAACTATAAATCAATCCACAGTTTCAAGTTGTAATGTTATTTCAAAATTACATGAATTGATTTTTGTAACTTTTTTTGCCGGTGTGTAATAAATCAATTGCGCGCACGGTATAGAAAGAAACAGTCTAATTAATAATTATTATAAAATGAAAAATTCAAATATTCATTTATTGAAACGTTCCAATGATAGAGGAGCGTTATCAGAGGAGCGCGCTCTTTTCTTTAAATTTCCGCTCCAGGCTGGAGTACTCCGGAGCGCGCTCCGGTTGTTGTAGTTGTATTAAAAAAAGAGCGCGCTCCGCTCTCGCTCCGGAGCGAGAGCGGAGTACTCCGACCGCTCTTCCGCTCCCAACCGGAGCGTGCCCATCACTGGGTGAAACATTACATGCATCCGAGTCGGAACACTCGTTGCGACTTCATATGTTGCGCATGCCTGAAGTCCGTTATCACATTCATGTTATTCTGGTTTTAAGCAGTACTATCGATGTCCCCTTGCCGCACTATTGCCGGGAAATAAATTTGCGCATGCGCATTTTGAATTTCGTCTCGAGTGTTCTGAGAAAATCTGTGTAATGTATCACCGTTTTTGGGTTGGCATTTGCTTGTTGCTAGATCGGTCCATCTAGTATATAGTCAAAGGTCTCAAGCTATATTGGGATCCTTCAGCAAAAGAGTCGATACCTGGTGGTAAAACGATGAACTACTGACAGTGATGGGCACGCTCCGGAAAAAAAAGAGCGCGCTCCGCTCTTCGCTCCACGTGAGAAAAAAAAGAGCGCGCTCCGCTCTCGCTCCAAGTGAGAAAAAAAAGAGCGCGCTCCGCTCTCGCTCCTGGAGCGGTCAGGAGCGGTCGGAGCGCCGCTCTTTTCAAGTGAATTTTGGTATATAGATATGTTGGTCGAATTAAAACCTATTTTTATTAATTATTTTTCGATTTAATCAATTTTAGTGAGTGGTGAACTGGTGAAATGGTGAATCTTGATTTATGAGTACCTATAACATGAGGATTTAATACCGTGCGCACAACTAATTCTTTACACATCAACGTAAAAATCTGCTAAAAACGCATTTTACATGATTTCAAAATCAATATTAAAACTTATTAAAACTATATAGAATTATTTTTGACACCAATTTCTTATCAAGTAATACTATAAAACTGATTAGAACTATAAATCAATCCACAGTTTCAAAGTTGTAATGTTATTTCAAAATTACATGAATTGATTTTTGTAACTTTTTTTGCTGGTGTGTAATAAATCAATTGCGCGCACGGTATAGAAAGAAACAATCTAATAAATAATAATTATAAAATAAAAAATTCAAATATTCATTTATTGAAACGTTCCAATGATAGAGGAGCGTTATCAGAGGAGCGCGCTCTTTTCTTTAAATTTCCGCTCCAGGCTGGAGTACTCCGGAGCGCGCTCCGGTTGTTGTAGTTGTATTAAAAAAAGAGCGCGCTCCGCTCTCACTCCGGAGCGAGAGCAGAGTACTCCGACCGCTCTTCCGCTCCCAACCAGAGCGTGCCCATCACTGACTACTGAAAACGGGGATTTCAATAATTTGATAAAGTATCATTATTGGCAATGAATTATATTGTGGTATTGAATTGAATTATTTTGAATAGAATTAATTGTTTTTTGTTCACTGGTAAAGATAAATTGAATTCCAGTGTTATTGTTGCGAAATAAAGATTATTTTTCATGCACGTACCAATGATTAGGGATACAATTATCGTGAATATCATAAATACCATGCGAAAGAATCTCATTTATAAACCAAAATGATAGATAAGTATCAAATTGGCCAAACCCAACTCATTCATTCCATTTATTCGATTTATTTTCAAATAATTTAAACATTTCACTGTGTGAGTCTGCAACTGGCGGCAAAAATTCCCCGTTTTCAGAACTGATAAGACCATTAAATGCAGAGTTGGGCATCACTCCGAGCGCGCTCGGAATGCGCTCTTTGAAGAGCGAAAAAGAGCGTAATAATAAATCGCTCGCGAACAAACAAATGAGTCCCCCATTCTTCAGATTCTTCGTTCTCTTTCTCCAGTAATGAGAAAAATGACGTAAAATGATAAATAGGGATCTAAATAGGTGATATGTACTCGCTCATGATTGGTTGAAGTGATAAGCAAAAAAAACATAAAGAATTCGCTCAGAATTCCACTCACAATGCTGAAGAATGAACTCTTCTCCACTCCGAGCGAAAAGTGAGCGGAACGTCTCGTTCTTTCGCTCTTGAGACACTCTGCTAGGGCATCTCTAACCCAGGTATGGAAATACGCCATCTTTGGTTATCGATATTACCACAAGAAGAGAAGTACGAGTACGACAAATGGCTCACCTAAGATAATAGTGTAAAAATTTTATATTGGTGTAAATTAAGGAAATTATTTTGATAATATTTCAAAACATTGAAGTCTTATGTGAAAAATACGATCATTTTATGTTATAAGGCTAATTTGAAAATTTCATCATCCATAACCTAATAACCAAAAATGGCGTATTTCCATACCCATGTTATAGTGCCTTAACTCTGCCCAACTCTGGACAGTACACTTAT
Organism: Phenacoccus solenopsis; assembly: GCA_009761765.1. Lineage (NCBI taxonomy): Eukaryota > Metazoa > Arthropoda > Insecta > Hemiptera > Pseudococcidae > Phenacoccus > Phenacoccus solenopsis. The sequence goes on from CM019755.1 coordinate 43,868,829, forward strand.
AAAAAACCCTATTGCCAGGTCCAGCGGACCTCGCTTGTTTTTTATAACGCCTTGAAATTTGAAATTATCTTCTACAATATAAAGTGTTTGTATATTTCTCAAAATGAATATTTTGCCAAAAAAACGGTAATATAATTTTTTTAATACTGTACTAAAGATATTACGAAGGATAATTATACTAATATAAAACATTGCAATATTGTGTGAGTTTAAGTTGAGGGAAAGAGGTAAATAATGAGGTATTCCATTGATAAGAAAGTCGATTTTAATTTATTTAATCTTCTTTTTCATCTCATCCTTATCATCATCTACCAGATATTTAATTCGTAACTATCCTCATTGTATTTGTTGCTATTGGACCGTTAATATTGTTCTGAATAATTTCTTATCTTCACAGATGGCACGTACGCAATCGAGATAATATTGCTAGAGTACGGAAGGATGAAGCTGCCGCAGCTGATGAAGAGAAAGAAATTCAAAATCGGAAACGAAAAGCGGTAAGATGCAGTGTAATGTAACAAATGATTTCCGTTAACTTCACTTCTCTGTTGTTTTTTCATATTACTCATTCATTATGAAGGAATAGGGTGTTTGATAAAGCTTGATAAAAAGTACCACGCGGAAAAAACTTCTTACGAACAGATCGCCCGTTCTCAAAACTGAAAAAACGAAAAGATTTGAAAAATATGATAACCTGTGAAATAATAACCGGGAATTTGAGGAAATTAACTCATGAAACGTATCCAATTTCTGATAGGGGTATCAATATATTCATGTAACTTCTTTCTCGGTGGTACTCGGTTATATCCAGTCTATAGTTTTATGAACTGTATACATGTATAAAAAGGTATATTCTGTTGTCTGCATTTAACATTATGTGTTGACCGTATCCAGTGCCTCCTTTATGTTTACCTCTTGTTTTGCTATGATAGTTTCTATGGATCGTAAGCGGTATAGGTGCTTATGAATATGTGTTGCTTGTACATGAACAGTTACAGGGAAGGGAAAGAGGGTATGAGTTGAAACTTGATAGTAAACAGCTTTTCTAGAATAAATAATCCTGTAAGTCTTACTAAGAGCCTTTACCAAGGGGTTTTCATCAGCCTTTTTTACATCACTGAAACATTTTTGCTGCAATTTAGACATTAAATTTATAAATATTTCTATTAGTTTATTATTTAATAATTTTACGTAAATTTCTCATCTAAATAGGAGCAAGAAGCTAAGATAGAATTATTACGTTCTCAAATCAAAAACAAGACCTACTCAACTTCAAAATTCGAAAACAAGTTGATTTCTGGAATCGCTGAATCTCAACACATCAATTTATTTCATACCGGAGAATTTTTAGCAAAGAATGAAGAACATGAACGTGAATTGAAAGAAGAAAAAGAAAAATATGAAAAACAGATAGGTTATTTAACCTATTTAGGTCAAGGAACAAACGAAGCAAATGGCTGCGTTTCGTGGTATAATCGGTCGAAATTTGAATTTCAAAATTCCTTGAAGACTGATTTTCAAAAAGATGAAAAATTGAAATCGGCGTTAGATCCGTTAAATGGAATTGATACCATTCTTGAAAAGAAGCGATGTTACCCTGAATATTCGAAACTGCAAAAAAAACAATTAAAATTGACGAATAAAGAAGACGGCGTAAAGGAAAAAAATTCGGAGAAACGAGGAAAAGATAACAAAATTGAAATTTTACGTGAAAAACGATTGAAAAGGGAAAAGGAGGAAAAGGTGAAAATTGAAAGGCTGTTAATTGAGTTAAAAAAAGAGAAAGATTGTGAGTTAATACAAGAAAAAGAATTCACACCAACATTTCTGCAAAAATATAATTCGCAGTTTAATCCGCATTTAGCTAGACAGAACCACAAGCAGTAAATACCATAGCACAGTAATGAGACGTGACGTTGCTGTTGTTGGCTTCTATCTCAACAATGTTGTTAAAAGAACGAAACAAAAAACTATTCATTTTTTTTTTTTCAGAAGGCAAGAGAAAAAAAAAACACCGAAATGTTTTTTTTTGTTTCACCAACCATGGTTAGGGACCAAGTTAGGAACGAGACAGCAGAAATCGAAAAATAAATTTTTTGTTAGATGATTTTTTTGTTTCGTTCGACTTTAGATTCCTTCTTAAGTTGAACTCTCGTGCGCTGCAGTAATTGGTTTAACTACTTCATGAGTTGTTAATGCTGAAACCGTAGTTTTTCTCATTCAATTTAGTTCTCAGTCATATGGTAGTAGGGAGGGAGGAGGAGAAATAATTATATGATTTAAGCTTGAGCTTGTATCTGTTGACGTCATGTCCGAAATCAGCTGGGGCTCAACCTACAGTATATTTGTGGGTTATACAAAAAAAAATTTAGTGATATTGTGAATCTATAATATAATTGATTGCAAAAGGTCGAGTTGATTTATACATATGTATCCACCGCTGAGATTTAGTTGACACGTGCATACTGACTAGCATACATGCTTAAGTTCGAGAAAAATGAAGTTCAAGTTCAGTGCACATTCTTATATAAGTTTAGTTCATCGTTCAGTTAACTAATTTAAGTTCGCGAACTTGAGTTCGTTCAAGTTCACGCTTTTTTTACCTATTTTGCATTATTATATTATGTTTTTTTGTGAAAGTACCTAGTTTTCCCTCAAATTTCAAAAAAAAAAAAAATCTACGTTTTACTTTAGTTTATTAAAATTAGAAAAAGAAAAAACCACATTTCACTTAAAGAGTCTTCCATAATTTATATTTGATATAATTAATAAAAATTATTGATGCAAACATAAATTTTCATTTTTCATGTCAGTATAGAGATTGGCATATAAAGTTCAGTACGTTTTCAACTTTGCATCTTCATCTTCATAGATTAATAGATGTTGAAATTCAATACCGTGCGTGCAATTGATTCCTCACACATAAACGTATATAGAACTGTCTTCTATTTCAATTTCTTATCAAATTACATTATAAAACTGACTAGAAGTATAAATAAGCCCACACTTTCAAATTATAATAGTTATTTCAGAATTTTGTGAAAAAGGTTTTTGGAAGTTTTTGCGCTAGTGTGTGATAAATTAATTGCGCGCACGGTATACCATTATGTTTCACAGTGCTGTAATAACGGATCGTGCGTGTTATGTTCCATTCCATTCCCATTCCAGTATCTGTTCCTGCGTCATTTAGTTGCGTTCCCGTTACGTTACGTTCCATCTTTGGAGGTTCCGTTCGATTCTGTTCTATTCTTTACCTCTTTTTCAGTCCGAGTTAATGAAGTTATGAGTTTGAGTTTTTTTTTTTTTTTTTTTTTTTTTTTTTTGTAGTGATGATAATCAAATTTCAATTTCACATCAAAAAATGCACATTGCATTGGATTTGCAGGATATTAGGAACAATTTTGCCAGCATTCAAATTTAAAAAAATAAAAACAATATAAAATAACAGAACACTAACAAAATCGATCCTTTACGTTCCATTACCGTTGTTACAGCCCTAATTTTTCAAAAAAAAAAAAAAAAAAAACGAAAGAAACAAAAAAATTAGAAGTCTGTTCACTGAAAAAACTAATTTCAAAAATTGCGTACGCATTTCTAAAATTTGTGCACTAGAAACCTAACAAAACAGTAATTCACTCCAGTACTGCACTTATGAGTACAGAGTTTTTAATTTCACAGTAATAAATATAATGTTAATTTAAGTAATTATTACCTCCTTGGTGAAGTAATGTAACAAATGGACTCATTACTATTTATTAAATATCGATTATCAATCCAATAACGTAATCAGTGCCTCAAAAGATAGGATTGAGTACTTATTATTTATATATAAATAGTTCTGAGTAAAGTAGTACCAATTGCTTCAACAAATAGCACTGAGTTCTAATAGTTCAGTACTCAGTACTGATCTACCAATATAGGCACTAAATACTCAAGATTTTATAACTATTACATTACATTTGAATTGCTATGCGAAGTGCGCGTGTTTGTTTTTATCTACAATTTTTATTTAGTTTTGATTATGGCGGACTTGACGGAAATATTTTTTGAAGAAAATCAAGGTAAGTTAAATTTATACATGTTTACAATTCTACATGGGTATTGCATACGATTGCGTGCATTCATAGTACTTTGTCCAGTAACGTTTGGCATTCTTAACAGTAGTGTCAGTGATGGTGGTAGTTAATGATCAATATAAACTTATGTAAATAGAAGGAAGAAAGAAATAGTAATAAGAGAAAGAAAACTTTAACAAAATCTTATGCTTAGTTAAACTTGGGAGTATAACTATATTATTTAATTTCAATCGAGTTCATACTACTTTAGTAGAAAATGGAACAATATAATGCATCGATACCATGCGGCTATAAGCAGAAAGGAACCTCTTAAATGTACGAGAAATCTACTACTTATAGTAAACATGTTTGAATTTCCATACCAAAATAGCTATTGATGAAATAACTTGAAAATTCATGTTTTTGTTTTATTGTTCGATAAGAATCATTGAAAATTCCAATTCATTTTTTACTTAGAATAATCCTCTTCTAAAATAGATCAAATTTAAATTTATATGGATTGTAGGATTCAAAACAATACCAAGAAAAGCACGATCTTACCCTTCATTTTTAATATTATCTATTCTCAAGTTTTGTTTTATCAATTTTGCTGTACCTTCCAAATCTAGAATCAATCCGTCAATATTTATTCGAGTTCCTTATTGTCAGAGAATGGAAATTAAACAAAATAACAAAAAACAAAAACCTAAGCAGATTTTACTTAAAAGTGAAGTCCATTAAAAACTTAATTAGAGTTATGGACAATATTTTCTACTTTATATACTTGATGTTAAGAAATTTTCAAATCCCTTAATTTTTACGTAAATGCATTTTTATGTGTTGTTATATATTAGTCTCGAATATAGCGTTTTAAACCATAATGCTACAGTTTCTTCGTGTTTTAAAATCAATTATATAAACATTGCATAAAACTTAGATTTTGTAAATCAGTGAAAACGTGCTGAGTTTCGTGAAAACGTACCGAATTTTATCATAAACCTCAAATCAAGGACTCATACTTGATTCATGAACTTTGTAAAGGTAACATTTATCAATTTAAAAATGCTGGAAACTAATGATCTTAAATCCTCTGCTCCTACAATCCAATCTAAAGATACTGAAATATTATTCTCAAATCTCGCAGAAATCCTCAAGGTTAACTAAATAATGAATCAAAGCAATCGCTCAGAGGCAAAATCTTATATCCACTCAACTTTTAATAGTGACCCCAAAGGGCTTCGTACTTTTCTTGACGAACGCAACACAGCTTCTGCTGTATACATGCCGAACCAAACCAATAGTCTATTGTATTACATTTTATCTAAACTGGGTGCGAAAGTTAGAGAGGTTATTTGTGATTTCGACTCTGATATTAAGATTATCAGACACTTGGGTTGTACTGTTCCATAGAAGGTCTCTTGGAAAAAATCAGTAACACCCCTTTACCCTCAGTGTGAAAAATATTGTCATAATCGAGTTGTACGGCCTACAAAACATATATTTCGATGTATCACATGCCCATTTTCTGATTTCCATGAGGCAAATTTTCAACCTCACTCCAGAGTCAGTAACTGAAGTCGGAGTCAAATTTTAAACTTGACTCCGGAGTGAAGGGTCGAAGTCTGAGTGAAATATTGCCTTAACTCCGAAGTCAGGCTAGAGTGAGAATGTTTTTTTTTTTTTTTTCATGGAGGTTTTTTGTTTTAAAAAGAAAAATCTGTTATTAAACAATAAAAAACCATTTTTTCTTTTATATTAAAAAAAAAAAAAAAAAAAACGGTTTTTTAGCAACCCTGGTAATTAGATAATACTATTATTTGTGTAATCAAGTTTAATGATGAATAAAGTCCTAGAAAAAAGCGAATAATATGGACTCGCAATAAATATAAGCAAGACCAAAGTCATGTCATTCGCGAAAAGACCGGAAAATATCTATATACGTATTGATGGTTCTGAATTGGAGCAAGTTAGCTCTTTCAAATAACTTGGCACAATCCTCGATCAACATTATACATCGAAAAAAGAAGAAGGCTCAAGAATTGAGCAGGCTAGAGCGACCTTCATAAAGATGAAAAATCTTTTCACTTAGAGGGAGTTACATGCCAATCTTAGAATGCGGATGTTAACATGTTAAGTTTTTCTGGTTACCGCTTACGGATGCGTATGTTGGACGCTGGACTCCACATACGAAAAGCACCTGGATACTTTTGAGATGTATACGTACCGTCGCATTCTTAAAATCCCGTGAACCAAAAAGATAACTAATAGGGAAGTAGTACGGAGGATAAGAACTGCATACCCAAGGCTGCTGGAATCGATAAAAGCCGGGAAACTCGCAAATTTGGGTCAAAAAATCAGGGGCCCCCGTTGGAAAATAGCCGGAAAACGATGCGTAGGTCGCCGACAAAATTCGTGACTTGAAGATCTGCGCAGATGGTTGGGGTGCTCTTCCATCGATTTGTTCAAAGCGCGGCATCAATAATCACGATAGCTGAACTGGATCACCAACCTCCAAACTGGAGATAGCGGATAAGAAGAAGAAGTATAAATATATTCGAGTTTAATAACTAATGATTTCGCTATAGGTACTCAACTGACAACGTGCTTATGGTATTAAATAAGTTTATATAATTCTTTGGCATAACTTATTTTTATGTTTTATTTTTTAAACTTGAAATTTTTGAATAATAGTAAATTATACAAGTCCAATAAAGCGGTAGATTATGAACGAGCGCAAAGTTATGGCACAAGCCATACCAGAGTTTATAATCTCGCTTTTTTGACGAATCACATAAGCTATTTTTCACAGCGTTTTCAATTTTTTATTACTGAACATTTTATATAAATACACAAGAGTTTTGAATCTTTTGGTAGTAAACTGTAAATGATTTCCTGCGCAATATCTGGAAAATCAGGTGGTATTGCTAAAACATCTTCACCTTAATTTTGATTTTCAATAACATTTCATAGTAAAATAACACAAAAATCGATGAAATAAGAAATTTCACGATCGAAAACGTTTTATATACAATAGGCATACATGCATTCTGTCATGATCTCTATTGATGAGTTTTATAAGCAATGATTTACGATGTCTGATTGGTTAAAGTTTAATATTACTGCATTAGGCGTATTCACTTTATTGCACTAATGCTTAATGTTGGTCGTTCATAAAGTTATGTTTTTTACATTCAGTTAGAAGAATAGTGTTTATACGCATACGTTGTGGCAACATCATTATTAGTTAACAATAAATTAAAACATGGAGAAAAAAAGATTTACTGAATAAACTGTATATGTACATACATACACCCTTATTTCTGCACATATAAAACGTATCAATTGGTTAAGATTGATGGTACAATATTAATCGATTATAGATCAATGATTAAGTAACTGAAATATACCAACAGGGATGCATGCTCATCTATTCTATGGAAATAGTTGCCTCGTCTAAAAAAAAAAAACCAACACGAAGAACCATCAATAATTACTATGAATGTTGACATGGTATAATTATTCCAGCATACATATATAAAATTTTTTATTTACTTGTTTCATACCAAGGTCACTCTGTTTCCATTGCTACGCCTGGAATTGGATCTTGGGGAGGATTTTCCGAACCATCATCCGATGAGGGAATTTGCTTAGAACCAGTTGAGGAAGCACCTCTACGTTCTTCTCCTTCGATAATACTCAAATAACGTGCAATCTCCTCTTCAATGCATTCATTATAAAAAGTATTTTTGCCGACGATGCCAATTGAAACATTCTAAAATCATGATTCAAAACTAAATCATGACAATTACTTCAGGAATGTTGGTGGATTAATTTTCTAATCATAAGTAATAAATAAGAGATTTCATAACACTGCATAAGAAGCTTAAGCACACTATTGTAAGTGAAATATGATAAGTTAGCAGATGTTCAATAAAACCAAGGAAATACTCTTGATAAAAGTTTTATTTTTTTTTCTCCGTTCAAGAACAAACAACTTTTAAATGTAAAATATAATAACTCTGATTAGTGAATTGAACTGCGCGGAGGCGGTATCATCATTATTATCACACGACATATAAAAGCAGAGCAAAGACATGAGGGGATTATCAGTCTCTACACAATTTAACAGTTTACAGAACTCGTTACAGAAGAAAATAAATTAAAGATTTTTACAGTTGTTATAACTTGTTGCAAGAATCATATACAATAGATATTATGGCAATCACATGGGTATATTATATTGTTTACCTTAATGAACTGATTCTGTAGAGACTGGAAAACCCTTACATCCTGAATATAAAATTCAGGGAGGGTAACTCGGTCAAACATACCTTTATTCAAAAAATATTTATTTTAAAGTCAAGTATGACTCAAAAAGTGTAAAAAATTACATTAAATTTTGGTATGGTTCGAAAATATACAAAATCTGGTGGTGTCAGAGTGTTTATTTTACCCTTTTCGCATTGTAGATGAGAAAATTTTTTAAATTGTTCATTGAACATATTACGAACTGATTTTTTGCATTAGACTGGTCTTTTCCTTACTCTGGCAACAAAATAAGTCTTCACCTAGTGATGTTAAAGTATCGAAAATTTTAGTATTTGAATAGTATCGATTCCACAAAGAGAAGTATTCGATATATCGATACTGGTATCGATACGACTCGGAGTTAAAAGTGCACAAATTAACAATCTAATTGTATATAAACATGACACAAAATTTGAGAGATGAAGCACAACTTGAATGAGTAGGACTAATAAGATAATACACAATAGTAATACTAATACTGGTCCGGGTTACCGGTACCACAAAGAGGGGGGTAGGTAAATTTTTTCATTTTGCATGCGGTTGCATGAAACATGCACGCATACTATGTAATTACACTCCCACATGCATAGTTCATCAGTGGTTAGCTCATCACAACTTGAAAGTGTAAAAACTGAGAAAATAATAGCGAAATGTTGTGCATGAAAAGTTTCATCGACGAAAAACTTCATAAGGGGTAGGAAAAGTATCAAAATTTCAATTATTTTGTTTCAGTTTTGGAAATGATCATGATGGTAGTCGATTCCTAATGCGACATGCATATTTAATAATAATTTATAAATTACCGCGGTAATTTACCGGTAAGTTACCGCGGTAAGTTTCTTTGCATCTCTAGTGGATAATAATTATCGATATAATAAAAATTACTTTTCGTGCTTGTAATGAGGGAAAACGATAGCTCAGTATAAAGGGAATTCAAAAAGATAATTATGAGTCATTGAGTCTTAATGTAAGGAAAAAGTCGACAAAAAATGCAGTACCTTGCCAAAATGTAGAAATCATGTTGAGAAAGATCATCATGATTGTGAATTTGGGAAAGGAATAAATTTACTTCAACACTTATGGTGGTAAGCGAGAATAGTACCGCATCATCTTATGGTTATATGATGTCATACATTTGCATATCTAAATTTGGCTCTTGAATTTGTATATTTAAATACATTTCCTAATAATGGAAGGAAAAGATCGAAAAGGAAAATTTTTGCTTTTATTTTGTTGAATCTGGAACAAACTCGTCATGTAATAAACCTCGAAAATATTTATACTGTCATCGATTAGGATCAGGATATTTCTTTAGCGACTCATTAATCTGAAAGTTTAATCTTCTATCATGATGTGCCAAAATTTGTTTTACCAAAATTTGTTTTACACTCGAATGAGTTTTGTTTATTACTTATATTTTATTTTTTATCAAAAAATTATAAAATTATCAATTTTATTCATATGCTAAAAATTGTTACACTTGAATAAGTTTTGTTCATTACTTATATTTACATATTTTCACTTCTTTATCCAATAATTTGAAAATAAATTAGTCCATTTTCTTATTAATTCATTTATTTTATTTATTCTTATTTTATAATCCAAAATAAATGACGAGACGCACTCAAGTATTCGCAAATTCGCCAAAAGATACTCATAAAAGGCTCTTGCTTCCTATTGGGACCCTTCAGAGCAGTGGCGCGCCAGTGTCGTGTTTACATTTAATGGTATTATCACAGTTCTGAAAACGGGGAATTTTTGCTGCCAGTTGTAGACTCACACAGTGAAATGTTTAAATTATTTGAAAATAAATCGAATAAATGGAATGAATGAGTTGGGTTTGGCCAATTTGATACTTATCTATCATTTTGGTTTATAAATGAGATTCTTTCGCATGGTATTTATGATATTCACGATAATTGTATCGCTAATCATTGGTAAGTGCATGAAAAATAATCTTTATTTCGCAACAATAACACTGGAATTCAATTTATCTTTACCAGTGAACAAAAAACAATTGATTCTATTCAAAATAATTCAATTCAATACCACAATTATTAATTCATTGCCAATAATGATACTTTATCAAATTATTGAAATCCCCGTTTTCAGTAGTTCATCGTTTTACCACCAGGTACCGACTCTTTCGCTGAAGGATCCCAATTGGTTGTACAGTTGCATAATAACAACGATCCTGATTGGATATCAAACAGTACGGCGACAGGGTTGCCAGATGTACGGATTTTTGTACGGATTCTGCTAAAATACGGATTTTTGAAAAAACAACGTTTTTTTTCATTAAAAAGGAATTCCCACACAAAAAATTGGAAAATATTTCAACTAGTACATAAAAAATTAAATTAAAAAAAATTTCATAATAAGAAGCACAGTTTTATTGCCTGGATGGAGTAATTACATCAAAAAGTTCGCATATTGTATAAATTTTTATCTCTGTTATCCAGGTTTTGTTAGTTCAATGGAAGCGGATAACAAACGGATACCATTTTACCATTATATAAATAAAAATATAATTTAAAATTTTCGTTTTTTATATTTAAATTATATAGGACTAGGAATTGATTGAAATAAGAATGTAAAAATTTTATTAAAATATAATAATTTGAATTTTTCAACGTGCCAAGAGCAGACTAATTTTAAATTATTCTGCTAATTTATATTTCTGGGTTTGGGCTAATTCATTAAAAAAAAAATGAATCAATGATCAATGTATTATTGATTTAAAATCATTTAATAACAGTCTTAGTCTCATAAAAATAATTAGAATTGCCGCTGCTACACTTTGAGCTAAACAACTCCTATTTCAGAGATATCTCTGTTTTATGTTGAAAATCGATTGAAAATTGAAATGCAATTTTCAACATAAACTAGAGATAACTCGGAAATAGGAGTACCTAGCAACTGTAATACTAGCCCACACACTATAATGCTTATTAATAGCCATATTACAACCGTACGGATTTTTTGTGGTCCGTACGGATTTTAAATATGTACAGTGTACGGATTTTTGAAATTTTCATCTGACAACCCTGTACGGCGATCCGCTCGTGTAAAAATTATTTGTTCATCTTTATCACCTACATAGGTCACTTGATAATAGATATGAACACATATGAATAAATTATTACAAAATTAATGTATTTTGAACCCCCCATTTTAGGTCCTTTTAGGACTTTTTGGAAAAACTTTCTCATGTACCTCTAAGAAAATTGAACGGGGGATAGTTTTCAATGTTAACAATTTTTGCGTAGGATGCACCGTATAGAAGATATAAATAAAGAACTGATTTTTGAAAGGGAATTCTAAAAATTGGTATATTTCGACCTCCCCATTTTGGGCTTACTAATGACTTTTTGAGAAAACTGTCTCACTTATTCTGTAGGAAATTTAATGAGGAACATTTTTGGATAAAACTTATTTTGATGTAGAACCATTTTTTTCGAAGATATTAGCAAAAAACAGTTGGATACCTGTTTTTTACGGGGTTTTAGCCCACTCCTGAGGTTAGCTCACTCTCTAGGAGTGACAACTTTTTATATTTTGTTAATGACACCAATCTGCACATATAATGTGAAATTTAGCTCACTACTATTTTTTTCCAGATTCGGTCAAAAAATGAGCTTATTTCCCTGTACTATTATATCATCACCAAATGTTAAATTACCAAAGTATCTCTGCTTATTTTTAGGCTCTTTTCCTCGCAATTTAACGATATAAATATTTCTTTAAGAGCACTACTGAATGGGACAGGTGAAAGTAGGTCACCTTGTTTTACTCCCTTATTTCCTTCTATATTAATAATTATTCTTCAAGGTCCGAGTACATTTTTTTTTCAAGTTTTAAAAGTCATAACCAAAACGTAGTTCAATTTCTTCTTGTCATTAATGTTGTTCACAATTTACACTTCATAAACACTACGAATGCAAAGTGATGAATATGTTTTTGGCTCTTCAAAGATCCAAGTTTAATTCCCTAGAAAATGTTTTAAGAGGAATAAATTGAAGGTGTTGTTCTGTTTTAGTTATTTGTTAAGAAAAGTAATTTCCTCAGTTTTCGTATTTTTTATGCGTTGAAGAAAGCAAGTTTACATTGAATGAAATGTTTCTCGATATTAGTCGCTGTGATATTGTTCATTCCCTAGGTACTCATGATCGCCCATCGCATAATTCAAGTACGATTCCTAGTCAACTTTCTACATACTGGCTTCACAATGGTATTGCATTACCTAGTTCCAAGCGACCATTTCAGAATATGAAATTATATTTCAAGAGAATAATTCAGTGCGACGATGCGTAATAATGATGTTCAATTTGATCAATAATGCAACAAAATTACTTTCGCTGTGCTTAAATTACAATCATTTTTCTCACTTGAAATAATGGGTGAGATTTTTAAATATATGGTAAATAATGAGACTGTTGATGCAATGATACGCATAAAAAAGTGCAATTCTCAATACAGATACTACGTAACGAAATTTTGTACTACTGCGTTCATTTTTCGCATAAAATATTGGGCTTGCAAATGCGAAACAGCGGAGGATGGAGAAGATATGGGTTTCAATTTTATGTATGATTCATTCTTGAAATTTGAGATTAAATCGCATGCAAATTCGATATTTACCTTGACGGTTAGTTCTACTTCGTTTGGCAAGGTATCTCTCAAAGCTCGAAGTCCATGCGCAATAAGTTCTTCCAATGAACATGAGGAAAATACATCGAAATGTTTTTCTAAATAAGTTCTAGCACTCTGTGATCGAGAGCCGATAGCCATAGCGCGACAATCATAATAATTGGCAGAAGGACATGTTTGATAAATGTGTGGTCCTTTATCCTATAACGAAAAAAAATATATGTTTTAGCATTACACAACATTCAAGATGAAGAAATCGTAATGAAACTCACATCATATCCGGCGATCAACAAGCCAACGCCATAAGGTCGTTTATCATATCGTTGCGTGCAAACTTGCATTTTATTGCCCAATTTTGAAAGAAGGCGATTTACCGGCAAAGGAGAATTATGCGAGAATTTATAATTCAAACATTCGTTTCGCATATACCGACTGAAATTGTAAGTTGAAACAAGTTTTGCTTAATTTACCAACAATGAGGATAAACTATGGCTTATTCTCTTCACCTAAGCATGCGGGCATCCGCAGTCAATCCAGAAATAGAAACGCCTATATGGTCGTCTATTGGGAACAATTTTTTCTGATATGCTGATAATTCAGAAGCCGCTCTTTTCAATGCAACCAACACTGCATGAGTTTCGTTTTTCAAACCAACAGTGGCAGAACCCAGTTTCACTGCTTCCATAGCATACTCTACTTGAAATAAACGTCCTTGCGGACTCCATACAGTCACATCACTATCATACTGATTACGAAACTATAAGCAAAAAACAAACTCAACAGTGAAAATTTTCATTGTCTCAAAATATCAAATTAAACAATCTCATACACCATCAGTATTCATTTTAGTATCTCTCTCAGAACAAATACATCTATACTTTTAACGTAATGCTACAAAGATCAAAGAAATGAATAATACTTTACCATAGTGAATAAATTAAATGTTAAAAACTTCCTTTGAATTTAAAAAGTAATTACACATTAGATTTTTCAAAGAGTGAAAAAATTATCAATAATGAAAACTCTTTTCCAAGTAAATATTTTTGTTTCTCACATCTACACCAATATTTGTAATGGAATGAATTTATAAATTACAATGTGTACTTTTGAATCCATACAAAAGCGAAAACCAAAATTTTTTTTAAATCGTGACTACACAATTATTTTCAAATCGACTTCTCATGTTCATTGAGCAAAGTTATATATAAAGACTAGTTAGCTCACTCAGGCCAAAAATCCATCCACCCTCGATTAGTTACAAACGCGGCCACCGTAGCAGTGAGAAGGGCTATCTTTTTCGCAACGTGCATTTGGACTGCATTACGCAACAATGTTCTAAGTGGAATGAGGCGCCATAAACTTTAACTACATCAAGTTTCTGATGTAATGTAAATGATAACAAAGCCAGTCAATCAAACTGAACAAATTTTGCTTGTTTGTCTTTGAAATTATTTAAATAACATGAATGATTTCATTCATTATTAGTTTTTCTCATTAAAAACAAAAATAAGATCGATCAACAAGTCTATGGCGCCTCATTTCACTTAGAACATTGTTGCGTAATGCAGTCCATTTTAAATTTTAAATTACATGGGAAGCGCCAATTTTTATAAATTCAAGTCCACGTTACTCGAAATTTTCAGCGGCACCATAGGGTTTTTAAATTGCTATCTTATAGAAAATTTTACGCTCTTTCCAATGGTGTATAATAAAAATCAGTTTGATCAATATTTTTACTAGATATGGAGCTTTTAAAGTCAAAAAACGTATTTCAACTACAAAAAGGTGTACTTTTCGTAACTTTACATTCACGTTACTCAAAATTTTCAACGGCACCATAGGTTTTTTTAAATTACCATCTCATAGAAAATTCCACGATCTTTCCAATGGTGTAATGTGTATAATAAAAATCATTTTGATGAATATTTTACAATCGTTTAATTTATTTCGTAGGTGTTTTTAGATTTCACGCACGCTCCCACAAAATCTGCGCACTCGATAAGTCGTTCGTTCATCCCCCCTGTCACTGTTGGGCGCGTTCAGGTTTTTTTTTGAACCGCGTTCGTTCCCGTTCAATAAAATTCTCAAATTTGACGTTCACGTTCCGTTCAATTATTTCAAAAATTTCACGCTTTCTGTTCCCGTTCACGTTCATGAACGCTTCATGAATAGACGATTACATTGAACTAAATTGAAATTCTTCAAAACATCTGCTTTTCACTTTTACTAAACGCAATTCAACATTAAAATAACGAATAATTAACAGTCAGCCAGTCACGCCACGAGAAATACACCGAATAAATAGTGATAGTGAATACCACGACACAAAACTTGAGGAAGACGAAGTGAAGAAATAGAAAATTGAGAAAAAAAAACTAAAAAGAGTAAAAAGACAAGTTTCTTCTTGAACGATAAATGAACGGCGTTTAAAATTCACGTTCAAGAAAAAAAAAATGTTCCGTTCCGTTCCAACTTTTATATTTATCCTTCCCGTTCCGTTTATCGTTCGTTTAATTAATAAGAGAATCTCAATCTCACCCGTTTCGTTCGAACGCGCGTTCCTAAACACGGACGCGCCCAGCAGTGGTGACGTGATATGTCCTGTTAGGTCGTTCAGTCAGGTAAGATCCATCTCTTACCTGTCTGTGCCATCTTCACTTTACGTCAAGTCTCCAGTAAATTTTTCCTTCGTGTTATCTATGTGTGTAATATTGTAAAAATAAATATTAAATACTACAAACATGTTCCAACTATCCTCAAATTTTGGGTGACGAAACTCTCCATACACTCCGTTATAAAATATTATAAAATCGCGTTAAAATTTCACTTGTATGATTTGAACCTTCGATATTGATGTAGGGGTTCTAATTTGCTACAAGTAATTTTTGTCACAGTCAATATGTGTCTAGTTCACCATATCTTCAATTTAGTGATATATGGAATTGTCGGAATTATTGCATTCGCTCCCGTGAGTATTTAGATTCTATTCAGTATATTGTGTTGTTATACCTTCAGTGTTTGGATTTGTACGAAAATAAACCGGTATTTATGATGATATTATAGATTTCGATGGGGTTGAAGCATTCTGTGGAAGATTGTATCAAACATGGTTTCAACAGTAGCAATTTGAAATGCGCTTCTTGTTCCATGCTTCCGAAGTATCATTTGCAAACTTTGCAGTATGTTTATCATATCGTATTACATTGTAATAGTGTTAGTTTCGTGATCAAGCCATATGGACAAGAGAAATACGTCTTAAAATGTAGTGTGTCAATTTGAGAATGTAATGCGTGTTACAATACGGGTTACGACTTTTTATGCACTGTCTTTCTCTAAAAAAGTGACAAAAATAACGCATCTAAAGTAGTGGTACCCACCCACCAACTGCCTACAAAGTTACTGTTGTCTATAAAAATCTGGGTATCGCACACTTGGTTCAATAAGGCCACATCTCAAAAAAAGCATGTAAAAATTCCACAAAAAGGTACCCTTTTCTTATAATTTTTTGGAGTGAAATGAGCTAATTTATTGTATCCATCACAGTTTTAGCGATTTACATTAATTTTACTCAAAAATATAAGAAAAAAGAAGTATTTTTTTGAGATGTGGCCTTCTTAAAATTGCAATTTTTTTTTGAGATGTGGCCTTATTAAACCAAGTGTGCTATATATTAAAAAGAGACCAATAGTAACAATATGGATAAGGCCTGCTTAAAATATACTGCTAGTTTTTCAGCGACTATTGTTTATGTTGCACTTATTCTCACAGAGTTATTATACGCTGCTTAACGATATTTCTTGAGTGATGTTATAATGTATATGAGATTTAAAACATGTCAATATGCAAAAGCGTCTTGGGAAAAAATAAATATTAATTTTTGAGCGTTTTATTAACTCAAATGAAGGAACATGCTCTCAAACACGTGATATAATCTAGTGTGATTGACAACTTTTTATGCTACTTATATAAGTTTGTTCAGGCGACCTACTCGAACTACTCAATGTAGTAGGGTAAGCAAAAATAAGTAACTTATTCTTGAGTAACCTACTGCACAAAATTCTTGTAGTAAGTTTAGTAGCTTAGAAAGAAATGTGTAGCCTACTCAAAGTCGCCCGAACAGAATCGAGAAGTTACGCAGGTCGCCCGAACGCATCTTAGTAAGTTAAGTTACTTTGAGTAGTTTGAGTAGGTAGCCCGAACAAACTTACTAAAACGCGTTTGGGCGCCTGCGTAACATACTCAATTCTGTTCGGGCGACGTTTAAGTAGGCTACACATTTTTTTGTAAGCTACTAAACGTACTACAAGAATTTTGTGCGGAAGTTGCTCAAGAATAACTTACTTCTTTTTATGTACTCTACCACCATTGAGTAGTTTGAGTAGGTAGCCCGAACAAACTTATGATATTGCACGGAGTTTCGCCTCAATTTTTTAAACAATTTGGTGCGTAAGTGCGAATTTTTACTGCAACTTCCTTGCTAATAAAGAAGATGTTCATTCTCAAGTTTGAAAATATTAACTGAAATAAATGGAAGATAACGAAAAAACAATATTAAACTTTTATCTCATGCATTCCTATGTAATTCATGTAATTATCAGTTAAAACTGTTCTGTTCGTTTTATTTTTCTACTCCTGTATAGAACGGAATGTTTTCAATGTTGTCATTCTGTTGAAGAGGAGCAGAATATTAAAAAATTCAGTAAAGCTCGCCTAGAAATCTGCACGTGTAAATTTGGCGCTTATCCTCAAATACAAGGTAGACCTCTACTCATTCATTTAGCTGAAACTATGTAATCACTAATCATTACACACTTAAATTTTTGTTTACTAGCATTTGTTAAAAGTAAACTACCTGAACAACATCCCAACCTTCAGATCCGTTATGTGCATGGTAGAGATCCTATAATTAAATTGATGGATGAAAATGAAGAAGTAAAAGAAGTGAGATCGATTTTCATTGTAAAATTTGAATTGTTGCATTACTTTTACATTTTATTACAAATCCTTTCATTTTTGTAGATAATAGCTATAGAAAAATGGAATACAGAAACGGTGGATGAGTTTTTGAGAACGCATGTGGAAAGTACTGACAGAAATTATTTGACATCGAATTTAATTTAAAAACGAAATACACCATTGTGCATGCTATTATTTGAGTGAATACCATTATAGTAATATGGCATCATTCACTCATCACATGCAATATGTATGAACAGGGAAGAATGCAAACGTTTCACCAGTAAATAAATACTAAAATAAACATCTGTATCTATGTGTATTAAAATATAGTTTGTCTGATTTAATAAAGGACTATAACACTGGAAGAAAACTGGTACTTTAGATTGTTGCCAGCCGAGTATTTTCAATAAAATTTCTCCCAATTTCATCACGGCTAGCTAAGGTGGTGCTTCGGAAAATAAGTTGGTAATTTCGAAATAGTTGATTTTAAAATAAAGAAATGAAAAAATAGAAAAAATAAATGCTAAATGCCCTCAAACAAAGTCTCTAAAACAATATATTATAATTTCAAATCATTTTGTTGCGTTATTTTTGACAAAAACACTGCTAATGAAAATTATATCCTATTTTCATTGGCAGTGTTTTTCTCAAAAATAACGCAACGAAATAATTTGAAATTGTAATATATTGTTTTAGAGACTTTGTTTGAAGGCATTTAGCATTTATTTTTACAATTTTTTCATTTTTTTACTAAAAAAACAACTTTTTCGCATTCACCAACTTATTTTCCAAAGCACCGCCTTAACAGGGTTTTCACGAGGCTTTTTTACAAGCGTACAAGCTGCTTTTATGCAAGCGCTGATTTTAACTACTAGCGCCGCTAATAGCTTGTAAAAGTTTTGGCGTTCACACATAACTTCGCACCCCTACTGCAACAACACCACATCTCAAAAAAAAAAAAAAAAAAATTAAAATTAAGTCCTCGACTGCAAAAACACCACATCTCAAAAAACTACCAAAAATAATTTCCGTTGCGAAAATCTGCCTTTACCATTGGAAAGAACATGAAAAATTTGTAAGGATCAATGAAAAAAAAAATGAATTTGAATTCGTATTTCGTTATTTACAAAGCAAATAAAAAGCAATTTTCTTGAGTTTCGGTTATTTAATGTGTTTTGAAATATGGTGTTGCAGTAGGAGTGCGACTTGTTGTCAACTTGTTGCTTGTGCCGTTGTACCATACTAAAACTAGAATGATATTCAATCAAAATTAAAATATGTCAATTTTGTTGATTACTTCGAGCTAATGCTGGATTAGTTAAATGTATAGCACTGATAACACGATTCACGACACATAAGGAATTAATACCGCCAAGTTGATTTGTCATTTTCTTACTCAAGCATACCACACTATCTTTAGCGTCCTCCAAAATTGAAGACGTGAAAGAATAATTCGTCCCTTCAACAACTCACTACAAATACGACTCGTTTTTGAAATATTTTCAAAAATTCATTCAAAAATAACTTCGTACTGTGATAAGATTGATAAGAAACACTCTACAAGCAACACCACCTATAGTCAGAGGTGTTCCCGCTCACGCGCTCATTATGCGTGAGCGGGAGCGCGCTCACGAGCGAGAGCGCATTTCGTGAGCGGGAGCGGGAGCGCGCTCATTTTGTATGAGCGGGAGCGAGAGCGCGCTCATTTTGTACGAGTGAGAGCGAGAGCGCGCTCATTTTGTATGAGCGAGAGCGAGAGCGCGCTCATTTCGGCTTATGCCAAATGAGCGCGCTATTAAGTTACTAATGAGAAGAACTAGTATAGGTTATTGTTATTGACTTCTAATAAGTTATAATTTTAATTTTTAACTCTATTAAATATTGAGTTGTGCTTGAAATAAAGTAAATAAACATGTTTTAAGAACATACAACATAATAGTTTAGTAATTTTATATGTTGAGCGAGAGCGGGAGCGAAACTGCGCTCATGAGCGGGAGCGGGAGTGGAACTGCGCTCATGAGCGGGAGCGGGAGCGGAACTGCGCTCATGAGCGGGAGCGAGAGCGCGCTCATTCTTTAGGAGCGAGAGCGGGAGCGGGAGCGCGCTCATATTTTTCGTGAGCGGGAACACCTCTGCCTATAGTAAAAGGCCTGGGCACGGACGTTAACTATAATACCTGGATATTTGGCTGCGTGTAAATAAAACGGCTCTGAAATATAAATATAAGCCACGCCCACCGCAACGTTGCTTTAAACAGTATTAAAATTCAAAATTATAAGCCACCACACTAATGGCTAAACCTCATACAAAAACTGGAGGACTCCAATTCTTTGCACTTATAAAAATTTAATATTTACGTGTCACTGAAACTTCAGACGCTGGAAAAAATTATAAATAAATTAAACCTAACCAAACCCAACTTTGAGGTAAGGAACGTAGGACTGAAAGTTCCAAGTCTGAAGGTTCGAACGGTGGAAAAAATAATAAATAAATTAAACCTAACCAAACCCAACTTTGAGGTAAGGAACGTAGGTCTGAAAGTTCCAAGTCTGAAGGTTCGAACGGTGGAAAAAATAATAAATAAATTAAACCTAACCAAACCTAACTTTGAGGTAAGGAACGTAAATCTGAAAGTTCCAAGTCTGAAGGTTCGAAGGATGAAATAAATATTAAATAATGATGCAAAAATTGTAGTAATAAAATAATATTAAAAAAAAAATTGACAAAAAAGTTTTAAAAAAAACTCGACCCGAAAAACGATAAAAAAACGCGTGGCGTAAGACGGAGTGAAGTCACACGCATCAGACCGAAAAACCGTACTCTTTACCACTACGCCACCGGAAGCTCGGCAGAACTCGTTAACAAGTCCGTATACATACGCGCTGCAAAAGAACTACGGAAGGCACATAAATATTAAATAGTGTAAAATTGAAATGAGGAAAGAGTTCCTAAATAAGCGATTCCTTACACTAATGGATTCCGATTCATGAATCCGATTCCAGTGCGATTCCGTCGCGATTCTCTTTTTGAAAAAATTCTAGGATAAGTCACCATGTTAATGATAATTGAGGACATTTAATACTCTTTTTGTGATTTGCCCACCTTTTATTTAATGCTTTACTTCATTTATATTTCAAAATGGGACTAATTTAACAGCTTTCAACACTAAAGGAATCGCAAGAATAGCAAAGGGAATCGCGAGCATACGATTCCATCGATTGGGACTCCGATTCCATAAAGAAGCGATTCCTTCTCATCAGGACTCCGATTCCGAATCCGATTCCACGATTCCTCGCGATTCCTACTCGCGATTCAGAATCGCCCCATCGCTGAAAAAATTAGACTTCTACCTATCAAAATGGCGATTTTGTTATTTTTTTCAAAAATCTGTATTTATGCATTTATGAGTCTGAATTTTTTTTCACATACTCCCCATCAGTGATGGGCACGCTCCGGGAAAAAAAGAGCGCGCTCCGCTCTTCGCTCCAAGTGAGAAAAAAAAGAGCGCGCTCCGCTCTCGCTCCAAGTGAGAAAAAAAAGAGCGCGCTCCGCTCTCGCTCCTGGAGCGGTCAGGAGCGGTCGGAGCGCCGCTCTTTTCAAGTGAATTTTGGTATATAGATATGTTGGTCGAATTTAAACCTATTTTTATTAATTATTTTTCGATTTAATCAATTTTAGTGAGTGGTAAACTGGTGAAATGGTGAATCTTGATTTATGAGTACCTATAACATGAGGATTTAATACCGTGCGCACAACTAATTCTTTACACATCAACGTAAAAATCTGCTAAAAACGCATTTTACATGATTTCAAAATCAATATTAAAACTTATTAAAACTATATAGAATTATTTTTGACACCAATTTCTTATCAAGTAATACTATAAAACTGATTAGAACTATAAATCAATCCACAGTTTCAAGTTGTAATGTTATTTCAAAATTATATGAATTGATTTTTGTAACTTTTTTTGCCGGTGTGTAATAAATCAATTGCGCGCACGGTATAGAAAGAAACAGTCTAATAAATAATAATTATAAAATAAAAAATTCAAATATTCATTTATTGAAACGTTCCAATGATAGAGGAGCGTTATCAGAGGAGCGCGCTCTTTTCTTTAAATTTCCGCTCCAGGCTGGAGTACTCCGGAGCGCGCTCCGGTTGTTGTAGTTGTATTAAAAAAAGAGCGCGCTCCGCTCTCGCTCCGGAGCGAGAGCGGAGTACTCTGACCGCTCTTCCGCTCCCAACCGGAGCGTGCCCATCACTGCTCCCCATCATCTCCTTTTTACAGTAAAATGTACCATGTTGGAACATATAACATTAAGTACCAGGTGGGGTATTATACGACCCCACATCATATTAGAACATAAAGTACCAGGTGGGGTATTATACAACCCCAAAACACAGTATGTTCAGTGGGGTCGTATAATACCCCACCTGGTACTTTATGTTCTAATATAAAGCGAAGTCATATAATACCCCACCTAGTACTTGATGTTATAATATGTTCTAACTTCTAACATAGTACTTTCAGAGTTAGAAGAAAAAGTATGTGATTTAATGAACACCTTGTATTGTTGGGGTACTACCTAACCCCACCTGGTACTTAACGTCGTGTATATTACTGGGGTTGTATACTACCCCACCTTTTTATGGTGTCGTAGTTTCGTAATAGGTATACAATGCTGAGATACTAGATATCTTCCTTGCTCATAATTTTTCTAAAAATAATACCTGATTTCACACCCCTACTATAACAACACCACATTTCAAAATATGTCAAATAATTGAAACTCAAGAAAATTGCTTTTTATTTGCTTTGTAAATAATAAAATATTAATTCAAATTCATTTTTTTTTCTATTGATCCTTACTAATTTTTCACGTTCTTTCCAATGGTAAAGGCACATTTTTGCAACGCAAATTATTTTTGGTAGTTTTTAGGAAGTGTGGTTTTGGCAGTCAAGGATTTTTTGAGATGTGGTGTCGTTGTAGTAGGGGTGCGATTTTTGTTCATATATAGAAATTTATTCTACAGTGCGACCAACTGATCTTTGCACCCCTCAGCGTCAAATTCCCTTGTGGAAAATAAAAACTTCAAATAATTCAATTTCTCTCGCTGTTTTTTGTTGGATCAAAAAATAAAAACTCAATTATTTCATTTTCCAACCATTCTAATAGTATACTATTTGGACTGCATTATGCAACAATGTTCTAAGTGAAATGAGCCGCCATAAACTTTAACTACATCAAGTTTCTGATGTAATGTAAATTATAACAAAGCCAGTCAATCAAACTGAACAAATTTCGCTTGTTTGTCTTTGAAATTATTTAAATAACATGAATGATTTCATTCATTACTAGTTTTTCTCATTAAAAACAAAAATAAGATCGATCAAAAAGTCTATGGCGCCTCATTTCACTTAGAACATTGTTGTGTGATGCAGTCCATTTTAACTAATCACACAGTTATGCTAAAACTCCTAAAGAAAACTGAATAAATTTAAAAATACGAACGAACACACATACAGGTTCAGTGAACCAATAAAAATCTTCTCGCAGACTGTATATGTTGTTGTTACTCATAATCTCATTATTCCCTATGCAGGCCATTGTTCCCTTATAAAGAGTCATTATTCCCTCTTGAATAATGTTATGCATGCAAAAGCGTTTGAATAATGATTGGATTATGTACGTGAGTTGAATGAATGATATTTATCAAAATTATGTACTTTATTCAACCTTTGATTAATTACTCATGTTCACTTAGTAACACTGATTCTTAATAAAACTGAATGAAATCAATTTATGATGAAAAAATATAACGTTAAAAATTTATTAATAAATATTATGATAATTTTCATCATTTACTGTCATATAAAAAAAAAAAAAAAAAAAAAAGAAAAAATTTATACTCTATTTAGAAGCAGGGAATTTCATGCCGAGGCGTGCAAAGATCAGTTGGTCGCACGGTATAAAAATATTCATGGCAGCGAGCCACCCTTTGTAATGATGGAAACTATTGATAGCATTATCGATAGTATCGATAGCTTTTGAAAAAAATATCGAAAAATATCGATAGTAAAACTATCGTTTGTCTATCGATACTATCGATACTATTTTTTGTATTTTCGTCGATAGTTTCGATAGTCTCAGACTCTCAGTGATGGGCACGCTCCGGTTGGGAGCGGAAGAGCGGTCGGAGTACTCCGCTCTCGCTCCGGAGCGAGAGCGGAGCGCGCTCTTTTTTTAATACAACTACAACAACCGGAGCGCGCTCCGGAGTACTCCAGCCTGGAGCGGAAATTTAAAGAAAAGAGCGCGCTCCTCTGATAACGCTCCTCTATCATTGGAACGTTTCAATAAATGAATATTTGAATTTTTTATTTTATAATTATTATTTATTAGACTGTTTCTTTCTATACCGTGCGCGCAATTGATTTATTACACACCGGCAAAAAAAGTTACAAAAATCAATTCATGTAATTTTGAAATAACATTACAACTTGAAACTGTGGATTGATTTATAGTTCTAATCAGTTTTATAGTATTACTTGATAAGAAATTGGTGTCAAAAATAATTCTATATAGTTTTAATATTGATTTTGAAATCATGTAAAATGCGTTTTTAGCAGATTTTTACGTTGATGTGTAAAGAATTAGTTGTGCGCACGGTATTAAATCCTCATGTTATAGGTACTCATAAATCAAGATTCACCATTTCACCAGTTCACCACTCACTAAAATTGATTAAATCGAAAAATAATTAATAAAAATAGGTTTAAATTCGACCAACATATCTATATACCAAAATTTACTTGAAAAGAGCGGCGCTCCGACCGCTCCTGACCGCTCCAGGAGCGAGAGCGGAGCGCGCTCTTTTTTTTCTCACTTGGAGCGAGAGCGGAGCGCGCTCTTTTTTTTCTCACTTGGAGCGAAGAGCGGAGCGCGCTCTTTTTTTTCCGGAGCGTGCCCATCACTGCAGACTCTCAGTAAATGGCTTGGTTCATGCATTCCAGGCTGAAAAATGAAAATGAAACATCAAAAATGAAAAAAATACTGGGGAAAAGTGAATAATGACCTTTTTTACTTCTTTAAATCTTTATTTATGCTCTTTTAAAAATTTTCTGCATGTAAAAACTTGTGAAAAATAATAATTGTGCATGAAGTTTTTTATTTATTTATTTTTCATAATAGTAATTTCTTCAATTTTGGAACTATTGATAGTTATCGATAGTATCGATAGCGATTTATCATACTGTCAATACTATCGATAGTGATATTTTTCATCAACGATACTATCGATAGCAAAATACTATCGATAGTTTCCATCACTAACCCTTTGAGTTGCAGTGTATAAACTATAAACTTTGTTTTCGCCCACAGAAGCCTCAAACATTCACATTTTTATTTTAGAGGTTCCCTAGCTTTATAATTGAGCATAAAAAAATATAAAAATACTTTTTTTTAATATGGTTAATAGA
Organism: Phenacoccus solenopsis; assembly: GCA_009761765.1. Taxonomy (NCBI): domain Eukaryota; kingdom Metazoa; phylum Arthropoda; class Insecta; order Hemiptera; family Pseudococcidae; genus Phenacoccus; species Phenacoccus solenopsis. Next base: position 43,894,284 of record CM019755.1, read on the forward strand.
CCTACAGTTTTTCAGTATATTACTAGTTTACTACACTTCATTAAACTTCCAAGAACCCTCAAGTGTATGATATGATAAATGGTGGCACTTATACTCAATTCAAAAAAAGAAATTAACTAAAAAACTGTAATTAATATATTAAAAAAAAAATATTCTTGTATTTTTTATGCTCAATAACAACGCTAGATAAACTCTAAAATACAGATTTGAAAGTTTGGAGCCTCTGTGGGCCAAAACAAAGGAGATAAAAGATTCTGCACATTCTCAAGAATATTCTCGCAAAAAAAATTATGCGCACATAAACATCACCATAAGGTGCCTGAGGTACTTCCACATAGGCAACCATTCAAGCAGATCGGCTACTTACATAATTATCTGACTGGTCCCTCGTTGAACATGTATGCTATCATCAATAAAAAAAATAAAAATAAAAAAAAAGATGAGACTCCAACTTATAACTAGTATTAACTTGTACTAAAAAAGGGGCTAAAGAACAGAATGGGATAGAACGGAACGGAACGGAACGTAACGTAACGTACGAAACGCAACAGAACATCCAAAATTGTAACGTAGCGTAACAGAATGACTTAGGAACAGACACTGGAATGGAAACGGAAAGAAAGAGGATCCGTTATTACAGCCATGCAGCCCTGGTTATGATGAGGAGCATAAACATTATAAATTTTAAAACAAATGAATCCAAAAAATTAAAAAAAAAGAATACATTTTAAACTCAGTGTTTTAAACATGTTTTTTTTTTCATGAAGTTTTTTTATTTCAAAACGAAATAATTATATGTTCTTAAACAATAAAAAACCGTTTTTTATTTAAAAAACAAAAAAACAAAAACAAAAACAAAAAAAAACAGTTTTTTTAGCAATCCTGAACGTATGTTGTGTTTGCTGAGTACGATTAAATTTGGTCGTTCTTTTCGAACAGACTACGAACAGACCACCGTGAACGAATTTGTTCGAATTAGGAGTTTAGTACGTCACTGTGATTTGCCACGATTCATATAAAGAAATAAAAGCTACTACCGGATATGCAACCCCATCTCGAATTTTCAATATGGCTTCCAAACTGCGATGAATTTTGATAAAAAAAATATCATGTTCATAGAAACTATTTTCTAATTTCTATTGTGTTAGTCTGTGTTCGTGTATCAAGGGGTTTATTGTCTTTTTTAATCAAATAAAGTAATTAATGAACTAATTATTGACGAATTTAGTAGTGTAGTTCGTATAACCGATGTTTTCTTCCCAGTAGTGTAATAATCTGTACAGTTTCACTTGTACTACCATAAGTATCTAGCATGGAATCCGTGTTTTTGACATTTCAAAATTACTTTTCAAATTTTTTTTCATTTAATTTGGTCTTTGACTATTAATCATACTATAATTATTATCGACTTTTTCGTTCCAGTGTTTGTTAAAACTAAATTTTAAGTGGTATATGGGTGTGAAGCAGAGAATAAAAAGTGAGCTTTTTCATAATTTAATATCGATACTTGAATCATAAGTGTTATCTACTTGGTTATCGTGATATCTGTTCTATCAGTACTGAAAATCCAAGTAATTGTATCTTAGTTGTGCAATAATATACGTGAGGAATGAGCTCTTTGTTGGTGGGGAGAAGGAATAACGCCATATAGAACTGCTCGAATTTAGTTGCTGGATTAAGGTGTCGTTATTACAACATTCGTGATAACCACTATCCTTAGGCCCATTTCGTACTGAATTTACTCATATTTCGACTATGGAACATATTTCGAAAGGATACCAATGACTAAGTTTGTGACTGACTTCGAAGTGGATGAAGTACGCATTTCGCTGCTGAACATTAGAAGAACCACGTAGCTCAATCTATGCCTTTAGAAAAGTAATATATGTGTACTATTCTTCTATTACCGAATCATTAGTAAGTGAATACCGCTTATGCTCATTTTTAGTTGAAGGTATAATCTTGAGAAGTTGAAATTGAATTTTTTGGATTGCTATCATTGAACGCCTGTTATGTCGCTAGCGATAATGAGTGTCTCCCTAATGCATATCAAATTCTACACAGAAATATTGCTATCGTGTTTGTCGAAAGCTTTTTCATTTTTTCCATGTTGTGAAATGGGTAAATGATATTATGTCGAAAAATATTCATTAACAGAACTAAGTATTCGTAATTTCTAATAAAATGCCTAATCAGAAAGAGCATCTAGAGCAAACTTTGACCGTTTAGTTATGCGTATTTCTGAATATTTTTCGACGTAAATCGTGCTCATTTCTCATTTCGGAGCTATTTTATCTTTCTACTTACCTTAACATTTAGTTTATTATAGATTTATGTTGTAAGCTAGAGTTCTCGTTGATGAAAATGTAAATTCGAGTTATATTATTTGCCAGGCAAGAAATGAAATAAACGATCGGATCGTTATGAAATCTGGCAACTATTCAGTAAAAACCTCCACGGATTCAAATTTGAAGTTTAAGTAAGCATTGTATCTACGTACGTCTTCAAATTCTAAGTAAAAGTATGTAGCTTCATCTAGCGCGTATACGTACTTGTATTGTTATGCGAAACATCGAAGCTCGCTAAACATAATCGCAATGAATTACTTTTACCGTAATTTCATCCAATATTTTCGGTCTGTGTTTACGTATTTATGTATTGTTTTAGATTTCTGAGGTTATCAAAAAAAAAAAAATCGTGTTATTTGTTATCATGCTAGTGTGACGAACGTTTTTCTTGAGTGCAGTTCGATGCGTTCGATGAATTTCTGTTCCTTTTCTAATGTCACCAAATTGTAAGCACTCGTAGTCTGGTACATCTTAACAGGTTACACCTGAGGACGCTCGTTTACCTTATGCAAATTTGTAATGATTTTTACAATGAATGTAACCATCAACTGCAAGTATGCAGAAGCAATGATTTTCGTGCACTTCATGTTGCAAGATCTTACGAACGTATTGTTTAGAAATTCAAGCACATAGTAAATGGGACAAGGCCGTGGGAGGAATAATGTTGTTGAAAAAATGAGTCGCACGATTTATTTCAAAGTATTCAACATAATATTTTCAACTTTCAACTCCTTGTTATGTTTATATGATCATGTTGAAAATTTGATATCTTTGATATAGATTATTCGCATTTTCATCGTTATACTTGAAATACGTATTTTGGTTGGAAACAAATTCGTATTAAGTCCTTTGTAGGCGAGAAATTTGGAAGTAGAAGCGTTCTCTCTCTCTCTCGCATTATTTTACAGATATTATACGAGTATGTACTCGTACCCTTCGTGAATTGTGTAAATAATTTTCATCGCTTTCATCGTTAATTGTTATCAAGGAAACCAATTTTATTAATAATTTCTGAAAGTTATTTTAGTTCAAGAATATGGATGCGATGTCCTTTAATTTCTTCTCTTTCTATAGTACGTGTAAGTTGTTTTATGAAGATTACGCTTCAAAAAAAGAACCAGTTTATATACAAAATTTGATCAATACTACGCGAAATTTCGGAAGTGACCCCGTTATCGAGTCATTAATAACTCTGCTCTGCTCTACTCTGATGGCGTCGGCGTCATTGGAAATTGATTCAGAAATCTGTTTGGGATCAATACGTGAAATTATTTATGTGTAGTAGACATACGTGTAGCGCAATGTATTCTTTCTTCTTCATCCCTCATTAATTCATTCATTTATTCATTCATTGCATTCTGAGAATAGCCGTGTCCTCTCGTAACATGCATTTCAAGTATCATTTCGTTGCAGGGAAAAGAATTGACTGTCTTTTATAATTATGTAGGACAGCTAAGGGAAGCATACGCATTACCCACCCTTGATGTTTCCTTGTAGGTAACATGAATGATAATATTATATAATTATGTAATTATGTTGGTAAATAATATGTAAATACAGTACGTACGTACTTATAGATATTAAAGTATAGCATTATTGTGGCGGATTACTGATACGTAATTGCGTACATATATTACTCGTATGTGATATGTATACGCGTATAGGTAATGGTACGTGCTGCGTAAGTATGTGGTATGTACGACCTACGACATTACGAGTACGTAGTTGGAGTTACGTACGTAGTATATAGATAAAGATTCAAACTATATACTATACTCACACGTATTACACAGATGATATACGAGTAGATTTCAACTATTGTTGAATTAGATATGAGAATACGAGGATGAAATATTGCTCGGCTTCGACATTTTAAATGTTGCATGGCGATTTTAGAATAATATGAATTTGAATTATTCATTTTAGTATCGAACGAGAACGACTCAGAGAACGAGAGAGAGAAGCACGTGCCCAAATGACGTTCGAGGCGGATCAACGAATATCTCAAGACATTAACTCGGCTCCGTTATTCGGCGAAATCGTGAGAGTAAGTTATTCAGTCATCATAATTATTTTCAATATTTATATGGCTTCGGATTTCGCGTGTTAACCCTTTGTCGGTCGATCGTACCTTAGCAGATGAAAATTTTCACTCTCGATACGATACGATACAAAATGAAACAGTTTTCGATGAAAATCCTTTCACTTCATTTGATAAAATAAACTGTGCATTGTTTCATTTCTTTCCGTTAGGTGAATCCCAAGTCCAACGATAAAGAAAGACAACAAATTGAACGCAAATTGGGTAAATTTGACGACGTAAAGCATCTCTTAGCGGATCAGGATGTTACCAATTTATTTGGTGTCGATGGACAGCCGCCGCCTAGTCCGGCTCCTCCTAACCGTTCGTTGACAACAAGCTCCCACGAATTTAAGAAACCAAACGCTTGTCTACAAAACCATCCCTCCAAATCGTCTCATCATCATCATCATCATCGTTTTTCTTCTCAAAGGTACATGCTTAACCTCAGACAAATGTATGCTTTGCCTGGCTTGTTACGGGATGAGTTACATTTTCTCGAATTTTCACTGAAAGAATCAACCCAAAGTAAATTTAGTGCAAAGGAAATTCTATGCTCCCAACATTATCCTAAACCTTTTTATTTTCGTTAAAATTCAAAAAATTCAAAAAATAAAAAAAATAAAAAATAAATAAACAAACAAACAAACTTTTTTGCAATAATTGATGTAGTATGATATACCAATGAGATAAGAAAGCAGTGACGAACTGCCAATGGGGACATCATTTAAGAAACTTGAACAGTTCAACAAAGCATCATTTTGTAGCGAGATTTTTTACCAAGTCATGACATCATGTGTAGGGTTAGTTTGAAGTGAACTCCAACAAAAACAATGACTAGAATTTTTCATTTAGTAGGCTCATGTTCGTAATCATTATCCTTGTATAGTTGAATTTGTGTATTGACAGTTTTTGTTTTTAATGAATGAAATTTTGAACCCTGAGAAAGTTTTTTGTCAGCCTTGTTTCTTAATTTGATAAATTATTGATGAGCAGTTAAAAAAAAAAAGAAAAGGAATTGATTATTGTGTACTAGTTACCTACATCATGAGTGAAGAAACCATTTTAGTGACGTTTGGCTATTTCGTTCACGCTGGATGCTTAATTGATTAGTTTTCATTTATTGATTTGTTAAATTATTGATATGTAGGCAAAGAGAAAGAAAACAGAAAAATTGAATAGGTGCTAGCATAGATCAGATAGTTATAATACTCTTCGTGTTAGGTCATTTATAATTACCTTTGTCACCGAGCATGGCTGACTCGTTCGTGTTGGTTCCTTCATTAATTAGTTTCCTAATTTATTTATTTCTTTTTAATTCGGTAGATTAGTGATTTGTAGTTGGAAAAAAAGTATACTTGCAGAAAAAGTAATTTGTTGATTATACATCAGTCTTGAAGTGCATAGTTTTTTATTCTTTATTTCCGCAATTATCGTTTACCCATAGATATGAGGAAATCATTCACCATTAATATCGTTGCATTCATATATTTCTTTCGATTCGCGGTCTTTACGTGCGAAGAAGGAGAGACGGTACATATTTATTTTTCTCTTTTACGCGGAACTTGTTAGATGAATACGACTTCATAATTTATTACGAGCTGAATGATAATTATTATTTTATATCACTGACATTAGGCATCTTGTAGGTATTGTGTTATAAATTCATTATTCATTGTGCCAGAAAAACGAAGTACATGCTCAACGAGTTTGTCATAGGATAATTGAAATTATTTGCCCAACTTTTATGTTTCGCTCATTTCAGAAGCGGGCCTGGGAAACCAGTGGATGGAAAGCCTACGCATGCCGGTCGAAATTTAACTACAACCCAATCTAATAAACATAATTCAAATTCTCTCAGTGAATTTCGAAACATTACGATGCCCGGAAGAAATCTGATGACAATGAATGTAAAAACGTCTCCGGTTAGTATCAGTATCCAGGAATAGTGTGAGTAAGGGTGTGTGTGTGTGTGTGTGTGTGTGTGTGTATGTGTTTCCTTACTTTTATTTATTAATCACTATGAATAAGTACCTAGGTGTTGATAAGTTTTTGCTAGAACGAGCGGAAAAATGAATTCATTGTATGTTTTAGTATTGATCAAATGAAATCGATATCTACACCGGTTATGAATTACAATATTCTTAAAATGGAAGCGCTGATTTTTATTGAACAGTTCATTTCATAGTATGTGACGTGCTCTGTGAGAATTAAGCTAAGCCGTAAATCGCAAATTGTTCAGGAGGGCCTAAAAACAAAAATCTTTCGTAACTGTTATCGCTGTTTTTTTATTTGTGTTTTTAAAAATTAATTATTTCATCCTCGAAGAATTGTTTCTCAATTTTTTCAAGCACACCATCTGATAGGGCAAGATTCCTAGTACTAGAATTGCGAAAAAAAAAAAAAACAAAAAAACAAAAAAAAAACGATTTTTCACTCCTAAGATTGATTTTTACGGAGCGCGTCGCATATGTAATTACTATTATTCTTACATTTCATAAATATGGAATTATTTCAGATGCGAGAATCTATAAATACCTTGGACTGCACTGAAACTTCTGTCGCCTCTCAAACTAACGTGGAAAATATTTTGAATGTTAGTAGTACTCCATTAACTTCTTTGTAATATTGTAAATGTGATTCTGTTCAATTTCTTATTTTATTTTCATACAAGCCCGGAATACCCGTCCCACGGATCGGTTGCAAGTTATAGGCACGTTTTGTACAGAAAAAAACATATTGTTAAATAATTTCCTTATTTCACCTAACGTATTATAGAAAAAAAACGTAAGCAGCCGTGCCGCATTACTGGAGCTGAGTTTTTAACTGAAGTTGGTTCAAGTTTGGTAATAATAACGTTGCTGAACCCTTCATGACTATAGGCCACACCCAATACCAAGTCTAAAAAGCTCTATTCTATCCCTTCCAATACCACATAAGAAGTTGAATTTGGAACAAATCGTAGTATTTGTTGCGATGAAATAATCATTTGAACACATATTTCTCAAATTAGAACAACTCGAGGCTCCTCAAATTATCATCCTTATGAACCGCCATTTTGGATCCATTTTGACCCAAATTCAAGAGGTCATATTCTGCTCACTAATTAACCCTTCCTTCGAAGTTTTACCTTTGTAGGCCAATTAGTTGAGGAGATATTGATGATTAATGAAATTTCTTATAGTAATTTCTCCTCCAAAACAGGTTTTTTACTCTAACTCCCTTCCGAATTCACTTGGGAAGCTAAAATCAGTATAAGTTATTCACTTGGGCTCATTTCATCATATGACACGACAATAAAAAATTTTCGACCACTCTTATATCCTCACCACATTTTAGGGTCAATAACCCCCTCCTTTACTCCTCCAACATCATGTATGGAAGTGAACTGGGGATATAGTATACATATTATCCCCAATAGCTATACGAATTCATATTAATTACATTTTTACCAACTTGAGGCTCCTCCAGCTCTACTCAAATTTTGATTATCCGTCATTTTGGATCCATTTTGATCCAAATTCAATAGGTTGTATTCTAGTCATCAACTAACATCACACACAAAATTTGACCTATTTAACTTGATTTTGTGGAGAGATATGGAAGATTCAAGAAATTTCACGACTCAAAACTTCCTCAAAAAGCCGTTTTTTGCTCCAACTCCCCTCGAAATGTACTTAAAAAACTAAAATTTGGATGTTGTTGTCCGTGACTCACTCTTTCATATGAGATCAAAAACAAAAAATTTGAGGTATTCACCTTTTTTCCAGCTCTCCTCAAAATTTGAGTGATCCGCCATTTTGAAATTTTTCGAAAAAACAAAAAAAGTACTTTTGCGCATTTTCAAGAAGAGTCTCTCACCAAATTTTTAGCGAATTTTATGAATACTCGCCCGCGCTTTGCATGGGTGGAGAAAAAAATATATTGTCTATATACACCAAAAAGTTGGACAGTTGCCACATGATTACAAATGGTTTGAAACGCAATGATTTGAAGATCCCACCTTTCCCCGACCTTCCCTTCCCAAATCTGGTAGGCTGTAATAGCTGTTGTTTTTTAGTTAAAAACTCAGCTAAAAATACGCAAAAAAAGAAACAAAGAAAGTCAACTCCGGAAAAAAAAATCCAAAAAAGTCAACTTATCGTTAGACACAGAAAAAAACACTGTCACGCCCCCTATTAGAAACATCGATGAAATATCTCGCGCGGTAACACTGCGTCGAATCGAAGAACACACGCAACGCACACCTAAAGGTAAAAAGTATCTCGCGTGCTAACACTGCGTCAAGTCGAAGAACTAAACTACTCTACTTCCCGCCGCGCTCGCTTCGAAACGAAAACCAACCACGTCTTACCCCTGAACCAGTTACCGCCCCGAAACGTCCATAAAAGTTGTCGTTTTTCGGGCACTTCGGGGCTCAGTTACGACCCGAATATTGCACTTTTCGGAACTTTTATTTCACAAACCATGCGCGCGTTATTGCGCGTTCGTTGGTGCAGTTTTCGCCTTGATCGCTCCGGCGGTTCAGACGTGATGCCGTAAACTAGAAAAACCACTTTCAATTTATATAATAGATAATTTTTTAGCTATTGAAATAACCTCTCTTTCTTTTTATCTTTGTTTGTTTGTTTTATATTATATTGTTAAAATATTTACAATTTTTTAGGAAATGACTTCTGGGGTTAGAACACCTTTAACAGCAATAGCAGCCACACCGCGAAAAGAAATGGAATCTAAATTCACATTTAATCCTATTTCTGAAAAGGTTTGACAACTTTTCACATATTATATATGCTATATATATACATATATAGATATAATTTTAGTCATAGTGGTGCCCGTTTTAAGCATACAAAGTTATTATGGTGCCCATTTTTAACGTTGTGTTGCCCAAATCGGTCGCCACAAGGTTTTTAAGCTAAAAACTATCAGAAAATGATCCTCTCACCCCCCCCCTCCTCCCTGGGTCTACAGCTAAAGTTTTAGGGCTGGGCACCACAATGACTATATTTATATATTAAAAATTAAATCCCTTATAAATACTGAAGTTTATGGTATATATACCTGTGGTGCCCGATATGGAATCCTCTGAAGACACTTACCTTGTGGTGTCCGGCATATGGCTCATAGTTCAAAATATACTAGGGCACCACAATATACTAAATACGTATATTCATATAGGTATGGTACGGTAAAGTCAGGCCCGATCTTGGAAATGCTGCTATCCTTCCGAGACCCGATCCTACGGGTCTCGCAACGTTTTGTGTGTATATTTGAGCGTATGTAGCTTTCAGTTTTATACAAACATTGGGAAGCCGTGGATATGCTGTTATCTTGGGTAGACCCGCCTGGGCCTGACAAGGATAGTAGTAAATATGAAGTGTATCTCATAAGAACCGTTGCATATCATTTGTATGCATGAATTTTGTATTCTTCTTACCCCTCTAAAGGTTCCTAATATGCTATGTTCAAGTGGTTTCCAAAAAGCTCACGCGTGCATCTCCAGCTGTTTGAATAAGGCCGGGTCTCGGAACGTCTGTTTGATGTCTACGATTCAGGGCCTGACAAGGATAGTGGCATGCACATATATAAATCTGTATATGATTATAAATGAGTATAGCAGAAATTTTGCATATTCGAAATACTTTCTTGACATTTTTGAAGGCATATCTCTCTTCGCTCCTCTTTATGATAATCTCAGAGACTGAGAACGTATTCGTCACTTATCCGTTTAAGTTAAGAATGCCAAATTAAAAAAGTAAAAAAATACGTCATTTTAAAGAAATTTAGCATGCGATATCTCATTCACCTAACAATTTGAAGAGCCGCATCGGAGATGTATCACATAAGAGCGAGTAGAAAGAGTTTGTATGGGGCATCCCCTCGACTTCACTTTCAAAATTCGTAGGTTAATGAAATACCATGGGCTAGATTTCTTGAAAATCGCATTTTAATACTTGAACGGACTTGAGTTCCCTTTTTTTTCCTATTTTATTTTATTTTATTTTATTTATGTATTTATTTGTTATATCCTGCATCATGAATTGTAGGTTAATTGTGTTTTTTCTGCGTATGAAAAAAAAGTAGTATATGCAGTTACGATAGTAATCTCACGTATCGATAATAGAATATTCGCTTATTTCCCATTGTGTACGATGTTCATTAAATGCCATTTATTTTCGCTTTCTGTATTTTTCGTGTATGTATTTGCAGATGGAACCTTTGCTCCCTTCGTTAAGAACAATACCAGACAAAAGTGAGTACGGATTGCTGGCTGGCTACTTTAAGTGGTTTACAATTATCACGAGGAGCTTGAAAAAGAAGAAATAATTCTTCACTAACCCTAAGTATTATCGCATGTTGGCGACTCCGTGTTAGGCTTTCCGTTAGTTGGCATTTAAGAAAACTCGTTATCTCAGGCTTTGTGTGCCTTCCCAATGCAACTCGATGTTTCCTTCCTTTGTAATTTTCATCATTTAATATGCCACTCATTGTTCTCAGTTAGTTAGCACTTACTACTTCCCACGGCACATATATGATTCATCCAAAGTATTATTCAGTGTTGATCAGCGAGGAAAAAGAAGAGGGAGGAACAGTATTTTACCATTGTCCTGTCATACTATATGATTGTTGCTTATCATGAGAGGACTTTGGTTTAGGTCAGGCTGTTGCCCAGAATAGAACTTGTTGGAAAAGAATTTCTTTTCATGTTTCTGTTTTAATGTGCTTTTTTGGTGAAACGTTGAAAAATTTTCAACATTTTGGAAAAAGTCTAATCTGCAAAAAAAAAACTACGAAATTAATGCTTACTTCCTGCCTGCTTCTTTGTTGTGCAGTCTACTGTTATATCTAAGGTTGCAAATTTTATGCGCTAAAAATGGCAAAATATGCGCTTTAAATATGATTTTATTTTGTTTGGAGTATGTGAAAATATTCCCTAGGAAAGTAAAATATGCAGAATTATGCGCCATCCATATGGATATCAAAAAACAGATTTGACAAGTTGAACAATAAAAAACGGCTGTCAGCACTGAACAAATAATACGGAATTCGTATTTTGAAAGAAGTTCAATAGAAAGTTCATATTTGTATTATATTTATTTCTTAGAATTGTATGATATTATTAAATGCAAAGTTCATTTTGGTCTTATTAAAGAAGCATAAAAATAGCAAAATGTGAAAAATGACAAATTGATAAGATATTTGCTAAAAATTGAAATATTGGGTAAATATTCCCTAATATGAGCTCAAAACTATCAAAATAAATGTGAAAATATGCTCTTAAACCAGAATATGCAAAAATATTCGTCAACAAGTTTGGTTTGTACAGCTCAGAGTTCCATGATTCGCAAAGGTCTGTTAAATATTCCCTTCTATCCAACTTTGAGAAAAATGTGTTGTAACATGAAATTCGTAACCCTGGCTTATTCCATTGCAAAGGAAATTTTCTGCATTAATGGTTTTCTCATAAATTTGAAAAAAGAAAATAAAACCTCTTCCATATTAACGAATGTCAACTTTGGTCCATGAGCATTGTTACAAAACTCATCCTTAGAATGGTAAATTAGGGTGCCACACGGGTGCACGATCCTACTTCCAAACTTGATCAAAAATATGTTATTCACATTTTTACAGGTAGCAAAAGTAACGCTCTCAATCATATCTTGGGAGCTTCCAGCATCCGTAGCAGTTTCAATTCAACGTCTTGTAAAAATAATAGTTTCATTAATACGCTAACACCTTTTTCATCATCGTTCGCTGGTTCTTCCTCGCTTTCGGCTTCCAAAGTGGACACTCATGCCTTACTACTGACTGAATCGAATTGTGAAAATATTACAAAGAATACGGCAGGAAATGAGAAGTTGAATTCGGTGACATTACCGTGAGTTCATGTTCATTTATCTTTTTATGTTTATAAAAAATTAAAGTGAATAAAACTTTCAGCTCTTTCAGTTCTGTTCGTCTTACATAATTATGTTTAATTCTAGTTTCCTGCGCCTACCATTTAAACTTCTTTAAAAATCTGTTCACTTTATCTATGTCTAATTCTGAAGTTATGTTTCATGATTTATATACATTTTTTTTCAATGTGTTCATGACGTCTGTCTTTTTCATTTTCAATTTTATAATTTTGTTTTTCACTGCATAACAATGGCCATAGTCGAATCATATCAAATCACTTGTGATTTCACCCTCAAAAAACTTTTAAACATTTTTAATTTGTGACTGTACAGTGTACGCGTACTGCACGCCTGGTTCTTGATGATCATCTGGCTGGCGGCTGAATAATTCAATTCAATTTTTTCAGTGATACTGCCCAGGTATTCTATGTTATGAATGGAAAAAGTCGATTTTTTGTTGCCTCTCGCGCTGAACTGATTGTTATGAAATTTTCGTATTACGTTGGTATGAGTGTAGAGATGGTTTCTGTAAAGTTTCGCTTCAAAAGCTCTTTTAGTTCGGCTACAGTTGAAATTCAAAGTTAAAAACATTGGTCTTACGATGGGGTAACAGTACGTTTCATTTCTCCACCACGCAGATATAAATAAAAATTGCCAAGTATGAATTTCTCCACCACCCGTAGGGAAGGCGGATATGAATAGAAATTGCTGAAATTTTGGTGAGAGACTCTTTTTAAAAATTCAAAATGAGAAACTTTTTTGTTTTTTCAATACGCCTCAAAATGGCCGATCAATCAAATTTTGAGAAGGGCTGGAGGAAGGTTAAATAGCTCATATTTTTCGTTTTCGATCTCATGTAGAAGATTGAATCACAAGCATCAACATATCCAAATTTCACGTTCTTCTACATTTGAGGATGAGTTGGAGCAAAAAAGAGCTTTTTGAAGAAGTTATATTGTGAAATTTTTCGGCCTAGGAAGATCAAACTTTGCGTGTGCAGTTTGTTGGTAATCAAAGTATGACTTTTTGAAGTTGGGTTAAAATGGATTCATTATAGCGAATAATCGAAATTTGAGTGGAGATTGAGTAGCCTCAAATTTGTAAAAATGTAATTGATATGAATTCGTATGATTATTGGCGATAAGAAGTATACTATGTCCCACATTCACCTCCATACATGATGTTGGAGGGTAGAAAGAGGTGTTATCAAACTCAAAATATGGTGTTGGTACATGAAAGTTTGACAATTATTAAAATGAGCTCAAATAACTAAACTATTTTCGGTTCTGATTTAGTTTCTTAAGTGCTTTTGGAGGGGAGTTGGTGCAAAAAACTGCTTTTTGAGAAAGTTTTAGCCTTTTAGGTTTTGAGATTTTCTCCCTCACGCTTAGTGTCAGTTGGTATTCATGACATTCTTTGAAAACTTGGTGAGAGACTCTTCTTAAAAATGCGAGAAAACAACTTTTTTGTTTCTTCCAAATGCTTCAAAATGTCGCATCACTAAAATTCGAAGGAGGGCTGGAAAATTGACAAATAGCTCAAATTTTTCATTTTTCATCTTATATGTATGAAAAAGTGTATCATAGACACCAACATATTGAAATTTCATGTTCTTAAGAACATATTTTGTAGGGGAGTAAGAGCAAAAAACAACTTTTCAAGGAAGTTTCGAGTCATAAAATTTTTTGAATCTTTTATATTTTTTTACCAAATCCAAGTATAAAGGTTAAAATTTGTATAAGATTGATTAGTTGATGAACAGCATATGAGTTCTTGAATTTGGGTTAAAATGGATCCAAAATAGCGAACTGTAGAAATATGAGGATAATTTAGTGAGTCTCAAATTAGTAAAAATGTAATTACATAATATAGACTCATATAATTATGAGGGATGAGAAGTATACAATTTTCCCAATTCAACTTCATATGTGATGTTGGAGGGGAGAAGGAGGGGTTATCAAGCTAAAAATGTAGTAGTGGTACATGAAAGGTCGAAAATTTTGTATGGCTTCATATGATAAAATGAGCATAAGTGGCTAACCTATTCTGACTTTTTTTTTCCTTTCCAAGTAAATTTAAATGAGAAGCGGAGCAAAATCAGTTTTCAGAAGGGAAATTGCTACAGGAAATTTCATGAATCTTCCATATCTATTCCTTTTACCTTGGCTAGACTTACAACGATTACTTTTTGTTTTACTCTATTTCTTTTATTTTTATAAATATTTCTGATGTGAATTGAGTAATGCTATTTCTTCGTTTACCTATCCATATATCCTTTTTTTTTCTTTTTTTTTTTTCATATAAAAAAAATAAAAAAATCGGAAGTCAATACTATATTTAATTTTTCATACGATAGTATTTTTTTATTTTACTTTTTTTTAATAAAATTGTTTTGTATTAAGTTTATGTCAATGATTGTGTTTAAAGCTGCCCTTGAGCGGGTGACTGCATCTTATACATTATATGATCAGTGAGCCCACTGCTAGTGCGCATAGGGAGTGCAACTGGTGAGGAATTATTATTTTTTCGCTGGCAGCACTAAAGAAGCATAACACCAAAAAAAAAAAAAAAAAAAAAAAACGAAGAACAAAAGAAAAAAAGTAAAAATTAAATAGACGAACAAAAAACTAAATAGATCGATAAATAAACAGTGCGACAAAATAAGGAGGTAAACCTAAACAAATAGATAGATAATGTAGGGAGGTAGGGAATAAAAACACTAGCATAATAATTTTAAATTTTAAATTTATTTATTTAATGAAATTACACAGTAATAACAGAGGCGTTACGACTCATAACCTCTGCCTAAAAACAAAAATATACCAGTAAAAAATGAACAAACAAGTAAATAGGAAGCCAAGAAAGCGTAAGAAAGCATATGAAAGCATCTAAATTTCCAAAGACTGCACGCGCTACGAAGTAAATAAAAGAGCAAATACAGACAGGTTGATAACTTATTAATAAATAAATAAACAAGTAAGTAAGTAAGTAAAGCCAATCATCAAAAAGAACAAAATACAAGTAGGGGTAAAGCAGTGCACGAGAGCAGGATGCCAAGTAATTATTTAGGCGGCTAAAACTATAATTTTTAAGAGGGTCCCTCAGACGGCACCTAAGCTTTTTAAGCCTGTGCTCAGTCCTCAAATCAGGGCTTGAACTATTGAAAAATATTGCGCGGTTATAATGAAATTGGTTCCTGGAGTGAGCTCTCCTCCAACTTGGTAGGGAAAGAAGAGTGACACGCCATGCATGCTTACCAGCTGGTGGTAACAGGCATTTAGCAAGAACGCCCGACTCAAGAAAGACGAGCAGATCATAGCTGAGAGAATCCGAGGCCAGGAAAGCGTGCCTGGAAACGCACTTAGGGGAGACCAGCGACAGTTTTGATAATAATAATAATGATAATAATAATATTATTAATAAAGTAATCCATGTAAACTGCGCATTAACTCGAATTTTAGGAAAGAACATTGTCCATTTATTATAATTTCAACCCATTCATTGTGAATGTCGCGGAAAAATTAAAAAACTCGAATTCACATTCATATTATTATTATTTTTCAAAGATTTTCGAAAATGTGATTTTTTTTTTTTTGTTAATGTACCTAATAAGAATTTATTTTCATTCCAGTTGTTTAAAATCAGACCTTAGTTTATCAGAGGATACTGACGAAGGTGCCGAAAACGATAATGACGGCGATGACCATGATGGTGATGAAGATGATGAAGACGATGAATATGAAGAAGAAAATCGCAATAACAATATTAATAAAAGCAACAATAATAATTGCAACGAAACGGAAAATAATAAAGTAAATTTTAAGAATTTTATGAGGCCTCCCGCGGCAAAAGTGACCATCTCCATTCTAAGAAGTTTCGAGGAAATCGCAAAAAACTAATTCGGGATCATTTTATGTTATATTTTGGGTACTAATGCCAGAAGACGTTTCAAATCCTCTTAGAATTTGTAAGGAGTCATTATTTCCCTCAATTTCATGTTGAAAAATGGAGATAGTCAAGTTTGCCGCGGAAAAGTCGTAAATATCTTTACGCGTGATGCATAAAAAACTGTTTTTAAGTGAGTAAACTAAGATTATAATGAAAATGGATTTCTCCATCAAATCCTTTAAGAATAAAAATTAAAATCACACTCTGTTAAAATGAAAAAAATTGAACACCAACTTTTTGGAAAAAAATTAAGAGCAAAATGATTAAAAACAAATGAGTAACAGAATTACTCAGTCAGTTCGACATTCTCTAATGAAGTCGAACGCTACATTTAAATGAGTAAAATGAGATTTGAAAGAAAAGTATCTAGCATAACATAATCATCTTTAATTCGAGATGTTTTACAAAATCGCATTTGGTGCGTTTAAATAAGTACAACGATATTAATTATTGTTTTATCTATTTAAGCGCAGCAAATGCGGTTTTGTAGAACATCTCGAATTAAAGATAATAATTATGTTATGCTTGATACTTCTTCTTCAATTTTCATTTTACGCATTTGAAAACGAATTTTTCCATTAAATCTTTTTTTAAGAATAAGAATAAAAATCACATCGTCAACTATAATAAATTAATAAACATCTCGCTTATGAATTTTTTGGGAGGCATTTATTATTTTGGTACAGATTAATCACATTCATTACCCTCCAAAATTTAATTCAGTCGAAAACCCAAAAAAACTCTTGAATAATACACGAAAAACCAGATTCCAAAATGTTAAGTTGATAACGTTTATGATGGGTTTTGATCGGCTAAAATGGAAATAGTTAATTTTGCCGCGGAAGCTTGTTTTTGAAGGGTTACTGCTGGAGAATAAATGATTTTGGGCAAAAACTAACATTTCTAGTCAATTCGGGGTTGAAAAAACCATAAGGAAGCACTAACTTAATTTTCGTCGAAAGTGGAGATAGTCACTTTTGCCGCGGGAGACCTCATACTTTATCGTGGTTTTTATCGAGTTGAATTTATTTCAATTTTACTTGATTCAGAACAAATTACTTCCTGCGAGTTACGCTTTAAAAAAAGATTCATTGTCATCGTCTCCTCAATTAGACAGGTATGTTTATTTTTAATATTATTACACGAATTACCTGTAAAACTTTCGCGCATCATACATATCTGTGCGTGTGACTGTTGACTGTTTTTGATTTTATTTTAAGCATTCGTAAATGTGATGCTGTTTCAAACGACGTTGGTAATTCATCATCTAGTGATGACACGGATACTGATTCGGGTTCAGAAAGTGAAGATTCCAGTAGTGATTCTCCTTCTCCGCCACCGCTACCTTCTCCTGTTGTTACCGAGCAAGAAGTAGTAAATAAACATAAATGGAATTTGAAAAATTTTTTACCGCCATCAGCTCATGATAATACAACTTCAGCTTCGCACAGTTCGCAGGTATAGTCTAAATAGTAAATTCCAAGCCGTGAATCAATGATTTGTGTGTTTCATGAAGCACGTTGCATGTTCGGCAAAATTCTTTATTGATTTCATTTTATAATTGTTACGTACATAGTTTAATTTTCATTTTTAATTTGTATCATCATCATTATTACTATCATTATCAGTTGAATTTTCTTTTTTGGAAAATTTATTTGCCCTACTCCTTAAGGCTAGAAATAACACTTTGATGAAGTGCCGCTTAAAAAGAGAAGATTGTGGAAAAGCTTCCAAATTTGAAAGCTCGACTTTCGGCGGACTGATCGACTTGAAAAACAATAAAGCTCTTAAGCTCCCCTTCTTCTACTTATCCTCCAAATTTATGGCCATTCCGTCAATTTTTACTCAATTTATCATTGAAGAACGAAAATTAAACAAGAAAAAACACAACTAGAAGATACTACTAGAGTATCTTAAAAGCGGACTTTACCTGATTATACTATTTTAAAAAAAGTTATTCGAATAATTAATTTTTTTACATAAATAACTAAATTTTCAAAAATTCAAAAGTTCTACCAACTCCGCTTTTCCTAAATTTCATCAAGTATCATACAAAACATGACATCACGTAATTTATCTTTTTATAATCAAAAACTCGGAATAGTGTGAGGTGAGGTCATTTTATTCTCTAAAAAGCAATAATTTCAGACGGTTCTTCAAAAAAACGTGACCTCACGTCAAATTATACTTTCTCACGGTCGACATGTTTTCGAGGATGACTAACTCTTCTTCTTATTCGCCTTCTTCCATTCGAAGACGGACTATACTCATTTTTAAAATTCATATTTTAAATTATAAATTAAAATTACATGACGTCACGTTACCTCATTTTCAATCTACTTCAAAAATCCATCAATTCTAGAGACCTACTCAGTCTACCATTCCTCAAAATTTCGAGTCTGTCTGTCAGTTTTACAAAAAAAAAACGTGACCTCGTGTTAAATCACCCTTCCTCAAGTTGAAAAACTACGAATCGCTGAAAGTCTACATACTCTGTTTATGCCGCCAATTTGGTATCGATCTCTCTCGACTCAAAACCTGTCACGTCACGTCACGCCAACTCACATCCATTCACGACCAGGAAACACTTGATTCCAAGACTACTTCACCTACTTTTTCTGCCATCTGCAAACCGTGACCTCACGCTTCACGGAATTAGCTCACGTTGTAATGAATTAGGAATCTGATTATTTATAAAGCTCAAACGTTCTTTCCTACTATTGTGCAAAAACCAAAATACTTCAAATAATGCCTCTTCACGCCACGTCACGACTGCGCCTGATCACCTCCAAAAACTACTGATGGCTGAAAGAGTAGGCGAAGTAGTCTTGGAATTGAGTGTTTCTTGGACGTGACGTGATGGGGCTTGAGTCGAAACCGATCGACACCAAATTGGGAGGATAGGTAGAGTACGCAGACTTTCAGCGATTAATAGTTTTTCAACTTGAGGAGGAATGATTTGACACGAGGTCACGTTTTCTTGGCTGTAACTAGAGTAAAACTTGACGGATCGTCTCGAAATTTTGAGGAGTGTTAGATTGAGTAGGTCGCTAGAATTGATTGATTTTTGAAGTGGATTGAGCATGAAGTAACGTGACGTCATGCAATTTTAATTTACAATTTAAGATATGAATTTTAAAAATGAGTATAATCAGCCTCCGAACCGAAGAAGGAGGATAAGAAGAAGAGTTGGCCATCCTCGAAAGCATGTCGAACGTGAGGAAGTATAATTTGACGTGAGGTCATGTTTCTGTGAAGAAACTGTGTGAAATATTCTTGTTTTTTACAGAGCTGTTTGCACGTAAAATGACCTGACCTCACACGATTCCAAGTTTTGAGTTGTAAGAAGATAAATTACGTGAGGTCATGTTTTGTGTGATGTTTGATAAAATTTAGAATAAGTAGAGGTGTTAGAACTTTTGAATTTTATAAAAATTTTTTATTCTGATAAAAAAATAAATTATTCTGATAACATTCTTTAAAGTAGTATAATTAGTAAAGAGTGCTTTTAAGATACTCTGGTATCTTCTAGTTATTAATGTGACTTATAATTTAGTTTCGTAAATACTCAATATCATGTCCAAGATCTCGGACGTGAACTAAAGTAAAAAAAAAAATATATATATATATATATATAGTGATCTATGGTCAAAGTGGCATCAGTTTGCACATTCCTCAGAAATGCATCTAATGTCACATTAACGACACCACAATGGCGAACGGAATGTATAATATCATAGGTTTTCTTAGAAACAAATTTTTAAAATGATGCCACTTTACCTGTAAACATCAAAAAAATGAGGCTACTACGACCGTAGACCGAAAAAAATTTTTTTGTATGAAAAATAGAATATTAGTGGTAAAGTGGCATCACCCAAATAACCACACCAGTGACATCATGACACAAGCTGAATCGATGAGCAATGTGATGGTAAAGTGGCATCAAAAAAAAGATGCCACTTTGTAAAAAAGATGCCACTTTACCTGTAGACGACGAAAAATGATGCCACTTTATCCATAGATAAATCTATATATATATATAATGGACAATTTGCAATTTGATGTTCTTGCTATTGTACTCTGAAACTTGAAGTAGGCCTCATTTTAGTATGCGATTTATAGTTTTAATAAAATTGTTATCTCGCTATTTTCTAATAGGTTTATCAAAATTGCGAAAAATTAAAAACTGACGATTCGGACAGCTCCGTTGGCAGTTTGAGAAAATCAAGAATCATTTCGTGCACCACATCTGATTCGGATAACGACAGTTTGAAATCTTGTCCGCAATCTCGCAAGCACTCTCGAGTTTCGTTGTCTAACAGCGTATGTTCTTCAGAAAATATCTGTATCACCGAAAATATAAACCGTAGAAGGTATAGAGTGAGAACGCCTTCTTGTTCGCAGTCATCGGGAGAAGACTTCGATCAGCAAACTCAGTTCATTAGTTCAAGTTACGTTAGCAGTAACAAAAACAACAACAGCAACAACAACAACAACAACAACATCAATAATAATAATAGTAGTAATATTGGTAGTCATAGTTGCAGTAGTAAATCCGTTAATGGCATGAGCGACAGCGAAAAATACGTCGCTATTGGTGGCAGTAGCGAAAGCGGTGCTGGAAATGGTAAAATAAATAATACTTTCAGCTCTAATTCTGTGATGCCAAATAATTCTCCAATTACCGTGAATATGAGTACCGACGCAACTTCGCCAGCGACAAACTCGATGTCTTGCAGTAATCTTTATCAAAGCAGTAGCAACGGTGGCGCTAGTAATTCAAATTGCAGCGGCAACATCAGCAACAATGGAGCTAGTAGTTGTGGTGGTAGTAATATTGGCGGCGGTGTAACAGTGGTAGGAGTCGTAAGACCCCATCAACGGAAACCTCCTTCTCCGCAAATATTCAATCGAAATATTCGAAATCGAGGTTCTACTTTGCGCAGTTTATCTCCATCTTCAGCCAATGAAGAACGTTATGCATTCGTGCAACAACGTTCGTTGCATTTGGCTGCTTCAGAGCAGCAGCGTGATTTTTCGAACCCGCACCATGAAAATGACGTAATTTTGAACAGTGTGAACAGAAACATATTGACTGATCACTATCAGCAACAACGACTTGGCAATTCGAAAGTGAGCGGACTCAAATGTGCAGAAAAGTTGTTGGCGCAAGTTCCAAAAATTGGAGGCAAAGCAGGACGTAAGCCGAAATCGCCCGCCTTAGCATCATCAAATGAATCTCCAGTGAAAAAGAAAAGAGGACGCAAAAGAACGGTTAAAGTACCCGATGTATCGGATAGTGAAGAGGACGGTCCTAAGGTAAATATACTATGTATAAATTCTTTGATAAACATACTCGTATTTTTCAAACATTTTAAATGTGAGTAATACAACGAAGGTATCACGTTTTTGAAGTGCTCTAAAAACGCGATAAACCACCTTCTATTTTTTTTTATTATTATTATAAATTTTTTTCTTGTTTTTTTTTTTTTTTTTTTTTTTTTTCACATGCCATGCTAAGGTTAGAGGCACGGTTGTAATGATTATATCAGTTTAAGTAAGCCGGAGGAATTTAAAAATTTTCATAAGGTCATTTATCCGTTCAAGATTGTCTGAGAGTATAATTTTTATATTATTGGATTGAAGAAATGTATCCCGAATGGGTTGGTAATTTGAGCATTCGTTGAGAATATGAGGGACAGATAATGCAACGTTGCATGGGTTACACAAAGGGCGGCCTGATTAAGAAGAAGATGGTGGTGAGTAAGCGACGTGTTGCCAGTTCGCAATCTAGTAAGTAGGGTTGAAGATCGACGATTTAGTTGTTTAGATATTTTACAGGGAGAGATGGTGGTTTTAATGTTTTTTAGTTTATTCGAGTTGGGAACATTGGACCAAAAATTTTGGAATTCTTCGTTCATTATAAATTTTGCCTGAAGTTTGAGATCAGATAAGGGGATGGGTGAAAGGGCCGAAAGAGAATCTGAAAAAATGACAATTTCGGGAAGAGAAAAATGAATTGTATATGTGATAGCTGCTTTAATCGCTTATAGTTCGGCTGATAATATTGAGAAGTATGTAGGTAGGGGAATAGGTATGTAGGTGTCTTCATGAACTATAACGCATCCAGAATGGTGGGTTGAGTTTGAGCCATCTGCGTGAAAATGTTCGAAATTTTGAAAGTATTTTAATAAAGAATTGAAGTGTTTGACGAATATAATTGTCGTTATGAATCAATTTTCGAAAATTTCAATTGTCAGTTGAACGTAACGAGTATTTCCAATATCTGGATCTTATCAGTTTGCGTAATTTGACCAAATATGTTCATGCGAGTTGACTGGTTTGTTTTCGAGTTCAGAAATTCATTTAAAATTCTCCATATTGAAATGTACAGAAGGTCGATAATGCGACTTAATCGGAGCGAAGAAAAGTCGTATAGTCGAAATAAGATGAAATAAATGAAAAATTAAATCAGAACCGAGTAGAAAGTTGAATTAAAATTTTGAAAGTAAAACAAATAGCGAAAGCATGAAAATTCAGAAGTAATAAATAAGATTTGTTTCCAAAAAGATCATACGCTACTTTTAGTCGCTTCATTCACGTACGATGTTATATATTTTCCATTGTACGAATTGGATTCTTATCTTTTCTAGCGTATAAATATTTAGTTTGTCGGGTTTGCGCAAAGGACGTTTACACTAGCACTGAATTAATTATCCTTTGTATTTTCCTAAAGTAGAATAATTATAAAGAAACGAGTATCTTTTACTATGGTACTTTACTGTACTGATTTTGATTTTTGGCTGAGTTTTTAACTTGAAAACGACAGTTATTACAGCCTACCTGATTTGTGAAGGGAAGGTCGGAGGAGGGTGAAGTCTTTAAATCTTTGCGTTTCAGACCATTTGTAATTATCTGGCGAATGTCCAACTTTTTGATATGCATTTTTTTTTTAACGCGTAGCCCTGTTGGGTATTTATAAAATTCGCTCAGAATTTGGTGAAGGACTCTTCTTGAAAATGCGCAAAAATGCTTTTTTTGTTTGTTTGTTTTTTTTTTCAAAATGGCGGATCACTCAAAATTTGCGAGCGAGGCTGGAGAAGGGGTAAATAGCTCAAATTTTTTGTTTTTTATCTCATATGGAAGATTGAGTCACAGACACTAACATAACCAAATTTCAGCTTCTTAAGTGCATATTAAAAGAAGTTAAAGCAGAAAACGCTTTTTGAAGAAGTTTCGAGTCGTGAAAGTTCTTGAATCTTCCATATCTCCCCACTGAATCAAGTTAAAGAGGTCAAATTTTGTGTGTGAGGTTAGTTGGTGACCAGAATATGACCTCTTGAATTTGGATCAAAGTGGATCCAAAATGGCGGATTATCAAAATTTTGAGCAGAGCTTGAGGAGCCTCAAGTTGGTAAAAATGTAATTAATATGAATTCATATGGTTATTGGGGATAAGTTGTATACTATATCCCCAATTCACTTCCATACATGATGTTGGAGGGGGGAAGGCGGGGTTATCAGCCTAAAATAGTGGTGGGGCTGCAGGAGGGATCGAAAATTTTTATTGTGGCGTTACGTGATAAAATGAGCCCAAGTGACAAACTTCTTCTGATTGTAGTTTTCCCAGTGATTTGGGAGGGGAGATGGAGCAAAAAACGGCTTTTGGAAGGGAAATAGATGCAGGAAATTTCATAAATCATCCATATCTCGTTAGAAAATCCACCTAGAAAGGTAAGAAAACAGATCTAAAAGGCCGGATCATAAGGATTTGAAGATAATTTGATGACCCTCAAATAGTTATAATTTGAGAAATATCTGTTCATATGATTATTTCATGGCAAGGAATGCTACGTTTGTGCCAAATTTAACTTCTCAAGTGTTTTTGGAAAGGATAGGTCCAGGGGTTTTCAGACTTGGTATCGGGTGTGGCCTGTAGTCATGAAGAGTTCAGCAAGATTATTACCAAATCAAAACAAGCCCTAGTTAAAAACTCAGCTCCAATAATGCGGCATGGCTGCTTACGTTTCTCTCTCTCTTCTTTCTTTCTTTTCTTTTTTCTTAAAAATATAAATTGGTCAGTAATCATACGCGCTTGTTTGATCCTATTTAAATCTCCGTATTGTTTGTTCACAGACGAAAGCGCCGGAAAAAAAGAAATCTGGACGATCCGCTTTGAAACGTAACGATGGTGACGATGCGGAATGGAATATGGGTTCTAGGCGTAAGGTGCTAGATAAATTTCAGACGAGCAGTGTTTGGTGCGATCGCGAAAGACGTAGGAGCAGCTTACGCATGAGCAGTTTTACGACCGTAGATTCGGATAGCGAGATGGACATCTTGACAGCTCCAGTAAAACCGACGGCTCGTGTAATTCCAGCTGTAAAGAAGAAAGATGTATTTCGTACGAGTCGAGATTCAAGTTGCGAGTCAACGCGAAATGATAGCGATTTTAATACTATATCCGAAAATATCAAAAACAGTATTCCCAAAGCGGAAGAAAGTCCACCCAAATTGGACGTAGAAGGAATTGCGGTTCAAGATAAGAAAAAAAGTGACACACTGAGGAAACTGTTTTCAAGACGAGAAGAAGGTGGAGGAAAGGTGGGTGGAAAAGGTAAAGGAGGGAAAGGAAAGTGCGGCGTAATAGTTATGGAATCCGAAGTTGAACGTAAACTCTTAGCTCGTGCATCGAGTCCAACTTCGAGTAATGCGACAAATGTACAAGATCGCATTTCGGATATGGCACGCGTTCCGATGTCTTCTTCGGTGCAGCAAACGATGACTGATGCTGTTACAAATACCTCTCAAATAGATCAAAAATTCACTGAAACGCCAATTGTTTCGTTAGCTGGTGGTTGCACTGTCGGCTCTTCTTCTTCGTCTTCTTCGTCTTCTTCTTCTTCTTCGTCGTCGTCGTCGTCGTCGTCGTCGTCTTCTTCTTCTTCTTCTTCATCTTCTTCTTCTTCTTCTTCTTCGGCTTCTTCTCATTTGATGGAAAAAACGCAGGAAGCGAACGCTGCTGCTTCAACGCCTCCTCCTTCTCCGGCGATTGACGGAGATTTTTTACCGAAATTAACGTTCAGCGACACAGGCAAACCTTCGTTGATGTGCAAAATCGATCTCTCCAGAATACCGTATATTTTGGCGAAGAAAAGGTCGGAAGAGATACGAATGAAATCCGAACTCGCCGGCGCTAGGCAAACGCACGAAAGCGTTACCCCGGTATCCTTATCTTTGGACATGGTGGATGTGCCTTTAATAGAGCCATTACACAGTAGTAATACTAACGAGGTCAACGATATTAATTTTGATCGAAAACAAAGATCGCTAAAAAAAACGTTAGTCAAAAAATCAAAAACCAACAAACGAAGACGTTACGTTCCTTTAGAAAGTAGTGACTTGGCGGTTTTTACTCCTAACCTTCACCAGTTATCCATGGACACCGACATAGACTCCATATCTACCGATTCGGATTCGAGAAAAACATCCTCCATGAGCTTATGCCCTAGTAAAAAAAGATTAGCAACCATATCATCGTCTGAATCCGTTCCCGACTTGATGACTTCGTAAGTACTCGTAGTTTTACCTCTTGTATTCGCTCTTCCTTTTTTCTCTCACTTCTCTTCCATTAATATGTACTTCTTGTAAGGAGTATTAGTGTGTTCTGGTACTATTAACTGAAGCGATATTTGGCTCCCTATGTTGCATGTATGTGTTGCATGTATGTGCTAGGGTACATACATACTAGTACATGGTACTAAGCACTAGAAAACACCTATGGTGTCCCTGAAATTTTCGAGGTACTTCCATGCGACATGACAGTTTGAAAAGTGTTGCCGCAACGCATAAAAAACAAAAATCGGTGTTTTTCGGTATGAAAGCATCATACGGCATTTAGACATTTCTGCTTGTGGAGTAAACAGTGCTCACGAATTTCTCGAGCCAAATTCCAATCGAATTAAAAATGTGATGAACTGGTGAGAAATAATTATCTGATAGCCATAATATGAATTAGTCCGTCCTATGTGAGATGCTATGCCTGTTGTTGAATATGAAAAAAAATTCTCTCATTAATTGTTCGAACAGTTTGATTAGCGGTGAGTTGGTGATTAATGTATGAAGTTAGACTGAGTTATTGTGTTCACTTTTCACAACAACTACACTTAAAAAGAAAAATGCAAAGTTTTCTGAGCATGAGTAGCGGACGTGACATTGAGATATTTTGATGAGAATTTTTTCGAAAAAAAAAAAAAAAAAATTCAGCCTCAGCAACTCGAAATGGTTGCTTACGCCTGTATTGTTCTTATGATGGTTTAGACGCGTATTTTACCGCAGTAGTTACTTTCGAACATTAGTATGATTGGCATTTTGTTTTCCTAATTTCTCGCTTTCACCGTAGATGTATTCCAATCCCTATGAACGATCTACAGCAACCGAATGTGTGTGCATCAGAACAAAGCTCTTGCGATGAGTCTTGGAAAAGTAGCGAAAGTAGCTGTAGTAATTGCTCCATTTCTTCTACGCCTTGTCGTAATGGCAAATACATCGGTATGAGCAAAAGATCCTCTCAACATCGAAATTCTAGCAAACGGAAGAAAAAGCAACGAAACGATAACGGATCACGGCATTCTAATTTGGTGAGTGACTTGTGATGTAATTTTCTGTATCCTTAATTTCTCTCTCTCTATCGCTCGATTATGATATGATTTCAGACGGACTGCGCTAGCAATTTAATTCATTTGCCAAATTCCAATCATGAAAGAAACTTAACCGATTCATCAACAATAAATGGTTACCATCAGGTCGTTATTAGCGATTTAGTTCGACCAACGGTGCCTACTCATCATGGAATTTATTATTCCTACTTGGAACATAAAGCTTCGGAAGAAATAAATTCGGAATCTGACAAGTAAGTGTCGAAATTTAATATTCAGTTATGCATTTTCCATTAATGCGCTGTTTTAATCTTACTTGTCTCTGGTACGCATTTCGTAACTTTTGAATCTGTATAGTGTTAGTCCTAACCTGTATTTAATGGAGGCTAAACGACTGAAACACGCAGCGGATACGGAAAGAGATTTAGTAGCGCAGGGGATGCAATATTTGGAAGCGATTTTATCTTTCGTACTAACTGGGCATGTGTTGGAGCGCAAAAATCAAATGGATACGGCATTCAACATGTATAGTGAAACATTGAAACTCATCGTGTAAGTTGAAACGATGCATTCAACATTTACGTATCATTATCATCATCATCATCATCAACAAGTTTACCTATAATGTAGTGAAACAAATTTCTCTCTACTATCAACTAAACCAACTCATCTTACTTTGTTAACAACTTACACCATAGGCGCGTCTGTCCCTCCTCCCCCCCTCCCCCACCATCACACATCCTGTGTGGCTGGCTATAACAAACGGTTTCGAATAAATCGTGTAATCATCCTAGCAGTTCGTTCAACTTACTAACTTCGCCGCGGCGCCCTCCAGATTGCTGCTGTGCCTATGCAAAATTGCGAAGGCATATAGTTTGAAAAGTGCACTACAGACTAACGAAATTCTGTGTCGAACATGTGAAAGTTAAACGCGTTTCAACCGTTGTCATAACTTCAATCATGCATTGCGATCTTTTATACGCAGGTAGCTAGGTACGTAGATAGGTAGCAAAGTAGCAGGGAAATGTCGTCTGTAAAGATGTACTTCGCTTTTCGAAATCAATGTGGTTATGATGTATTCGGCGTTTGCAGTTGAGTAAAAATGAAAATTATTTTTCAATTTTAAAATGTCCATAATCATAACTACATATCATAGATACGTATGTCGGCAAAATAATTTTTGAATACACCATTGAAAAGAGGATAAACTTTTTTACAAGATGGAAAGATTTTCAAACTAACATTGCTTTGCATTTTGCCGCAAATACCAGCATAAAACAGTTCCATATACGCACATTAGGACTACACCCTGATGCGCAAGGTGTCGTTTTTGCTTCTCGGCTTCTAATCGATTCTTTTGATTCGCCCTGATCGAAGCATTCGTTTTTCTGTCTCCTTTTTCCGGTGCAAAGTAGCCGAGAAAAAAAAATCCTAAAAAGAAAACAATTTTTCAACGTATAAAACGTAACACCTGCAATGCTAAATGGTGCATAACATATACGTACCAGCGTACCGTGCGTCCGATTGAACACCATACAGCCTAAGTACTAAATTCCCTTCTATGATAGTTCAAAATAGGTACTTTCATGTTACTTACATCACTGACTGTGCGTTGAGATTGGTTGTGACAATAGAAATCAGTGTAACGGACACGTTATATCTATTTGATGATTCATTAGAGGGGAATTTGGCGCTTTACCGGTACTCACGTTCTCGCTGTCGTCGAAGAAGTCTCTTCATGTTAATCTCACGTCAACTCGGTCACGTTTTCCGCGTACTGCAGCCTTTTTTATGAAATTTCAACCACCTATTCGAAGTAGCGGTTCGTTAAAAATATCAGCTACCCTGATCTCTAACAGAAGATACGAAATAACTGTAAAAACAGGCGGAACGCAAACAGGTATATTCAGACGAGAATGAGTGAAGTACCAAAGTTACCTATGCGTGGTATTTACAAATATCTTGAAAGTGATACTCCAAAAATGACATTCATCATAAATAACGACTTTATTGCTGTCTAAAAAACTCGCTCCAAAGAGCATACTTTTTGTGTGTGAAAGCAAGTATAAGAAGCGTAGTTCATGTACTCGAGTTGGATAGATTTCATTTCACTTATACCTATTGAAAGAGTTTTCAGCTCATAAGTTCCTACCTGGTAATACGGTGCTGAGAAATCTAATGACAGTATAAATTCATGTTTTTTTTTTTTGTTCTGTTTTCTAGGTATATTTCAAAAAAATTTCGTACACTTTGTACTAATGTCACACAATCGAGCATACCTAATAAAATTGCCATTTTGAGGTATGATGCCGACTTGATATTTTCTAATCTTATACATAACAGTAGTCTTTATTTTTGTGATCCATAAGTGAAGGTTTGTTTTTATTTTTGTTGATTTTTTTTTTCACAGTTTGCGTTGCGAATCTATTTTGAATTTAAAACTATACATGATGCGTGAAGTCGAGGTAAAGGATGTGCACAATGCTGTTGCTGAGTATTTCAGTAAGGTAAGGTTTCTGCAACAATGTTCATATTATCACCATTTATTTCGAAATTTATCATGTTGTTTGATCGCTTGATCGAGAGGAATACTTTCGATACTTTACTTGTTTTGACCAAGAATTTTAGCTAATAATACCTTCAAGTTTGGATGAATAAATTTAAGCATCGTAAATCATTTGTTTATATTTTTAATTGAATTTTAATGATAATCGACATGATTCATCATTGATTCTTTCATTATTCGACACGAAATATGGGCCATTACATTCGAAGCTAGTATTAAGTGGCACAAATATGTACTTTGTATGTCGCTCATCTTGTTTACGCGTTTAAGCTGATCGCTCAGTTCATTCAGACTTTTTTCTCTTCTTGGAAAGGAAGAGTATTTTTTTTTTCAAATTAAAAGGGTTCTCGAATGTTGAATGGTGCTGTCAGCGCTTTCATGATAAAACTGCTTCAAATTATCAATTAGAATAATCATCGAGGATTTTTTTCTTCAAATAAACATACGGAATAGGCCTATTGATTGATTTCATCATTTGTAGGAGTTCATTTATCGGTAAACCAAAAAGGAAAAAAAGATATAAGCTTAAGTATTGTTTTAAGCTCGAGAAGATCAGTTAAGCTGTTATACACCGTTCAGGCGGCCACGCAACCTCGCGTAACGTTCGTTCGGCCTACAGCGCGCATAGTACCGAACCGCTTGGTTTATAGCGCGCTGTAATGATTTTTTTTTTTATTATTATGTTGCACCGCTCCAAAAATTCTGAAATTTTTATGGTATATTTGGTGGTAAAAGATACATTTTATGTAATTTTTTCATAATTGGACCTCAGAAACATGCTATAGAAATAGAGGTTTGAAATTTTAAAAATTGCACAACTCTTTTAAAATTGATTGAAAAAAATTGAAAAAAATTACTGAAAAAGCCTTTTATTGTCAAGACATTATAAATAAAATTTCAACTTTCCACCTTCATAATAAGGCGAGGAAAAAAATTTTAATCGAAAAACTTGTTTTTGTCTATATCTCCGAAAATAGGCGCAACTGGAGCCTGAAAATTTGGTCAATTTTTTTTTTTTTGATGTAGCCCGCCTTTTGTCCTAAAAACCGTTCGGAAAGCTCTCGGGCGCATTTTCGACTTCCTTATCCGATCATACCATTTTTGGACCATGAAGTTTGTTTTTGAAATCAATAACGGAAATGGAATCGATGATATCGATATCCGTCATTTTTATATCGCGATTATCGATAACTGTGAAGGAACACCGCTGTTCGGTATTCGGCTAAAAAGTGATATTCATTTGGAATGTTTGCAGCCTGTTGCAATGGAAACGTGTATTGTCGCGAATCCTGGGGTTCCTAGCCCACATTCGCCAACACCTTCTCCTGCCAGCTCCATCGGTAGTAACTCGTCCGGCTATAGCAGTGGCGATCGAAGATCAGTCCGAGTTTCTCAGTGTATTGCTGTGCCGATATCTCTCCACACTGCTTTACAAAAACAACATAATTTTTATTCCAACTTGATCGCTTCTTTCAGCTATTGGGAGGAAGCAGATAAACTTATATTTTCTGGAGGAAATAAAGGTATTGGTACTAATTTTTTAGGTATTCAATTTCCTTCACTTTCCTACCAATCGTTGTAAACATCGTATTTAACTAGTTGTTTTACTTTCTTCCTTAGATTTCTTTATCGAATTAGATCGATTCTGTGGACCGCTTACCTTACATAGTTCATTGAAAGATTTAGTTCATTACGTCCGTGTTGGCATTCAAAGGTTGAAAGCCATTATAAGTCACAACCACGGTGTATAAATTCGATTTCTATCAAGTTCAATACGTCTACACACGGTTGTGAAATTATTCGAAGCGATTAATGCCTGATTTGTTGGTGTTCCATGTACATAAAGTAGTACAATGATGTCAGAAATGTGATAATTCTACACGGATTTGATGAAATATGGTGCCTTTTTTTTTCGTACACGAAAGTGTGAGTACGCAAGTTGCATTGTGATAGTTACACTTTTTTCATTATTTTTTTTAAAACACATTTTTACAAACGTGTTGTGTTTCAGTTTTGAGTAAAGTACGATTTGTGTATGTATAGGTATGTAAAGAACATCTTGTTTGTTTGGTTGTTTGTTTGTTTGTTTGTTTGTTTTTTTTTTTTTTCATGTCTTTATTGTGAATTATTATTCATATAATTTGTTATTGGTTAGTTCTTTGTCTTTGTATTTTCTTTTGTTTTTTTATATTATATATATGTATGTGCTTTTATATACATCAAGATCAAATTGGATAACTAACATTTTTGGTATCTAGGTAATTTAAAGGAAATCAATGGAGAAATTGAACAATAGCATGTTAATGTTATTTTATTATAAATACTACATATTATACGCTTATGCTGTATGCTATACCTAGATTATATTCGGGCCGAAAATTTAAATTCTAACCAAGATAAAAAGAAGAAAAAAAATGTCAAGTTTTGCCTTATTTATAAAAGGATACGATTACAAATGTTTTCATCCCTCATTCATGTAGCGTCAGTTAATATTGGATGTCTCTTTCTTTCCATCAATGCTGTAGAAAATGAATAATCTTAGGACTATTAAGCCATATTTGATTGTTTCAAAATGAATTTTCAAATGTTACTTCGGTTGCTTATTGTTATTATTTACACAAGAATTTAAACTTCAATCTTCATTCATAATTTTCAGCAAACATTTTATTGTAGAAAAGGTACTTATCAAGGTTGAAAAAGACTCTTTTTTGTTGAGTTTAGCAGTGTTAGCAAGCGTTTAAAACACTGAAAACAAACGCTTTTGTTTTAAACAAAAAAAAAAAAAAAAAAAAACTTTCGAAAGGTGTGTTTTTATTTTATTTTTTGTTTTGTTTTTTTTTTTTTTTTCAATTTGAGTCTTAAGTTGAAGTAGAAAATTACCAATTATTTTGATGAACTCACATAAAAATTAGACCCAGACTTCGGAAACCAAAAACATTTCATTTTTGATAATAAACTCACAACTTCACCAGGAAAAATTGAAAAAATTCAATGTGACTACTCGCCATAATAGTTTTTTTTTTTTTCAATTTTTAGATATTTCATGTCCTAAACATAAATTTACAACAGATGTAATTTTATTGAAAACAAACAAAAAAATGTTTTTTTTTTCTTCTTTCGAAACACATTTTTATCAAGCCTGGTTTTTAGCAATCGCGTTGCAGATCGCTAAAGTGTACGCTTAAAAAAAGTGGTTTGTTGGTTGTTTGAGTTGTTCCACAATTTTCCGGGGTTTTTTGGTCTATAACTTGAAAATGAGGAAAGACAGAAATTAAAAATTTTGTATAAATATGAGTACCACTGAGATGCTTGAGCACACAATCTCAAGTCTCTATGGTTTTTATTTGAGGATAAATTTAGGGAATAGGGAACTGAAAAACTAGTCAGTGCAAATGACGTTTAAAATATTGTTGAAGGGTTAAAAGTTTCAAATATAGGTTGGTGTGAGTATGAAGTTGGTTGGTATTGAAGATGAGACCATCGGAACGTACCATTCAAGAGATAATTAAAGTGAGAATGAAAAGAGTGGCTTTTGCGGGTACAGTAGGCCAGCAGAATAAACATTACGGTGGAGTAGCTGGCTTCAGGGGGAAGACGAAGATGTGTTGCGTTACGAAGAGA
Source organism: Phenacoccus solenopsis (assembly GCA_009761765.1). Lineage (NCBI taxonomy): Eukaryota > Metazoa > Arthropoda > Insecta > Hemiptera > Pseudococcidae > Phenacoccus > Phenacoccus solenopsis. The sequence continues at coordinate 43,927,406 of CM019755.1, forward strand.
GTGTACGTTATGGGTGACATGGATGGTAAGTCAGCTATTTTTGAATTTCATATGCTTCAAGTTTGGGTTTTTGCAAATGATTAAGCGTGAAGTTTGAACTATTTTTTAGCGTAGGATCTTGAATTAACAAGCAATTTTTTTTTTTTTGAAATTTGTTATTTTTAAACTTTCCAAGTTTTGAATTGTGATTTCGACATTTTTTTATTTATTTTCATCCGAATTAACTCACAAAAAATCTGAACAAAATGAAAATTTTCAATTATATAAGCCGTACGTAGAAGTTTTGAGACAGGTGCAAGTTTTAAAAAGCTCTTTGTAATTTCGACTTTAACTTTTAGTCTTTAGCTAAGTTTTTTTTTTTTTTTTTTTTTTTTTCTAACTTACCATCCTTGATCCCTGAGTCAGCGGAAAGTGGAGTAGTTCGTTTAATGCTGCTATACTATGTACACGCCTGATGGAGGTGAAGATCGCTTCTGCTGCTAAGTTTACTTTGAAACTAGAGCTACATACACAACATTCTAGTTATATACTGTCTGGTTGTTCATTGTTTTCGTGTTACCAGAAAAAACTATTTAGTTAAAACTCTTCGATATTTATATCGACAAAAAAATTGTGCGAGATAATAGAACGCTTTTCTTTAGATGTTTTCACGAATGTTTTTCTTTTTTTTAATTTATTACCGTGAACACTCCAACTATCAATCTTCGAAGGGAACCATTTTAATTATTTTTCATACAATTTAGAATCTGATAAATCTCATAAATATATTATACATACAAACGAATGATTATTAATTCGGTTAGTGCGCATTCACTCATTCATTTTAGTGGAATATAACTCCCTGTTCTCTCTCTCTCTATTTAAAAGGTCGACTGTACGTCGCTGTTGTAATGATGTATTTTTAATGTAGCTAAATGGTGCATTTATTAGCCCATCGACCTAAGACTAAAAAGAAAAATGCTACCTTCTCATTTATCAAATGTTATCGCTGAAAATGCGCTAAAGCAATTCAAAATGAATAATTATGTATTTTTTCACAGGTGTGCAAAGATACACCTGTAAAGGTGATCAGTTTCGCTACAGTTACTGTTAGCTAATGTTCAGGTACTCCCTCTGATCTACTAATTTATTTCTTTTCGTGTTATTCGTTTTAATTTTTTCAAACTTTGGATTTATATAATACCTATATTGAGAAAAATATATCTTCACGTTGAGCTCCTGATGGTACTGACCGCAAATTGTGGCGCCGTGAGAAACTTCTTTTAACTGTGTAAATAAATGTATGCAGTGATAACAATTGTGATAACATTTTTGTTTACACTAATTTTAATTAAATACCTATATAAATTATACTTACTTGCATAGTTGAAAAAAAAGGGGATCTGCGGTGTCGTTTATAATGTGCAGCAACTTGAATATTTTGAAAGAATGAAAAACTTTGTTATGCGCATCAACGATTCGTGGTTTAAAAAATATGAAATTTTTGCATCAAATATTTTAAATGATGTTATTAACCTCTGAAAAATGAAATATAGCCCAAGACCATTAGCAGTTCCAATGGGGGTGAGGAAACTGTATGTGCCTCCATAATTGATAACAGGGGTAATGAAGTAATAAAGAAAAAAAACTTATGAACCGATTTATAATGCGCAAAAGATTTCTTATAAAATGATACAAAAACTTTCTTCCTATTATTGCGAAAAATATCCTTTTGAAGTAGGTCAGAAAACAAATTTTTTAAAAATAGATAACATTTAAATCACTAGATATTGCTACAATAAAACTTGAATATCGCCGAAATTTTTCACCAGGATTCGAGATATCTTTCCATAAATTTTGCACCATAACTAGCATACGTAGAAATGGGATCAGTTTTGTTCATATTAAGCGTCCGGAAAACGCTCGTATTTTGTTCACCAGAATAAAAGCCAGTTATTCATACTATGTTTGGAAAATTATTGTTAAATTTGATTTTCACTCATTTTTGTCGCTTTTGAAAATTTGCTTCACCACTCTTTAATAATGTATTCTTTGTTATGTTAGGTATCAATTCACCGGGAAATTTAATGTCGATTCTATCGAATTCTGTTATTGATTTCACCGTAACACCGCTAATGAAGACACGTTTAGCCCTTCTTGTTAGAAAGTTGCTAATACTCAAAGAGTTTTCTTTTTTTTGTTTAGTCATTTCGGCACACCATTTTGAATATTTTCTTGAGAAATTCCTTTTTCTGTTGTTGCATTTTTCTGATCTCTTTTTTAGAGATCTTCATTGCGGCGCGTGTTGAATAATGCTGTCGCGTTCGTTTTTGCCTACACGTTTATTCTGCTTTTATTGTTTTCAACTTCAGGAGCAGTGCAATGAATTTAAAGTTTCTTTTCCATTTAGTATTACTTGCGAGCCATTGGAAGTTGTTCTACTCGTATTGTCATTGCTTTTCAATTGATTTAGGAAAAATTGAGTAGGTATTCTTCAATTGCGTATCCCACCTTATACCTGGTCAAACTTCAAGAAATGTTGACTTTTGAGATCTGTTGTTCGTAAATAATGGTCTTGGCCACTTTTATTTTGCTTTGGAAGTACCTACATAAGTTATGATGGCTTCAGGAGCTCGCTGCATCCTTGCAACTTTTCCACCATGCAAATCATTATATGTATTTAGGTAAATGTCATCGTTCCATACCTGTTGGTGTAAGCGTACAATACTAATACATGTAACCTATTCACGAGTGTGAAATTACGAGTTGATATGATATTCTTATGCACATTACATGTAAAATATGAACGAATTCCTAATGACTGTATTTTATTAGTACGTGTATGTCTTTTTTTTTCAATATGTGGGTGCGGGGATGTTCTATCGTGTAAATTTTATATGATTGGGATATTAAGATCAATATTGTAATATAATGAAATTATAGTAATATTATAACTTTTCTTTCAATAAAGGTCATTTTAATTTTTGTCATACTGGACTTGAAAGTTTATCTTTTTTTTTTCTATTATCGTTTGTTAAAATCTCAGCATTCATGTATTTTGATAGGACACTCATAGTCGTAGAATGAGGTAATCCGCAAAGAATCTTCTGAAAAGCGAAAAGTGGTCAAGTTCGGAACAAGTCCAATGCGTACAGGTATATGAACACGCACAAAAAAATAAAGGTATGAAAATATGATATTATGATACAAGCCCACAGATCAAGTTCTTCTCATTTCCCCCTAGAACTTGAGGGTCGTTGTTAAGGAAGAAGTAAGGATTACCACGTACCAAACATTCCATTTTTGTTTGTTAATTATATCTCGTAACGTATTTCTAGTTTATTGGGATTTACAGAATATATTAATAAAAACTGCAAACGTTGTAGCTTAAATTGAAGTTGCGAAGAGATTGCGTCCTTGGATTGCGTCTTAACGAGCAGAGGTGGTGATGTTTCCATGTGGATGTTTTGAAACTCCCACATTATTATACAGGGTGTTGCGGAGAAGTTTGGTAGGGTCTTTGACTATATACTAGATGGACCGAGCTAGCAACAAGCAAATGCCAACCCAAAAACGGTGATACATTACACCTTTGACTATATACTAGATGGACCGAGTTACGTGTAGGAAAACTGCGGTGAAACATTACATGCATCTGAGTCGGAACACTCGTTGCAACTTTATATCTTGCGCATGCCTGAAGTCCTTTATCACATTCATGTTATTCTGATTTTAAGTAGTACTATCGATGTCCCCTTGCCGCACTATTAGCGGGAAATAAATTTGCGCATGCGCGTTTTGAATTTAGTCACGAGTGTTCTGAGAAAATCTGTGTAATGTATCACCGTTTTTGGGTTGGCATTTACTTGTTGAGTTGTTGCTAGCTCGGTCCATCTAGTATATAGTCAAAGCATTACACAAATTTTCTCAGAACACTCGTGACTAAATTCTAAATGCGCATGCGCAAATTTATTTCGCGCTAATAGTGCGGCAAGGGGACATCGATAGTACTGCTTAAAATCAGAATAACATGAATGTGATAAAGGACTTCAGGCATGCGCAAGATATAAAGTTGCAACGAGTGTTCCGTCTCTGATGCATATAATGTTTCACCGCAGTTTTCCTACACGTAACTCGGTCCATCTAGTATATGAAGGGCTGAGAATCAAAACTCACATTTGCCATCATAAGCGATTCTGAGAAAAACGCGAAAAACTGTTTTGGTACAGATCCCGGCCACCAGGGATGCTGCAATCGTGTCTGCATGTTAAGTAGGATCAAAAAATAGAATTCACAATATATTTTTTTTTTTAGTACCAACCATTGTCCTTTAAATTGAGAAAGAAGAATGGCAAATGTGAGTTTTGTCTCGAACTTTTTTTTCTTTTACAGCTACAGAAAATTTTATGAACAAAAGTTGTAGAAAATGAAAAAAAAAAAAAAAATTTGTCTCATAAAAATTTTTACCCACTGCATTATTCTTGAGATATAAACCATTTTCAAAAATAAACAATATACGTTTCTTACCATTTCCCATTGCGTAAAATGTAATAAAAACACGAATTGATGACAATGTATTGTAAAAATAACGAGATATGCGTTTGCATATAAATCCTAGCCCTAGTTATCACTTTGTTTGCACACATTACAAAATGTTCGTGACAAAACTCACATTTGGCAGTGGCAAATGTGAGTTTTGATTCTAACTCGTCACTTCAAGGGGGGTTTTATACCAGAAAGGGGTGGTTTGTAAAAAAAGTAATATTGTGTGTTGGTAGACGATAGAAGACTCATTCCGATTCTATGATAAAATCAATTTTTTTTTTTTTGGCAAATGTGAGCTTTGATTCTCAGCCCTTCATATAGTCAAAGGGTAGGGTTGTTTAATATTTGACTGTATCCGAATTTCGCTCGAATAAATATTGTATAGAGTATTTATGATGACTGGTCTATGTTCTAATTGGTCATACATCACGCCTGTAACAACCAATCAGCAAGTTGGAATGTGGTAAATTTGCCTCGACAAACTCGTAAAATAAAAACACAAATCAGCTGATGATTCAAATCACAAACGAATTTCAGTCGTTCACTGAAAACTGAACGATATTATTTAGGAAGGTAGAAACTTTGAGTATTAATATAGTAATATGGAGAGATAAAAGTGTAGTTCCATCTGGGTTTTGATAGATAGCGCACCGCCAACTATGAATTGTGCACTGCACTTAGTGTGCACTTGCTGGGCAGTACCAACCAGTGTTGTAGGAACAAACCCAAGAACGAGAACGAAGAACAACAGGAACAGAGAATTTTCATTGTTCCTGAGGAACAGAACCAAGAACGAGAACATAAAATTGATATGCATGAAGAACAAAGAACAGAACGAGAACAGAATATTTTCAAACTGAAAGATCAAAGAACGAAACGAGAACCAACTAATGTAAAATGCTGAGGAACGAGAACAAAAACAAGAACGGATGTAATTTTGGGTTGTTCTTCGTTCTTTTGTAAGTTAATGATTTATCACAAAATTAATAGATATCATGAGGGGAAAGAGAAAATAAAAAACTTCTAAAAGCGGACAAATGCTGCGTATACCCGTATAAATCCTTTTTTTTATTCATTTATTAATTAGCTTCAATTAATTATTTTTCAATTTCAACAGCAACATAAACTGTAAACACGTTATCAAAAAAAAAAAGAACAAAAGAAAAAGTTGAAGAACAAGAACAGAACGAAGAACGAACAAAAACGAGACCATAAAGGATTGAAAGAACAAAGAACAGAACGAGAACAACATTGTAAAGAATTAAAAGAACGAAGAACGGAACGAGAACAGTTGAAACATTGAGAATAAGAACGAGTTAGGAACAGGATCAAATGACTGGGTCTTTCCAGGAACAAGAACAGGAATAAGAACAAACATATGTTCGTTCCTACAACACTGGTACCAACACCACCTATAGTAAAAGGCCTGGGCGCAGGCAAGGCGCAGGTGTTGTGACGTCACGCTTAAGAGGCTGAAGTTGTGCGTTTTACATTGTTTCTTATGTAACTTTGCGAATTTTTTACGGCGCTCCAGGCGACGCTAGCGATTTGGAAAAAATTTTACCGTAAAAAAGAGATGATGAAGAGTATGTGAAAAAAAAATTCAGACTTATAAATGCATAAATACAGATTTTTGAAAAAAATAACAAAATCGCTATTTTGATAGGTAGAAGTCTGATTTTTTTTTTATATACTCTCCATAACGTCCTCTATGAGGTAAAATTTTTTCCGAAGCGCTAGCGCCACCCGGAACGCCGTAAAAAATTCGCAAAGTTACATAAGAAACAATGTAAAACGCGCAACTTCAGCCTCCTAGTGATGACGTCATAACTCTGCGCCCAGGCCTTTTATTATAGGAGGTGTTAGCAGTACCCGGCAGTACCGTGTAAGATTGTACTGTCTGTCAAAAATGACTTGACACTTTTTAGCAGGACAAGGATAGGCAAAAAGCGCGACAATTTTCACGATTTCATTACTTCCCAAAATGTTTTCAAATTGAAAATGCTGGCCAAATAGTCGAAGTAGTAAAGCACAAACAAGCACGGTGAATACGTTTCCAGTTAAGGTGGTGCTTCGGAAAATAAGTAGGTAAATGTGATAAAATTGATTTTAAAATAAAAAAATGAAAAAATTGGAAAAATAAATGCTTAATCGGTTGAAACAAAGTCTCTAAAATAATATATTATAATTTTAAATCATTTAGTTGCGTTACTTTTGAGAAAAATACTGCAAATGAAAATTATATCCTATTTTCATTTGCAGTATTTTTCTCAAAAGTAACGCAACTAAATGATTTAAAATTATAATATATTATTTTAGAGACTTTGTTTCAACCGATTAAGCATTTATTTTTCCAATTTTTTCATTTTTTTATTAAAAAAACAACTTTTTCGCATTTACCAACTTATTTTCCGAAGCACCGCCTTAAATTCGATGAACTGATGGGTAATAAAACATTAACCTACTTTGTAATACAATTCACATTTTGAATAACCATGCACGAATTGTTGCCTATCCTTGTCATGCTAAAAAGTGTCAAGTTATTTTTGACAGACAGTACATTGTGACCAGTGTTGTCAAAGTTCACGAAAAAAATGAACGCGTTCAGTTCACGTTCGTTGAAAAATGAACGCGTTCAGTTCACGTTCACAAGCAAATGAACGCGTTCAGTTCACGTTCACGAAAATGTTGCTCGTTTGCGAACGCGTTCACGTTCATTCTCTAAACGTTCACGATCTTTGACAAACTGCTGTTCGAAAATCGCGAAAAAAATGCGAAAACAATGGAAACCAGAAATGAGAATAGAATAATCGCACATTGACACGCAACACGACAAAAAACAAGAGCAAACTTATTCCTGTTCCTGCAATTTTGTTCTAGCTTCATAGCCCTGAAAATCTGTGGTGAACGTTCAATTTTCTGTACATGAACGCGTTCAGTTCACGTTCATTATGAAATGAACGCGTTCAGTTCACGTTCACGAAAATGTGGCTCGTTTGCGAACGCGTTCACGTTCATTCTCCAAACGTTCGTGAACTTTGACAACACTGATTGTGACGGGTTTTCAGGTTTGTTGCGTGACGTCAGAGATCAGCGGAGAAAGAGGAGTGTTGAATGAGTACCAATCAGCACTTTCCGTTTCCATCCGACCTCTAGGAAAGGGACGTTGGTGCCTTGTTGGTGCACATCAAGTGTACAATTCGCATCTGATATAGCGCCCTCTATCAGGTCCTTTGATGCGTAATGCTAAGAGTATGGCTTTTATCAGAGATGGGGCGATTCCAGTCTCAAAGGACTGCAATTCCAGAAGTTGCGATTCCATGAAAAACAGACTCCGATTCCTAAAAAAGCGATTCCTTATTTCCTTACACTAATGGATTCCGATTCATGAATCCGATTCCAGTGCGATTCTGTCGCGATTCTCTTTTTGAAAAAATTCTAGGATAGGTTACCATGTTAATGATAATTGAGGACATTTAAGGTTACAAAATAATACCCAACACTGGACCATTATACTCTTTTTGTGATTTGCCCACCTTTTATTTAATGCTTTACTTCATTTATATTTCAAAATGGGACTAATTTAACAGCTTTCAACACTAAAGGAATCGCAAGAATCGCAAAGGGAATCGCGAGCATACGATTCCATCGATTGGGACTCCGATTCCATAAAGAAGCGATTCCTTCTCATCAGGACTCAGATTCAGACTCCGATTCCGAATCCGATTCCGCGATTCCTACTCAGTGATGGGCACGCTCTGGTTGGGAGTGGAAGAGCGGTAGGAGTACTCCGCTCCAGGGTTGCGTACCGCGGTATTTTTTCCGGTCGGTATGGTACTGGTATTTGGTATCGGTATTTTTTCTGGTCGGTACGGTACTGGTATTTGGTATTTATATAATTTTCGGTCGGTATGGTACTGGTATTTGGTATTTATATAATTTTCGGTCGGTATGGTACCGGTATTTGGTATTTATATAATTTTCGGTCGGTATGGTACCGGTATTTGGTATCGGTATTTTTTCCGGTCGGTATGGTACCGGTATCGGTAAATCCCAAAAAACCGCGGTATTGGTCGGTATATACCGCGGTATCGGTACCGGTACGCAACCCTGCTCCGCTCTCGCTCCGGAGCGAGAGCGGAGCGCGCTCTTTTTTTAATACAACTACAACAACCGGAGCGCGCTCCGGAGTACTCCAGCCTGGAGCGGAAATTTAAAGAAAAGAGCGCGCTCCTCTGATAACGCTCCTCTATCATTGGAACGTTTCAATAAATGAATATTTGAATTTTTTATTTTATAATTATTATTTATTAGACTGTTTCTTTCTATACCGTGCGCGCAATTGATTTATTACACACCCGCAAAAAAAGTTACAAAAATCAATTCATGTAATTTTGAAATAACATTACAACTTGAAACTGTGGATTGATTTATAGTTCTAATCAGTTTTATAGTATTACTTGATAAGAAATTGGTGTCAAAAATAATTCTATATAGTTTTAATAAGTTTTAATATTGATTTTGAAATCATGTAAAATGCGTTTTTAGCAGATTTTTACGTTGATGTGTAAAGAATTAGTTGTGCGCACGGTATTAAATCCTCATGTTATAGGTACTCATAAATCAAGATTCACCATTTCACCAGTTCACCACTCACTAAAATTGATTAAATCGAAAAATAATTAATAAAAATAGGTTTAAATTCGACCAACATATCTATATACCAAAATTCACTTGAAAAGAGCGGCGCTCCGACCGCTCCTGACCGCTCCAGGAGCGAGAGCGGAGCGCGCTCTTTTTTTTCTCACTTGGAGCGAGAGCGGAGCGCGCTCTTTTTTTTCCGGAGCGTGCCCATCACTGGTCGTAGCGAGCAAATGTCGGGCCTACTTACAACGTTTGAATAATTTAATTTTCATATAGCGAATATATGTCGTGGCAAACAAATGACGTGGCGAACAATTGTCGTAGCGAACAAACGACGTAGCGTATAAATGTCGTAGCGAATATATAACGCCTACTATATAGCGGACAAATGTCGTAGCGAACAGATGTCGTAGCGAACAAAAATGTCTGTTTCTCGTATTTCCATACCCATGTAGTCCATGTAGGTATAACAAGTCTATGGCTAGGCACAGCCATGCAGCCATCATGTCATACACTATCCAACAATGTTTCAGCTTAAGGTTCTACCTTCTACTGGAATGAAATGAATAGTGATGGCAATAATCGATCAAATTTTTTTATCGATAATTATCGATAACTCAGAATTTTTATCAATAATGATTTTGATAAATATACTTAAGTAAGGGATGAAAACACTGCTGAAAATCACAAAAAAGAAGGAGAGAACACTGGCTTGAATACAAAAATACAAGTATTTTTATTTATTTATTTAAAGAGTTGAAGAGTTTATAATAATTCTTATTGAGATAGACAAGTCGATTCACATTTTCAGGGAGAGCCTGTTGCTTTTTTTGTCACAATGTACCTTGTGTTCAGTTATTTTTAAATTTTTTGCGATTTACTTTTGATTTCAACATTCTATAATGAAAAATATTTGACAAGACACTAAATAAAATGCTTTAAAAAAGAAACCTTTCCTAAAATCGTTATAATGCAGAGAAAAAATAATTAAAAAAAAAATCCGAGTTATCGATAACTTTATCGATAAAATGATTCTTATCGATAATCGTTAAGAACAATTTTTATCGATAATTATCGATAAGTTATCGATAGTTTACCATCACTAGAAATGAAATGTGAGAGCGAGGACTGAGGCCCGAGTAGCTAGGATTATTAATTTTCATTTTTCTCATCATTGACTTGACTGTTATATTTTCAATTTTTCGAATGATATTCGAGGTTTGAAATTGAAAATGTGTTCTTCATTACCATTTTTTGTTTTAATGCTTGAAATTTTATATTGACATTCATTCAGTTCGCCTATTAAAATGTACAAGGTCACTTTTCACGAGGTAACATTTCATTTTGCGAGCTTTGAATGTGAATGAAGTCATACTTTTTAATTCCTAAGTAAGTATTTTCTATTAAATCATCTACGTTGTGAAATTAAAAACGAAAATTTCGTTACGTTAATTTACAATTTCTTTTGTCAAGTTGGATGATATTGATTAATCATCAGTGTATTGATGTGCATTGCACGCTCTTTCAGTTTTTCACGCGTTACAAATTTAATGTACATCTTTTTTCTTCATGTGATCTGAACTGAATGATAGTAGTACTCTCATGTTGTACGCCGCTCGTCTTCTACAACATGCGGACTTTTTTCACGATAATCTGGAGAGTGTGTTGTTGAAGATTCTATGCCTAGAAGAATCTAGTTTCGATTATCATTGAGAAAGTACGATATTGAATTTTCTGATTCGTAACAAAGCTTACAGCATCATTTCAAAATTAGTTATGAGGGATATAGTAAGTAGATTGTAGCGGTGACAGGAAACAATTGTACAGATTCGGTACTGTTCATGTTCTTCATCATTTTTCCATAGTTGTGATGGTTACTGTCTTTCTTTCGCACTGCTGAATACCGTGAAGATATAGTTGTATAATTATATAGCAGTAATAGGAGTATTTTGTTTTTCTTTCTTTAGTTGTCCATTATTATTGCATTCTGTGTATGGTTTTCATTATAATTTAATTTTTTAGAGAAAAACCACGTTATTCTGTTTATACCAATGATGAAGACTGAAGACGGAGTGGATGAAATATGTGAGGCATTTAAAGATACTAGTCTGGAAGGAGGATTGCTGGATAATTCTAGTCTTGATAGTGAACAAGAATTCATTTGTTCGATTTGCAGGTGAGATGATTCTTTAAAATTGGCAGTCAAGGAAGGGCTTAGTTTGTATTAGTGGTAATCGTTAATATTTTTTTCGAAAATACGCTCAAGTGTAACACTACACGTATGTTGGAATATTAAATGTTATGCTCATTGACGAATAATTTGCTGATCAGTATAGGTAATCATTAATCAAATTTCCGAAATCCTGATGACAGGATGTGATGTTTGCTCTGGATGATTTTGCTTCATCTATTTTGTTTCCTTCGAATAAATTTCACGTTTTCAATATTTTATTATTTTTTTTTTTTTTCAGCGAATCCTACTGTAATGCATCTCCACGTGTGTTATCTTGTTTGCATGTTTTCTGTGAAAATTGTATAAACAAATGTTTGGATAATTCTACCGAACTACCCGATGAGCAAAAAGACATTCGCTGTCCTATTTGTGAACAAGTTACCATTGTAAGTTGTCATTAGGCGTATCATTTATCATATTATGTCATCAGTGAGTCTCGATTTTCAAGTTTTTATTTACTTTTCATTCAGGTGAAAGTAAGAGGAGCATCTTCTTTGCCTTGCGATTACGTGTTGATGAATGTATTCGAAATAGGGGCTATCAACTCATCATCGTTACTTTGCACGAGTTGTAAAGCCAAAGAAAAAGCCGTTGCCAGATGTGTTGACTGTCCTCATTTTTTGTGTCCGAATTGCAGCACTGCTCATCAAGTTAGTTTAGAGTTCATTCGGAATTCGTTTGCACGAAGTACAAACTATATGGAACAATCATTATGTTGGTTTGTCTTTGTTCTTTTGCCAGCAGTGTATAACACTTGAGGGCATAGTATTGCAGCCGAAAGATTCAGCTTATGTTTTCGGCCAAAGCTAGTGACCTTGAAATATTCAGCTTCGTCTTCTAGCTTATGAAGCTAGCTTTCAGCGGATAAAAGTATAAAATTAATGTGCATCTCTAAGAGTAGTAAAATTTCACGCGGAATTCAAAAATATTACCAAAATTGGCCTAAAGAGATTTAGTGATACTTGATGTAATGTATAATATGTAAAAACTGGAACAGTAGATCATTTTTATTACCAATCGACATAATTAGAATTCCTCAAGTTTTAACAAAGTATCGGAATTAAGTTTTAGAAAGAAGATTTTATCAATCGTACTTGCCTTTAGATTATACCTGGTTGTTTCTACCACTTTAACGGTTTCATTTTCGTCGACGTTCACTTCGACGAGCAAGTGACTAATACATATATTCCGTAGCGTGTCATAAACAAAAGATTGTTTTTTGTGACTCGGGCACTTCTTAGAACGGACCATTTTTTTATTTTTTCAGTTCAATATTTTAAATTTCAAACCATCTAGATCAAACTTCAACCGCGCACAAGGCATAAAACACAAAACCATCAAAATAGTAGTAAAAAAAAACCAAAAAAAAACCGATTTTTTCGGCTTTAGGCTTTTTAAACCACGATGAATTTAGCGTTCAGTTAGCTGTTAGCTACCAAATTTCTAATGAAAATTCGGCTAGCTCTCGATTCAGTTTTCGCTTTTCGCTAGCTGCAATACTGTACTTGAGAGAAAACCAGCCTCTTTAAGTGAGTCATTTCTGCTTATGCTCATTGCTTACATATTACGCGTGTACTTCTTTTAATGAGAAGCAAAAAAAAAAAAAAAAAAAAAACAACCACTGTTGTTTAATCCTGCCTGTCCTTGCTTTGCATTTCTTTCCCTCCTTTTTGAATTTTGAGAACGTTTGCTCGGCGAGAGTACCCATCGTTAGTTTGATAACATTCATCTTAATTATCGAAGAATAATACAACTTGGGAAAGAAAAGATCGAGAGTAGTATACAATCTATACACTTTTGGAAAAAATCATCATACGCGTTCAATATTCTCGTAGATATTTGATGTGTGCACGTAGTGTTTTGTAGCGTGATATCGTAATTTACTTGCTACGTTTGTTACAGTACATGAGATGTTTTGATAATCACTACGTGGTTTCGCTGGAGGAAATGAAGCAATCAAGTGAAAAAATACCTTTCCACAAACCTATTTACTGCGACCTTCATAACAAATTAATCAAATTATACTGCCTACTTGTCAGGTATGTATCATCTCTAATTTTGTGGTTCGATTTCGACAATTTTTTGTTAATTTTTTTTTTTTTTGCATTTTTCTTTTATTTGAATCTCAAACTTTTATTACTTCATTTCTGAACGATTTCTCATATTCGAATATCAGCGTACTATTTTCCTTCTGTTTCTTTTTCGACTTTCTTCAATTGATTCTGAAAAAACTCTCTTTTTGTACATTAATTTATATGTACCTATGTAATTAATGATTCCGGGTTGGTATTAAGCTATTAAGCTCCGCCTATTGTTATGCGAAAACATTTCTTTCCAGCTATATGCGTATACGCCGCAGTTGGTCACATGATATGAAATTATTCTTATGACATCATAATTATGCCTGCTCCATAGATGATATTCATCATGCAAAAATCCTTATCGAAGTTGAACATTAAATCCATTAGCAAACATAGAGGTGGGGATGAGTGGAATAAGCCAAAAACTTTCTATATGGGCATGTTTAATAATTGATGGAAAAATGAACTTTGTAGTACAATATGATACATAAAATTTACCATCATCATTGTCTGACGTCCCCGTTCAATTCACTGTGCGGAACAAAACGCCTCTGAAAGAGCTAGAATTAGAAATCAATAGAATTAAATATTTCGATAAGTCGCTCATATATTTTCTAAAAAACAATTTTATAATGGCGTTTCGATCATAAAAAAGTTAGGGAAGAAGCAAAGTTTTCTCTTATTACCATGTTTATAAATATTGATAAAAAATCAGCTGCCACATTATGATACCTGAAGTTCACAATCATCTTCGTCTGATGACTAGAAAATCATTTGATTCTCTCAATTCAATTTCCTATGACAAAAACAAAGCTTCCCTGAGGGGTGGTAAAATTAGAAATCAATGGAATTTTTGATCGGGGCAGAATTTTAAACTATATTGATTTTTGATAGGTTGCACGGTTACTTTCGAAAAATTATTTCCCAAAAAGATTCCATGGGGGGGGGGTGAGGTTCACGTCTTCATTGCTGAATTGGATTATTTCGCATTATGCAGGTATTTTTCAGCCATTTTTGAGCATTATTTGAAATTATTCTGTGTAACGAAATTCATAGCAAACCACTGTTACCCAGACATGTGACAAGTAAGAGAGCAGTTTAACAGTGAAAAAAATAAAATTGCAATAAAATTCGTTTGTGCAGTGCCTCAGCAGAAATAATCACATATTTGGAATGAAAATATGCTACTCTTCATGACCGCGTTAAGTTTGATTGACCGCTAACCAATCCACAAAAACACCAAATTTTATTAGGTTCCACCCTTCTTGTGCGAGATGAAAAAATTTGGAACAGTCTTTATTGGTTATCGCAGATTAGATTCACACTTTTCAGCTCATTTTTTTTTGGTACTCAATAAATACCAGTAGACGAACACTTCTATGTCTGTGTATTGCAGACTATAATAGATTGGTTTTTGCTAGATTTCAAAAATAACAGTATTAGCAGATTTATTTTAAATTTAGGCAACCATTCATTGCAAAAGTTCGGAAATAATTGTTATAAAATTTATTTTTGGTGCTGACACGATAACATTTTAAATTATATGTTGCAGGTAAGCGATAAAAGCACCACTACACCTTACCTTAAATTGTTAGCACACTTACTAGATCCGTTGATATTGATGAAATTTCTTTGCTTCTGTAGGAAGCAATTTGTTTCGAATGTACCATCATGATCACAAGTCTCCACTGCATGTTTTTGACAATTTGAACATCGCTGGTTCGAAAGAAAGGCAGAAAACTCGAAAATCTGGTGAACGATACAAAACTGAAATTAGAAGAATGTGTTAAGACAAACGTAGATTTGGAAAACGCGCTCAGTGAATTACAGATTCAACATGATAGTGCCAAAGATCTGATCAACGAAACTTTTCAGGTGAAGAAAATTACTATATGTCGTGATTGATTGTTATCATGATAAATTCGGCCTTATGTCATGATTTGTGTCTTTATAAGAATGCATGATCATGTAGAAAAATAGCACTTTTTTCATCAAGCATTTAAAAAATGAATTTTAGTCATGACTAAAGTATTATATGTATGTTACCGTCAATATCCGAAATCCGTGAATATGCATATTTACTGACCGCGTTTTAGTAAATATGCATACTATCTAAATCTTTTTCGAGAATACGCATATTAACCAAATTTGTTTTAGCAAATAAGGATATTTACCAACTGTTAGTAGCGAATATGCATATTCACTAAAATCTTTTTAGCAAATACCCATATCTACCAACTCATTTAGTGAGTATGGATATCTACAATATTTTTTTAGTTAATATCCATAATTACGAAAGCCTTTTTAGTTGATACCCATACTTACGAAATCTTTTTTAGGAGATATGCATATTTTCCAAAAAAATCTAGAAAATATGGATATCTGCGAAATTTTTTTAGAAAATATGCATACTTACTGTGAACTTTTAGATATACGCATATCTCCTGTTCACAATTGTTTTTGAAAATATTTTATATTTGATTTCATGAATTAATACAACGTAGAAAATAACTAACGAGACATTTTATTCCAGTAAGGACAATACTTGGCTTAATTGATTAGCAAAAAGTTAGAAAAAAACAAAATAAACAACAACATTATTTGTTTAAACAAGGCAGACTGTGATGACATCGAGAATTACAAAGAAGGCCATTTTTGCGACAATTGCATGAATTATTACCGCATTTTTTAGTGCAGTTGCACTTTTAAAACCTTGAGCAACTCCTGCGGCATGAGTTGCTGAATTTTTCAAATTACGAGTAAAATTATTATAGGTACTACTCATCTCATACAACAAATAACTCACCTCTTCAATAATGCATTCGTACTCTTCATTTGTCAAAATATTCAAACGCTGATTTTTACGGCCATTTAACTCCATCAATTTACACGTAAACAACGATTTAATGGAATTTTCCATCACGAATTTAAAATAATATACGTAAAAATAAAATATGTAATCAAAAGTTGTGTAACAAATACTTGCTAACCACTAGTGATCAATGAATACGCGAGCAATCGACTGAGGAGGTTCCATGATTCCTCTGTATTGTATCCTTATACCAGTCGACAGGTTGAAAATTGCACTCTGTGCGAGAGTCGCATAGAGTTTTAATAACGTAAAGATAATATGCATACTTACTAAACGCTTGAAAACAGTGGTTATGCGTATTTGCTGAACTGTTGTCGGAGAATATGGGTATTAACTAAATTGTGCCCGAGAATTTGCAAAACCACTAACACCTTTCGTCGTGAATATGCATATTTGCTAAACTATTGCCGTTGGTATGCATATTTACTAAAAAGTGTTGGGTAATATGCATATCATCTAAAACAGATTAGTGGATATGCGTATTTACTAAAAACATTTTAGAGAATATCCGTATTCACTGAACACTTCAGATAGTATGCATATTTCTGAAACGCCATCAGTAAATATGCATATTCACGNGTTGTTTATTCTCAAATAAAGATTTTCATATAGTAAAAATTCAATCACATTTATCAGTTAATTGAATCTCAAATGTAGAATTACTGTTGGTTTTTACGAACATGAAAAATGAGTGATTTAATTTCATTTTTCCATATTCTTTCTGTCGGAAGCATGGAAAAATTAAACATTTTATTGGATGAGTGTAAATCAGCCATCGCATTATTGAGAATTCTTGGTCTTTTTCCATTGCACATAGATTCAGTGAGTAAGTATTCGATTTTTCATTCTACAATTTTCATGCGGAAGCTTATTCATTAACGATATTCTTTCATTTACAGAAAAATTCAAGTTTAGATATGCAGTCGCTTCGCTTTTGTATTCATGTTTGTGCTATGCATTTTCCATGTTTCTTGTTATAAAACAAGTAATAAGAAGGGTCAATATAATGACTGAGGAAAACTGTGACTTCGATTGCCTAACTTTTTCTATAGGGACGTTGTTGGTTTTGGTACCAACGGCGTTAATCCCCGTAGCTTTTTGGTTCAACGCAAAGCGCACTATCTTATTTTGGGATGAATGTATAACTTACAGGTCGATTTTCAGATTTTTTAATTGATTAAAAAATATGTTCATGATTCACAAAAAGTTTCGATTATTTTAGATTCGTTATGAATCGAAGGTTGGAAAGCCGATTGAAATATCCATCAAGAGTTTTATTACCATTTTCGTGATAAGTTCAGTATGTGCAGTACCAGTAGTTACCACTATACCTTCTGCTTTTATAGCAAATTTCAATTTCATAGCTACTGCAACATACTACGTTGCGTTTAGTGATTATTTGGCCGGTGTTTCTTATTGGCTAGCTGTGTGTATGTTCTTAAAACAAACTGCAAATCACATTTTACAATTTACGAAGAAGGTATCACAATGCTATCGTATTTATTAGTATTATTTTGTGTGCATAAAAAAAACTTCATGACTACATATGCATAAAACAGGCATATTTTAAAATTCTCTCCAGAGTCCTACAAAGCCAAACTCAAGCCCACGCCATACACCCAATCCATAAATTACCTAATTGTTTTTTATTTAAATACTTAACCATAATCTATGTTTTCTCAAAAAAAAAATTTAAAAGTTTGACTCTTTTAATTTTGAAAAAACGACTGCTATAAATTTTGCTAGTCTTCATTCGACAAAAAACTTGTTAAACACAAAAAAAATGCAAATGATACCAAAATTTTTTAATTTTTGAAAAACTTATTCTCCTTTTGCATGAAGTTCTCGATAAGTTGCAGGATTGAATTTTTTTGTACCTTTCTTATGAGTGATTTGGCTACCATATTATGATACACATAGGTACATAATGAGAGGTGCATTTCCCCGGCACCCCCACTTCGGAATTTGGAAATGAAATTTAGTGCATTCGTTTGTGCTACGTTTGTGCTGGTTTGTGCCGCAAACCCCGTCCTTTGTGCTACTTTCCTTCCCGAGGTATACCCAAAACAATTTGGGGGTGCTGGGGAAACGTCCGCACCCCCACCTCCGCCGATGGGGTTCAAACATGGCGCATTCGTTTGTGCTACGTTTGTGCTGGTTTGTGCCGCAAACCCCGTCGTTTGTGCTACTCTCCTTCCCGAGGTATACCGAAAACAACTTGGGGGTGCTGGGGAAACGTCCGCACCCCCACCTCGGCCAACGGGGTTGAAACTGGGCGCAATCGTTTGTGCTACGTTTGTGCTGGTTTGTGCCACAAACCCCGTCGTTTGTGCAACTCTCCTTCCTGAGATATTCAAAAAACAAGTTGGGGGTGCTGGGGAAATGAAAATTAAAAATGTGTATAAAAGGGTTGAAAATGATTCGATTGATTTGAATTTGATGGCAATCGTTTGTGCTACGTTTGTGCTATCGGATGCACTAGTTTTTGTCTCTCTCCCCCTCCCCTTTCCCCTTTTCCACTATTTTGGGTTAAGCACATAGGGAAATAACTCAAATACATATGTTAGGAAATGTTTTATTACCGAATACAATAGGAAAGACCATCGTAAACAACGTATTAAAAATTATCACCCATCCTCTATACCCAAACCCCCCTCGAAGTAGATCACAGCTCCCCAAAATCGGTTTCTTCAATATATCTTGATAGAGTTGAATTTTAGGACTAAAATTGTTGAATTACATTTTGTTCTACATTAAATTTCTTGTACGGCGATGTACTGAATATATTTACATCATGAATAAAAGGAGAGTAGTATAGCATTTCAAGCATAGAAGGTTTAGAGTGGTACTAAATTACACCAAAGTCCAAATGCATACATGTACCGACGTATAAAACACCAAAAAAATCATACAATATCCCCAATTGATTCTGGTACCCCGAGAGCGAACATTCCTGATGTTTAAAATAAGAGGAGGTTGGTAAGACTGGTATGTACTTATTATCGCATTAGAGATGTGCACTAGGGTGGAGTGAAAAAAAAATACTCTTCAATTTTGATCAAATTTCGGGAGGTGGTTTACTTTGAGTTGAAAGTCCCCATACAAAGTTTCAGAACCCATGGATCATTTGGGGGAGATAGGGGTCCTCAAAGCAGGGTCATTTAAAAAAAGTGATTTTTCGTTTCTGTAGCCTCCGAATCGATACATAACCATAACCATACAGGGCTGGAAGGGTGCAATTTGAGTTTTTACTTCTCTCTAGCGCATCGGCAGATCGATTGGAGGCCATCTTGATCGCCCTACCTAGGGGTTGATTAGTTGCAGATTGACGATTTAAATTGCACTTTTCTAGCCCTGTGTGGTTATGGTTATGTATCGATCCGGAGATTATAGACACGAAAAAACACGATTTTTTGGAATGCAGATTGACGTTTTTTACATATAAATTTCTCAAAGATTAAAAATTGAAATTCCTTATGTTAAGATCTCAATTTCTTTCCAATTTTCAAGATCTTTTTTTTTCACTTCATCCATAATATACATATTTTGGCGATCAAAATTGAAGAGCATTGCCATATCAAATGTTAAAGCAACAACATATACATGAACAGCAGCTAATTTTTTCAAACATACAGTAACCAGACTCGCGCGTTCAGCTCCAGATAGAGATTTTATGAGGAAATAACCAACAGGAATCTTCCATCCTTCTTTAAGATTATTTAATAGAAAAACTAGAGCATTAGTTGCCTTTGGTACTTGATCTGAGAATTCGGGTATCGATGTTCTTAGCTTTTCATAGCCATATTATGATCATTTTCAACATATTCCTTAATGACTTTTATAAGAATTTACATAATCGTGATCAATAACTATCATACCATGTTGGAAGATCTTCTGGAATTGTGATTTCTTCTGTGGTTTTTTCCGTAGTGTGCTGGGTAGAGAAAACTATGGAAAATATGTTCTTAGGCGAAATGGAAGGAGTCTTTAGTATGAAGTTTTTCAACGCCTGAATTCGTTGTAAACAAATTGATAAATTTATAAGTTCAGGAAAATTATGGCTATAATCTGTTGATGTCTCTAGTGATTGCGATGGACTGTTATGGAAAAGGAAATTAGAAGCTATCACTCCTGCCATAATATCCTGGGTAAAATGTACGAAATTCTTGCCTTTATGGTTATATATTTTGACCAAAAAAAGTTTCAATTTCTTAAACTCTGGTAGTGGTAATGATTCTATGCTAGTGTGTTCTATAAACTCCATAACAAAGATCATAATTTCAAAATCTGTTGGATACCTTTTGCTTTTAGATATTTGTCTGAATTCATCTGTAATAGTGGATGAGGCCAGTGTAATTAAGCTTTTGCGTTTTGCATCAAATCGTATATTGTAAGGTTCCAACTTCGTATTTACATAACTTTCAGGATTTTCCATAAATACCTTGTAAGCATTCATGTAAGCGGATCCGAAAATAGTTTTAGTTTCCTTGGAGAGTCTAACTCATACCCACGCTGCTCAATAAGGACTTCTTTCATAAAATCCTTCAGACTTCTGTAGATTAACATACATTGGTATTGAGTAATTTGCTCATGGAATTTTGAATATAAGTTTTCCAGTTCGTAGGATTTAGACGACAATAAGTAATTTTGGGATGATAATACGAAGTTTAGGGACGACAAGTTCTGGAGTTGAAATGACATTTGTTGGTGTTGAGACGACATTTGTTGGTGTTGAGACGACATTTGTTGGTGTTGAGACGACATTTGTTGGTGCTGAGACGATACTTTAGAAAACGTAGATAATACTGAGCGATAGTTCCTCAACAACGCCCGATAGTTGTAACGGGTGGACGTGTACCACTTACGAGTTATCTTTTCTTCAGTGTGATTTATTTTGAAGAAAATCACTATAATCATCACGAACAACGATTTTACGAATATCATCATGCACGCTTATTTTGCACAGAGTTAAATTGAAATGTTTGAAGGAATTGTAGTTTGAGCGAAGGCACAGCGTTGAAAAAATTTTTAATTTTGAAAAATAGATACCTATAACAAATGACCCTTGGTGATCTTATCCATGATAACATGTATCTGATAAAGGTAGTACTTATACGGACTATCATATTAATTTTAATTATTAACTCAAAATTAATTAGCTACTTTGGAATGAATTAATGAAAATATATTTTTCACATCTGATACACATTTCAACATCTTATATTTTTGCAATAGAAAAAAAATCCTTCCATAAGGAAAAATTTTTTACAATAAGAAATAATTTCATAGTCTCAAATACTTTATACTTAAGGGTATATTTCACATACACGTGTTTTTTTTTTAGTATAACTAAGCTTTGCAGACACTCTATGTTATCTATGATATGGGTAATTCTCTGAAAATGTCCATATTTCTGTAATCGATGTTTTTTTTGAAGAATTACGCTACAATTGAATTTTTTTTTTTTTTCTATATTTATATGAGTATCTCCTCTAACTTTCCCATCGATTGAAATTGTCCTCCAGCCCCCCTAAATGGGGGTTTTTTCAACCCAAAGGTCAAAAGTTCTTAGGCCGTGGCATGTAAATGGTCACGTCTTGAATTTTCAATGTCACATAAATGATATTAAATTAATATTTTTTTGAGGAAAAACTTAGCAAAGTTGCGCAGGATAGTTGAGTGTGCAGTGATGGGCACGCTCCGGTTGGGAGCGGAAGAGCGGTCGGAGTACTCCGCTCTCGCTCCGGAGCGAGAGTGGAGCGCGCTCTTTTTTTAATACAACTACAACAACCGGAGCGCGCTCCGGAGTACTCCAGCCTGGAGCGGAAATTTAAAGAAAAGAGCGCGCTCTTCTGATAACGCTCCTCTATCATTGGAACGTTTCAATAAATGAATATTTGAATTTTTTATTTTATAATTATTATTTATTAGACTGTTTCTTTCTATACCGTGCGCGCAATTGATTTATTACACACCGGCAAAAAAAGTTACAAAAATCAATTCATGTAATTTTGAAATAACATTACAACTTGAAACTGTGGATTGATTTATAGTTCTAATCAGTTTTATAGTATTACTTGATAAGAAATTGGTGTCAAAAATAATTCTATATAGTTTTAATAAGTTTTAATATTGATTTTGAAATCATGTAAAATGCGTTTTTAGCAGATTTTTACGTTGATGTGTAAAGAATTAGTTGTGCGCACGGTATTAAATCTTCATGTTATAGGTACTCATAAATCAAGATTCACCATTTCACCAGTTCACCACTCACTAAAATTGATTAAATCGAAAAATAATTAATAAAAATAGGTTTAAATTCGACCAACATATCTACATACCAAAATTCACTTGAAAAGAGCGGCGCTCCGACCGCTCCTGACCGCTCCAGGAGCGAGAGCGGAGCGCGCTCTTTTTTTTCTCACTTGGAGCGAGAGCGGAGCGCGCTCTTTTTTTTCTCACTTGGAGCGAAGAGCGGAGCGCGCTCTTTTTTTTCCGGAGCGTGCCCATTACTGACCCTAGTGCACATCTCTAATGCGATAATAAGTACATACCAGTCTTACCAACCTCCTCTTATTTTAAACATCAGAAATGTTCGCTCTCGGGGGTACCAGAATCAATTGGGGATATTGTATGATTTTTTTGGTGTTTTATACGTCGGTACATGTATGCATTTGGACTTTGGTGTAATTTAGTACCACTCTAAACCTTCTATGCTTGAAATGCTATACTACTCTCCTTTTATTCATGTGTAAATATATTCAGTACATCGCCGTACAAGAAATTTAGTGTAGAACAAAATGTAATTCAACAATTTTAGTCCTAAAATTCAACTCTATCAAGATATATTGAAGAAACCGATTTTGGGGAGCTGTGATCTACTTCGAGGGGGGTTTGGGTATAGAGGATGGGTGATAATTTTTAATACGTTGTTTACGATGGTCTTTCCTATTGTATTCGGTAATAAAACATTTCCTAACATATGTATTTGAGTTATTTCCCTATGTGCTTAACCCGAAATAGTGGAAAAGGGGAAAGGGGAGGGGAGAGAGACAAAAATTAGTGCATCCGATAGCACAAACGTAGCACAAACGATTGCCATCAAATTCAAATCAATCGAATATTTTCAACCCTTTTATACACATTTTAATTTTCATTTCCCCAGCACCCCCAACTTGTTTTTTGAATATCTCAGGAAGGAGAGTGCACAAACGACGGGGTTTGGCACAAACCAGCACAAACGTAGCACAAACGATTGCGCCCAGTTTCAACCCCGTTGGCGAGGTGGGGGTGCGGACGTTTCCCCAGCACCCCCAAATTGTTTTGGGTATACCTCGGAAGGAGAGTAGCACAAACGACGGGGTTTGCGGCACAAACCAGCACAAACGTAGCACAAACGATTGCGCCTGTTTGAACCCCATCGGCGGAGGTGGGGGTGCGGACGTTTCCCCAGCACCCCCAAATTGTTTTGGGTATACCTCGGGAAGGAAGTAGCACAAACGACGGGGTTTGCGGCACAAACCAGCACAAACGTAGCACAAACGAATGCACTAAATTTCATTTCCAAATTCCGAAGTGGGGGTGCCAGGGAAATGCACCTCATAAAGAGAAAATTTTTAAAACAATCAAATTCAGCCAACTCTAGTACTTAGCCAACTTTTTTTTAGTCAACACTTTTCTAAGCAAAACAATAAAAAAACATTCTCATATTGTGTAAAAAACAGTATATTTTCTAATAGTAAAGATAAGGCATATACGATAGAAATTTGCAATTTGATTTATTTAGTCTTTTGAGAATTCGTTCCCACGCAAAGAAAATTTTCTTACGTGCTACGAGTTATGCGTAACAATGCAAGCTGTACTGAAGAAATTTGGAAATTCTATGGAGCTTTTCACATTCATTTATGGGTTCAGTTCAATGGTGACGATGCTAGTTTCTCTGTACGGTTTATATCGAAACTTTACACAACTGAATCAAAAAGTACGAATATTACACGTGCTAGCGGACACCTAATTTTGACTACATGGGCTGGTTTGGTGATTTATATCGTAAACGAATCATCTTATCAAGTTGTGAACACGGTAAGACTTATAAATAATACAATTATGTTCGTAGTTTCTGTTTCATTCATCTATACAGGTTTAGATAATTGAGACGCTAAATATTCTTCCCATTGCAATTTTTCATGATTCAAGTTTACTTCTGAATTCAAACAGCAAATATTCTTTTTAAATATGAATGAAATAAATAGAGAAGAAAACACCAGGTACTTACTTTATGTTTATTAAAAACAGTTATTTATTATAATTTAAAATAACTTCTTCTTTTCACTTAGATAGAGAGGTACATGGTAAATTAGATAAAGAGACTCAAAATGCATTTCAAGTCATTATGTGCTTCATACCTCAATTGACAACTGTTAACAACAAATAATATTTAAATTAATCATCTAATAGAAAGAAAGAAAATAATTCATTTTACCACATTCTGCCATACTTCTTCGACAAAATCATGATATTTTAAAGAGATACTTTAATCACATTATAAGACTGTAAAGAAATATCAATAGTATGTATTATACCTGATCCTGAGGTGCATTTCCCCGGCACCCCCACTCCAGAATTTGGAAATGAAACTTAGTGCATTTTTTTTTATGAGGAGGATTTAATTGAAGATGATTCAGACTAAAATTTCATTTAAATTTTATACACCATTAGGTAAATAATTAATTTCAACGTCAGATTCTAAATCATTTTCTGGTATATCTATATTTTCAATATCTTTTTCTATCATTCTTGATAAAACACTCCAATGAGCTATAATGTTCACCATTAATTTTTTATACTTGGTTTGCTTTGATTTAGGTAAATGTTGAATTTTATCTGTAAGTGGGTCCATTACAGTTTCATATTTTGATCTTGTATAATCAATAGGTTTTTTAAAATATGGTAAATAATTTTCAAAATCAAACTATTCTTTCTCAATAAAAGAATTTTCATAGGCTTCCATTTATATAGTAAATATTTTTAATGGAAGTGAAATAATTTTTAATTCAAATTGGCGGAAATGACATCTCCGGGAATATTATGTGTTTATCAAAAAGAGATAAGTAATTACACACGGCGGAATGAACAGTTCCGCGAGTATTGATAAGAAGTTACATAGTTTTATTATTAATTTTGCAAGTTCAAGGTTCAAATGCTCATGTAAGAGCAGTTTTACATAGAATTGTTGGTGTTGATTTTCGTTGATTTGATTTTTAAAAATCTGGGTTACCAAAAATGGTTGAATGAAGTGAAAATTTTGGTGTTGAATCATGATGAAAAATGAATATCAACATCTTTGGAATTGCTTCTTGGTTTTTTCTGGGTAATGAACTGATGAAACCTTTAATTGGTTGTTGAAGGGGTAAAAACTAATTAAATACGGTTAGGAAACCGAAATTGTTTTTATTGGTTATTTAATAATTTAATAGATGAATACAAGATAAATTCGGTTGGAGAACCGTTGAAAAAAATCTGGGTCAGGATCAGGTATAATATATACTACTAATATCATTGTTTCTCATTTTGATTAAAAAAATTACAGCAAATAAATAAGCTCGAGCAAGTCTTACATAACAATTTGAAAATTTGCACTCTCGTATAACAACGCGCAGTGTGGAAATAGGTACAGCTATTATTCAACTAATTTAAGTTTTAATTTCTTGTGTGTTATATTCAACATTACAGATAATAGAATTTTATCAAATTTTTCGCAATATCGATTCCAAACTTAGTTTTTCTGGATTTAATGAATTTTCAAGAGCATTTTCATCACGGTAAGTGACCACGTGCAATATACATTTGGCAAGAAAAGCACCATATTACATTTTACTCATGAAATAATTTTATGCATCCAGATACTAAGTGCAACCGTTACATACACGGTGATAATGTTACAAATAAGAAACGATTATCTTTTTTGGCAAAAACAAGCATCCACAGTCAATTCCTGTTTTGTATCAAATCGTACAAATTAATATGACGATCACTCTAATGTATTATACATGGATACAATATGTAACAAAGATAATGATAACAATAAATAACGCTTTGTGACATTTCGAACATTTTCTTAATCTCGCAACTGGCGAAAATCAGATCACTGAAAATGAAATGACTACGACAATTAAATGGAATGTGTACGGAAAAAAGTCATTCGCGACAAATATCAAATGTACTTATTGTTTATGTAAAAGAAAAATATATAATGATTTTTAAAAATTCGTTCCAAAAAAATAGGTCCGTTGAGTAACATTTAACATAAGGATAACATATTTTATTCGACGTGAAGAGAAATCATAGAACAAATTTTTTATGGCACTTTGAACTCATATATTAGAACTCAGATATTCACAGATTTAAAATACCAAAAATATATTTCTCATATAAAACTTGAAAATATAACTATGGTTAAAAAATATTAAAAAAATTATTCTACATAATCATGAAATGAATTATCCAAATTTGAATCAACTAAATGAGAATGAAATTCTTTTTTTTCACTATACATCATGTAGTTGGAATGCAATTTATTCGCGTTAATGTGTGTTAATACAATTTAAAATTTTATAATTCTCAAGTAATACTCTGAAATTCATTTCGATATAAGAAAAGATTGTAATGCATTACTGGGTAATTAATACATACGTTTATATCATAGATATTTGTTAGTAGAGATTTTTGAAGGAAATCCATTCAAAGTATATCAATGAATATTCTGTGTACAAGTATTAATAAAATGTATCATTTAATATTAAGTTAGAATTAATCACGAGGTAGTTTCATTGGATTTCGTAACAGCATCTTTGACAGCTTGTACAGAACCATACTGATTAGAAATAGCTAACAATTCTCTCAAACCCTAGAAGAACAATTAACATATTAATAAAGAACAATGTTACAAAAATTTAAGGTAATTTTTATACTATACTTGATTTTCTGTTTTAAGCCTAGAAATTATCTCTTCCAAGTGTACTTCTTTTTCTTCTACAAAACTAACAGCTTGTATCATTACTGTAGCCATTTCTTTGATTTTTTCTGCTTGAGCTTCAATAATCTGTAATTTCATATCAATTTTAATTTCATGTTCTAAAATAAAATTCATTTTTACATGAAATATAATGATATTCACCTTATTTTGATGTTCGCTACATAATTGTCTAAAATCTACTTTATTGGCTGCAATTAATTGGGCAGTATGAGACCTATATTTTGACATGATGAGCTCAACAGCATTCTGGTAATCTTGCAGAGCAACTTTCAATTCCCTATTTTCTATTTGCAATTCTCTTAACTGACGACTTTCTTGCTGCAATCCAGCTATTATTTCGCCATGTGGGCCTTGTCTAGCATTTTCATTGAGTTCAGCGAGGTCATCGGCGTACTGAAGTGAAATTAAGGAAGTTTGTTATTCATAAATACTAAAACAATTCACCTACATATTACAAACGAACTTACGTGTTTCATGGCATCTATCTGTTTATAAACGGATTGCGTTTGGGATAAAAGCACATCAGCTGCTGTATCATGTTCTTTCAGTCTGTCCGATAATTTTTTGGCGTCCATCAAAATTTGTTGAATTGTCAACGACATTTTTTCTATAAAGGTCAAGTTTGTTAGAATTCGTAAAAAGATTCATGCAGTATGTTACAATGAGAAAATCTCATTTAATTTAATAGATGAAGAAGAATGCAAACTACTTACTTGTTAAAAGTCTTCGTGATTTATAATAAATAATATAAATTGGATTTTAAAGTTTATAGGGAACATTCGATGGAAATTTTTCAATTTTTTTTCATCTTATCTACGCAACAAATATTTGTTAAAATCTTTGACTATTAATTGTTTAGCTTACTGATAAGCTCCGAATGAGTTCGACGCAGACAGGTGAAAACAAATTTAGAACCATTTAGCGCCACTAGGTGACGTTTTCATACGATTTTATTTTAGTTTTTTTTTTTCGTCGATGCCTTACGATGTCGCGAAGAATGAAAATTGAAGAACGGAAACAAATAAATAACAAATTTCAATGTTTTTCCACAGAAAATGGATTAGCTTTCATTTTAGTCCGAATAATGAAGCAAATTAAAAACACTAAGAATCCATCATGCCGTTATGTAGATAAAACTAGACAGCATTCTTGAGACGCTGTATCAGAATGAGATTATTAATAAATACAAAAACATATTTCAGATGTATAATTTCTGATTCGTGAAATATACATAATTATCGACACGCACGGCTAATTAAAATAAGAACGCATTTCGTTCGTAAAATTTTTCTTATTTTTGGATAATACAACCTCATACATAAAGAAACAATCATAAAACTAAAATTTATCAATTTTAATTATTCACAATAAAACATAAAAACATCACATTCAACATGAGAATTTTTAATTGTATTTAATTTCAAACCCAATTCATCGGCCTTGCGCACTTTAGTACTATTGAGGTTCTAGCTCTACAGTAAATAACAATAAGGTTAGTGAATCTTGCATACCCAACGTGGTTGTTAACATAAAATTCACGAGCGCTTAGCATTGAAAGTACCCTAATTTAATTACTCGGTACACAAGATTAATAATAATATGAGTGAAAATAAATTCCTACACATATACCTAAAAATTATCTGGTTTAAAAACAAATTAATACCAACTGAGTAAAATACTAATTTCATTATTAAAATAATGAACTCCAAAAGTTCATCTACATAGTTATTATATTGCACATTTAATTTAAAAAATTACTTCCTTAAGTTTAATAATATGTAAGAAATCATGTAAACTTGATGTACATTTTCAACTGACAAACACGAGGTGAAATCGTGATGATAGATGAAATAAAAATATAATATGAGTACATTCAGGACAGCACAGTACGCAGCAGTACTTTTCTCGAATAAATAACGTAAAAAAGAAATGATTATTTATCCCAAGTAAAAGCATGTTGGTGAAGGCCGTCCTATTTTGGGTATAACCATTTACAGCTAACACGTTTTAATGCTCTTCTAAGAATTAATCCGGGATATCGAGTATTTCGGTCACAAATGAAGAGATCAATTCTGGCTCATGATGACTGTGTGAGGTACAAAATTGGTGATTAAGTAATTGTTGGTAATTGGGTCGACGGGTATAATCTTTTTGTAAACTGGAAGACATCATAAATGAAAAGAAATCGTTGAATATTTCAAAAATTAAAAATAATAATTTTTTTTACCATTGAAAAACGAAGTCTTCGAAATAAGATGTAAATCTCCCAGGTGGCAGACTTGGCGGATCATCTTTAACAACTTGTTTTAATTGCTCAAAAGGTGTGCCCCATGTATCGTACGGAAATCTTCCGATTGCTAATTCCAGCAAAGAGATTCCCAAACTCCATACATCGCTTCGAATATCATAGTTGGCGGGATTTCCAGACGGATCTATCCTCTCTGGCTAATAAGGTGAAACAAAATGTTTGCATATATATATAATAATTTAGGGAAATTAAACTCATTATACTCACAGCCATATAAGGTTTACATCCTGCATCGATAGTTTTAGCAACAGAGTCCACTAAATACCCGGAAATACCGAAATCACACATTTTCACGTCGCCATTTCGACTAATAAGAATATTGGACGGTTTTACATCACGATGAATGACGTGTAAATTAGAGTGCAAATAATGTAGCGCATTTACAACCTTGAAAAGAATATAATATATTTGTATGAAATTACTTGAGTAGATAGGCTTTCTACTAAACCATTATTAGTCACTTACCGCTACGGTAATTACACCTAGAATACTTTCTGGGATTTGGCGATTATTTTTATAAACCTTATCATAAAATTTATCCAACGACATATCCATCACTTCCATACAAATCCAAACGTCGCCTTCGCGAAATAAAGCTCCATAAAATTGAACAGTATGTGGACAATCGGAGGATCGCATTGAAATATCCAAATCCATCAGTAACCTTTTTTGTTCAATCGAATTTACAGTTGCTGCAATTCTCTGTGAAAATTTAAATAAAATTAACTGGAAAAAATCTTTTAAAAACCAATTAAAAGCTATAATATTTACTTTTACAGCCATCACGGTACCGGACCGAATATGTCTCATTTTTTCTACAACTCCGTAAGCTCCTCTACCCAAATCACAAATCTTTTCTAAATCATCTGCTTCAATGATGAAAGTTTGATCACCTATCGTTATGGTAGTTTTCCTATCTAGATTCCGTGGTATGACCCTGCGAAAAATATTATTAGAAATGCTTAGAGCAATTCTCAAATGAAACTTCACATTTACTTACATCACAGGCACTTCAGTAGGAACTGTAATTTTTAAACTAGGAGGTTTGCGAATTCTACGAGGTCCTACAATGTTTTACATAAAAAAAAAAACAATGAATACGGATGATAAAAAAAAATAGTAATAATTTTTTAAAATTAGTACACAATTACCTGACATCGTAGAGTTCAAATTTTTACGCAAGATGAAGTTTTCTTGATAAACTGAGAAGATGAAGAAATTTTATCTGTCGTCTAATATAAACATACATAAAAAAGAAAATAAGCAATAACGTCGAAAAATTGAATCAATTTGTTTTTTAGATGAAAACGAAAAACACCGAAAACAATTCAATTTCAGCATAAGGGCAAACATAATACTTTTTTTGGGGAAATGAAGGAGATAAAATTCATATTGATGGACGAGAATCGTCTCAATAAATACAAAGTTTTTGATTGTTTGATTCTATCAAAAATGGTGACTCCAAAATTATAATTATTTTCCTTTATCATCTTACCTTGGTTGAATTGAATTCAATAATCAATTTGAAAAACACATTTCGTTGGAATTTCACAAAAGCTAAAAAAATAAACAAATTATTATAACGCGCAGCTCGCAGCGTTACATATCTTCACCTAATACTCAAATTTTACTTCACATGTTTTAATTTACGATTGTTTTTAAATTGAATAATATTTTTGTTCAAGTGCGAAGCAAGAATTATCAATATTTATGATAAAATCGAATTCTACTGACAAACGAGCCTGTCAGCCTGAACTAAGAATGCATTCCCAGCATTCAGCACGCGTTTTTAATGAAATGCTATGGTGCGCACACCAATGAGCAAACTCGAGCATGAACTTGTTGACCCTGAAAATGAAAATACCATTATTTTTCTAATGAATTTTAAGGCTGATAAATTTATTTCAACTACATTACAATTTATATGCATTTGAAAAAATCGATTTTAAATAATCGAAAAAGAGATTTTTTCGCTAACTGTACCCGAATCACTTGAACGCATGGTATAGTCAAAGGTTGGAAACGATGGATTATAAGATCCCTGGTATTAACCCTGAAAATACTATGTTGGAGTATTGATACACCTTCAGCAAAAACAATTTCAGCGATTTTGTCGCTTTTACATGCATGGATGCAACGAATTATGAAGAAACACTCAACAGAAACAGCAATACTTATTTCAGATGAAACACATCTCAGCTACATGCTACATCACGTTTGTAGGTCAACGTCAGCGATCAAGAATCATTTCATTACAAATGAACTAAGCTAAGATGATAAAAAAAAAAAAGTAAAAATCTGATCATTTTAATGTGACGAATTCATGCGGAAACACTTTGTTCACTCATCGTCATCTCCTTAATGACCATTATTTCATTACAATAGAGCATCGATTTGATTTTCATTATAACTAGGAACGAAGATAAAATAAATATGTAAATTGGTATGTATTCATACTGTTTGAATAACGAAATGGGTTTTTTCAGAAAACTGGCATATTTCAGTAAAAAAAATTTGGAAGAATATGACCTCTTTTTCATCATGAAATGTTTGGAAACCTAAAGTTTTTTCTTTTTTTTTCGAACTGTATCGTTTCATGATAAAATCAAAATAAATTTTCGGAAATTTTCAACATCAATACGCAAATACAGATGCTCGCTTAACAAATACCCTTCAATTACATCAACATGAGAGCACGACGAAAGATTCGTTCAAAATCTCATTTGATTGTGCTAAAATGTTGAATATCTATTGTCATATTAATCAAAATCATTTCGCAATTTACATACAAAATTTATTAACTTTTTTTTTTATAAAACAAAAATCACATTTTCACATTCACATTTGAGCTCGCTCAACGTAATGAAGAACAATTAAATAAATATACAACGAAATATATACAAAAATTAAAAGCACATATGCTACAATAAATGATTAGAACTAGATTTGGTCCGTCTGAAGACAGTATCGTATTGTATGTGCTGAGTCATGAGAGCGGTTAGCACAAATTCCGCACTATAAGCGCCTGAAAATGAAAGAAAATTTTAAACACCTGTATTGATATGAACGAAAATTCTTCTTATTCACCATTCTCACTTACCACAATCGCTCTGAATTAAATCCGCAACAAGATGTAAATCTCCGGAGCAGGTGATTGGTAAATATGTTCTCGGCTTCATTTCTTGAATGTTTTTCAATGAGCGACGTTGTTTTTCGACAGTACCTCCGGCACATTCGATCATCTCTCTTAAAGCAGAAGCCGCAGGAACTACGCCGGGTGTGATATAGAAAATTTTACCTTTGAATAACTGATTTCTCTCTTTCGATTGTAATATTTTGCTCACATTACATTTAACCGAACTACCTTCTACCTCTACTTCTTCTATAGTATACGGAGCTTCATCTGCAATATTAAAGATGTCGTAAACAAGATGTACAAATACGGAACTGATACAACCAAGCGTTAAGTTTATTTACCTAAGAATGTGTTGTGGTTGTATGAATCTTTAAGCCAATTAACATTTACTATATGTTTACACGTAGAAATACAACATAACAGTTTATAGGTTCTAACAGGTTTATTCATAACTAAATGAGTAGCATCTCGACATGATTTAGCTAATTCACCACCTAACTGTTTCACCATCTGCGAAATAAAAATAGAATGTAAACGATCATTAATGCAAAAACATTACAAATTACCGAGCCGATATAAAATGTTTAAAAATTTATACCTTCTGTTCTGCTATTGGATTAACAAAACCGGAAAATAATACTAATGGACGAGATTCAATAGGAGGAGGATTAGGATTAGTGACCGCTATATCATTCAAAAGAGCTTCGGAATTTTCCTGATCCATATCCATAATACCAGACGTACTAGGCCTCGAACGTTTTCGTTTATTGATATGAGACGCAGAACCAGATGCTACTTTTTCGATTAATTCCTGCGGAACTTGTATTGGCATTTTCCAAGGTACTACGAAATGTAAAAGAAAATTGTTAAATTCAGTTCAAAAGGAAATAGTTGGTATTCATTTTTTTCCATACATACCCATCAAATGCATTATTAATACGTATTCAATTTTAAAAGGATTTCCCATATTAAACTGTTGAAATTTCGGTAAATCCGGTTGATAAATGCAAGAAAAGTGGCCAAAAATTATTTCATTTAACCACTGTACATTAACAACTGGTTTTCCCAGATCGCGTGCTTTTTTAACTTTTTTACCTTCGGGGCTGAAAACAAAATCGCGTATATTAAGACAAACCATCATCAAATTTTGCAACAAAATATTCGATTTTATGTATTAACACCCTTACCGTCGACATATTAAAAAATGATTATCACTAGAAAAATAAGTAGTAACTTTGGCACCGGTAAGCTCAATCATATACTTCACACGATTTCGTTCGTCTCCTTTGAATCCAGTCAGAGACATCATAAATTGCCTGCAGGGTCTTTCGTCACTAAACCCAAAAAATGAAACGATTAGCGAATCAACATTGCATATAATCCGAAACCCACTCTCGTCTATCGTTAAAAAAGAGGTGATGGTTGCACCCAATAGATATACAAATTTTGCGATGTGATCGATAGAGAATGATCTCCAAAGTCAGAAATCTTTTTCAAGTAACGCTTTTACTAAGAATTAAACAGAAGACAAATATTCTACCTAAATGGTACAGGAACATGCATGGCGAAAAATGGTGGAACTAGTTGTTGCTTCTGTAAAATATCACTCAACCAATCAGCGGTAACGCATCTTTTACCATCCCGTAGACCCTGAAAATTTAGCAAATTGTAAATTACTCTTTTTCGGCCGATTAAAACTTATTGATTGGGATTTTCAATTACCTGCTGCACCAGAGGATGTTTTTGAGTTTGACATAATATATGCGTTAACTTCATACAATACGCCGGTTCCACTTCGCCACCAGCATCTTCAATGATCGTCCGCCATTTGGCAACTTGATGGCAGTGCTCGGGATGTTTGTCGTACTCGACGATTAAAAATATACAACCCAATAAACATTTATCCGGCGGCACTGAAATCAATGAAACTCGATGAAACGAATGGTAAATTAAATAAAAAAAATGAAAACTCCATTATAGACTACCTTGCAGATTGGGAGCATGCCCGTAAAATCTAGCCTGAGGAACGACATTTTGATTAGCTACTTGACCAGCGGCACATTTCGCTAAAGCTGCGGCTACTCGATTAGCCGAATGACTTAATGACGGTTTAACAACGTTTATGGCACGTCCGCCACGTCCCACCGACGTCGGGCTGGTATTCTGCGTGTTATTGGTCACATTATTCAAAACGGTTCTCTGCTACGATAATTACACGCGAATTAATACGTCGATCTAAATTTCGTATATTTCTTTCAACACTAATAATTCACCTGATATTGCGGTTGCGTGCTTCCAGTAGGGGTTGGTGGAGGAGGCGGTGGAGGCGGTTGAATTCTTTGCGCGGCGTGATGTTGAGCTGTCATCATTCGTAGTTGGCCAGCCGCACTAATCTCTTGCTGAGTGGCAATTATCGGCTGAAAATATTGTAATTAAACGTATTATACGAATATTTTATCTTATACGTATATCTTAAGGCTATACTCTTTGTTTACATTTTGACAAGAAGAGGTTCGTTTTGAAGTTCAACTTCAATCGGTTATTTCTTCCTGAAAACGCGATATAATTTATTCCGACCAGTTTTATTTTATTTATTAATCTTTTAAAAAGACCTGACTTTTGAGATATTTTCGAATATTTCCTTTCCTTCTGATTTAAGAAGAGTTAAGTGAGTGAGAATTCGCGAGATATGGCAAAATTTTAAACGTTAATCACTCGTTTTAGAAATGACATATCGAAAATTTCTCGAAATACAAGTCTTAATATAATTCTAAAGAAGGTATTTAAAAAAAGAAATTGGAAAAAAGTTGAATTTTCATCAAGAAAAAACTGATTAAAAATTTGGAAATTTTTGTTGAAATTGGTCGAAATCGTTCGATGTATTCAGATCTTGAACGATCATTAAAATCGCACAAGTTCGTTCAAAAACGTCTCATCAAAATGTAAACATGAAGTATCCACTTGAATAAAACAAATACATACTTGAGAGGTTGAAACGGTAGTTTGTTGGTTCGGTGGCGGGACACCATTTTGTAATCTTATGCTCAACATATTGGCGAGCGCAGTTTTCGTCTTAGGATTAACTACCAAATGTTGTTGCTGTTGTTGTTGTTGCAAATTCACTTGCTGAATTTGCCCGTTATTAATCTATTAAAAAACCATTAAAACATAAGATGTTGTTGGTTCATTTAAAAAAAAGGTAAGGTTTATTCAGACTAGCAGGTCATATTGTCCACCACTTTTACAGTCTTTTAAAATTAAAAAATAAATTTCAAATATAAATTAAATAAAATTTTATTCCAAACCGGTTCGAAACCAACACTTATTCTTTCGAAAATTACTAGTGAGAGTGGAAACTTTTCTGCTCTAGTATCATGAGCCCATAATTACCAAATCTGAGCTACTTGGGTCTTTCTCAACTCTGATCATTCGCCATTTGTTGTGGAGATATGAGAGATTCAGGAAATTCCCCTCGAAAGGACATCATAAGAATATCATCAACCGAACTCAATTTCTGGACAACCCAAAATGAAGTTGAAATTTTGTTTTATAAGTTTAGAAATTTCACAAAAAAAGAATTTTCGGATAATCGAAATTCTTTACCTTCCAAAGTCATATTCGTCATCCAGAGACTGACAGAAATTTTAGTCATCAATCTAAATTGTTTTTGATTTTTTTTTTTTTCAAAAAGCACTGATTTTGATCATTTTCAAAAATGGACGAAAAATTAAAACATCTATAGGGAGTCATTTTGAAGGAAAATGTGACTTTTTATGAAGCACTGTGAGAAAAAAATCGAACATATTTTCCCACTTCATTTCGAGAAGCCTAAATTAAGCCTATGTGCATACGACTAATACATTCGCTCGTCTGTCGTTCATTTTTGAAAATGATCAAAGGGCATAGGAGGATAAGAATGGCGAATCTGGCCCTGAGCCCAATTTCTATGAAACTTGGGTGGTAGGCAGGTAGATACACTTTAGAAACTTCCATGGCCAAATCTTGAAACCCCGCCCCCTCGTTTTGAGAAATTAATTTTTAACCGAAAAACCAATTCGAATTTTCATTCATGCAATAGTTGACTGATTTTATTGAAAATTTAGTATGTTGCACTGTTCCATTGGGGGTCTCTTGGAAAAAATCAGTAACCCCAACCATGATTTTACCCCCACCAAAGACCGTTTTTCAGCTTTTTTTAACCATGATAACGCTTTGGCACAATTATGAAATCGATATTTTTAGATGCCACCTAGACCCCCGAACCAAGTGGAATTTTTTTGGACTTTTCACTCGGGTACGCCATGTTGAAAAGTGGCTAAAACTGATCATTGTTTCAAAAAAATATCACTAAATCTGATTGCGTGAAAGAAAAATTCGAATTGGTTTCTCAATTAAAAATTAATTTCTTAAAAACAAGGGAGGCGGAGGTTTGAAACTTTGGCCATGGACGTTTCTTAAGGGTACCTACCTATCTACCTATCAGCCAAGTTTAATCGAAATTGGGCTCCGGGCCAGATTCGCCATTCTTATCGTCCTATGTTATTTGGTGCTTTTTAAAACAAAATTCGAAAAGGGTTTAGACTTCCTGAATTAAAAAAAGAATTAACTGAACGAACGTTCGTTTTTTGGAAAATTCCAAAATTTTTAAGATTTCAATTTCATTCAGGGAGGGGTAAAAATTTAGTCAGAAAGCTGGAATTCGTATGACTTCCTTTTAAAGTCACTCAGCAACTATTGCGACCAGCCGTTTCAATTATCGTAAAGAAACGAAATTCGGCCCATCCTACGAGCAAAGCTAGAAAGGTTATGCACGAATTCTTCAAAAATCTATAATGTTGCAGAAATTCTGCGCCTTATAAACTATAATAGGTCAAATATTATTCTACGTAAACGACAGAGTTTCAAAGGGTAGAATTAACTATAATACAAAAATACTTCCTAAGCGCATAAAGAAGATTTATACATTTTCATGTTTAGGCCTCGGATTTGCATGCACTAAGAATCATGAAAATATGTATTTATGAATGTGAAATATGCATTTATATATTTAAAATATGTGCATAAAACAGCGAGAATATGCCCTAAAAACCATCTGAATATGCTCTAAAAATTTGAGAAGTTTTGTATATTTGGCTCATTTCACTCGCTGAAAAAAAATGTATAAAAAAATGTATAGTGCATCTATATAAAAACTCTGGTCTTTTCCATCTTAACGCGATCTGGAAAATATTAATTTATGATGAAGGAAAAACAGTAGTGTATTGTACTGAATGGTTTTTTTACCTTTTTTTTTTTATATTGATTTTTCTTGATCTGCAAAATACGATTCTAAGATGAATTGAAAGTATTAGTATATTGGGTATTTTTTTTTTTAATTCAACTTCAAAACTAAATAAATTTTTAAAGCAGGAAAATCACTGAAATATGTGATAAAATGCGATAAAAAGCATAAAAAAGTTGACCAAAAATTCCAAAACATACAAAAATATGCATTAAAAACTTCATATTTCGGTATTAGGAGGTCATGAAACGTGAAAAAATGACCCAACGCTTCTGGAAAAAAACCTTTGCCATAAAATTGGGGCCCTCTTTATGTGTATATTGAAAATGTCAACGTTATACACCTATGAACGTGTATGTCCCGATTCACACGACTTTGTACCATATTACAGCATTTGTGGCAAAGATTCGAAAATCTGGCCAAGTTTTAAAAAGTCCATCAAAAAGACCATATATGCGCTTGGATAGGAGCAGGTTAACCAACTACAAATCGCCCGCCGTAAAGTAATGAAGTCTTCTCCTCCACCTAACCCCTCCTACCCAAATCAGGTAGGCTAAAATGGTTGTGGTTTGTGTTAAAAACTCAGCTAAAAATTAGCTATACTAACATCAACTTCCATAGGAATTTGTGAAGTTGGCGTTTGCGGTGGAGCTGGCGATGAGGCCAAAACTGGAGTTAACGGCTGACTAGAAGGTTGAACTTGATTTGGCGTTTGCGGAGACGAGGTTGGAATCGCGTTTAACGCAACTTGACCGATGGTCTGACCTTGCGGAGTAGTCGGAATCTGAAACCAAGAGAAATTATGAAAATTCCAGAAGAAAGAAACAGCTTACGATTTATGCCACTGTGAATGAAAATACAGCTCACTTGATTTTGCACATTATTAGCTAAAGTAGCCTGCTGCTGGAAATTAGTCTGCTGTTGTTGTTGTTGCAGCTGTTGCTGTAACTGTTGTTTCTGACTGTCTTGCAAAATCTGCAATCTTTGGAACTGCTGTCTCTGCTGTAGCTGAGCTAATTGTTGTTGCGTAACCTGATGATCTGAGCAACCGAATCAATTAATCATCGACATATACTTCGATCAATAAGATTTCACAACTATATT
Organism: Phenacoccus solenopsis; assembly: GCA_009761765.1. Taxonomy (NCBI): domain Eukaryota; kingdom Metazoa; phylum Arthropoda; class Insecta; order Hemiptera; family Pseudococcidae; genus Phenacoccus; species Phenacoccus solenopsis. Next base: position 43,966,624 of record CM019755.1, read on the forward strand.
TACTTTGATCAGGCCGTCTTTGCCACACGGTAACGGAACCACCACCCGAAGCATTTGGTAAAATAGCAGCGTTTATAAGCTGCTGCGAGGGAGAATGCATGACATTTTGTTGACCTTGTTGTTGCTGAGTTTGTTGACCCGCCTGTTGTTGCAACTGTTGTTGCTGGACGGGAATCTGCTGCACGATATTACCTTTGACAGTAGTCAGAACTGGGCTCCTAACCACATTCTGTTGATGACCTTGCTGAAGTAATAACTGCAAAAACATACTAGTAATACCATACCGAATCGCATATCGATAACATAGATCATTATGTTTACCTGTTGATGTTTGATTTGATTCTGATGCGTTTGTAGCCATTGCAACTGTTGTTGTTGCGTTAAGCCAGGTGGTATCATTTGAGGCGATATAGTTCGAATTACGGTTTGCGTTCCTGGCCTTACGATACTAGCCCCCGTTACGATAGATTGCGTAAGTTGCCTCTGTGAAAACATATTACAGTCAATAATGCTGCGAACGAAAAAAAAATTGTTACATCGTTCAAAAACACGTACTTGCTGAATTTGACCTTGTTGCATTTGATTATTATTCTGTTGCTGCTGCTGTTGTTGCAGCTGTTGTTGAATTAATTGTTTCTGGTATTTCAGTTTATTTATAAAAGCAATACGATCAGCCTGCGACATGGATTGTAATTGTTGATGAGTTTTCGCATCCATATGAATTTCTTCTGCACCAGAATTCTAGAAAAAATGTTTACATAACATTTCCTAATCAGAATTTTCAAATGATTATTTTGTGAATTTTTCAAAGAAAATTAACAAATAATTCAAAGGTAGCCTACTACATACAATGAAAATGATATTTGTCTAAAACTTTCATATTGATGGCAGTTCCTGATAGGTACCTAGCTACCTACCAGTACAATATGGTGTTTAAATTATTAACTGATTTTTTCCATACTTAGCAAATCCAAACACCTATAAAACGATATGTCACATGCCTGTACTTAAATTCCCATTTTTTTTTTTTAAATCTCTTGGCATTATACCCTTCAAAAGGGCAGCCTCTATTTTGAAAATATTGCAATTCAAAACACATCACATTGTTTTATATGATGTTTTTCGAATCTTTGAAATAAGACCTCAATACTTTTCAAGTGGAGAAAGTTGAGCTTTTTATGCCAAAAGTACGACTTACAATTTTCAGAAGTTTTATAAATTCGTAAGAATTCAATTCGGATAGGTTAGTTTATCTCTAGATGAATTCGTTTGCTTTCTACAAGAGCTGAAAATTGGTGATTTGTTGCAAAAACTGAAAAATGTCAAAAATTAAGAGGCCCTTTTCTTTCCTCTAGGGCTCTGGTAAGGAACTGATGGTAGTTTTCTAACACTTATTGGTAAAAAAAAGAGCCAAATCAAAGACTATAAGGTAAAATACCGGATTGAATTGACATGAAATGACCCTTCATGTTTTATGACTTTGAAATCGATTTTTTAAATTAAAAGGAGCTCTGTAGACCGTCATTCATGAGAGAAAACAGCGAAAAAAAGTATTTACTGTTTTCAACGTGTATTATAATTTTGAGAATTTTGAAATTTTTTTTGCATTAAAGATAATAGATTTTATTTCTCTTCATTTTTCGCTTTACTTGTTACTCCACACAATGATTTCTATATGGGTTAAATCCTCCGACTATTTTTATAATCTGAACCTAGCTATTCCCATTAGCCGCTGTATAAAGTTGAAAGGAACAACATTATCCGAAAAAAACATCGAAAAATAAGCCGATATGAGCGTAATACACATTAGCGAATAGCTTGACAACTGCGCTTTGCACAAAGTAAGAATGAGAACTACCTTACCGCCTTATCATTTCAGTGATCTTGGAGGAATCGTTTAACATTGTTAGCTCACTCCATAATATATAGTCAAAGTGAGTCAAAGACTAAATCTATGGTGCTCAATTATAAGGGATCTAGAAAAATGCTCAAAATTATAACACACTAAACATATAATTTTTTTCCTCAACGTTTTTCTCCGAGAATAACTGTCTCAATTTCAAGGTCAACTAAGACGGTTGATAGTTGCGAAATGACTCCAAAAATAAGCCCAAAATATTTCAGCCCTTCAAGTTGATATAATTTTATACCCTACATAATTTGGTCAAAAAAATTGGTTTTCGAAAATCTGAAACCTTTTTTGTCCAAGACTTCAGAAAAATAATTACTTACTTATTTTTTCAATATTCAGGGGCTTTCAAACTATTGCAATATTTATGTGAAAAACTTTCATCTCCTATATTTTTTGCATTATATTCGATAGAATTCATAAGTTGATAATCAATTACTATAACATCAAAAATATGTTTGATTTCACACTCTTTAAGACTACAGAAAAAAGTTACAATGAATTCTGAATTTTCATTTGTTCTCAAAACAGCAGATATTCGGCTTACAAATATTACCTCTCTACGTATTTATCAACCTAAATGAAAATTAAAGGAGCTTAATGATTTATAATAATTAGATTTTGATAGCATAGGCATAGCTGGAAAAAACATTTCAAAAAACTCCTAAATCCATATCTTTAGTTACAATCAGCCATTCCTAGCTATCAATTTCTGAAGTTGCGTTTTTACATAAATTGCTATACATCACGACTTCACTATGGTATTCGTAAATCAAATGACTGCTGTTTTGATGAAAATTTCAGCCAATAGTATTCTAAGTTCTAAGAATACTAAATTTGAATAATGGACTCAAACCTTATCTTATATATTTTTTTTCTTTTTTATTCAGCAAAAAGCTTTACTTACGGGAACTTGCTGCGTCCAAATTATACCATGTCTTTCCTGCCTAATTTGAACATGTTGCAACTGTTGCTGTCCCAATTGCTGCTGGTTTTGTTGAGATTGCTGTTGTTGCTGCACTTGTATCAATTGTTGCTGTATGATTTTCTGCCCCGCTTGAGGTATCTGTTGCTGCTGCTGTTGAGAGATAGTTTGTTGTAAAAATTGTTGCGTTTGTTGAGACTGCTGGACTATGCCCTGTTGTCCAGGCTGCTGTGGTTGCTGTTGCATTATTTGTTGTTGCATTTGTTGAGGTTGACCAGGTGTATTCTGTTGTTGTTGTTGTTGTTGTACAATTTGTTGTTGGATTTGTTTTTGTTGTATTTGTTGCTGTTGTTGTAACAGGAGTAAATGCTGTTGAGGTTGTTGCTGTTGTTGTTGTTGTTGTTGTTGCTGCTGCTGCTGCCAATTAGGCGACGATGATAAAGTAAACTGATGATTACTTACTTGAATTTGATGCTGAGGAGATTGCGAGTTTTGTTGTTGCACCTATGTTAACATATAAGTAAATTAATAAATGAATGAACGAATGAACGAATAAATAAATATAAATAAATAAATGAATAAATAAATAAATACAATTAAGTGTTTAGTACAGAAATGAAAAAACCTTAAAACACATAAAAATTATCTTACAATATTGCTAGGTCTCCAATGAGTGGATGTAACACCTCCCTGCGTAACCAATTGTTGCTGCAACAAAATTCTTTGTTGTTGATGCGGCGCAGTACGTTTTTGCAAAATTAACGCCTGTGGTTGCTGATGCATCATCGAATTACTCTGATTACCTTGNAAAGTCTATGAGCGTAATACACATTAGCGAATAGCTTGACAACTGCGCTTTGCACAAAGTAAGAATGAGAACTACCTTACCGCCTTATCATTTCAGTGATCTTGGAGGAATCGTTTAACATTGTTAGCTCACTCCATAATATATAGTCAAAGTGAGTCAAAGACTAAATCTATGGTGCTCAATTATAAGGGATCTAGAAAAATGCTCAAAATTATAACACACTAAACATATAATTTTTTTCCTCAACGTTTTTTTCCGAGAATAACTGTCTCAATTTCAAGGTCAACAAAGACGGTTGATAGTTGCGAAATGACTCCAAAAATAAGCCCAAAATATTTCAGCCCTTCAAGTTGATATTATTTTATACCCTACATAATTTGGTCAAACAAATTGGTTTTCGAAAATTTGAAACCTTTTTTGTCCAAGACTTCAGAAAAATAATTACTTACTTATTTTTTCAATACTCAGGGGCTTTCAAACTATTGCAATATTTATGTGAAAAACTTTCATCTCCTGTATTTTTTGCATTATATTCGATAGAATTCATAAGTTGATAATCAATTACTATAACATCAAAAATATGTTTGATTTCACACTCTTTAAGACTACAGAAAAAAGTTACAATGAATTCTGAATTTTCATTTGTTCTCAAAACAGCAGATATTCGGCTTACAAATATTACCTCTACGGATTTATCAACCTAAATGAAAATTAAAGGAGCTTAATGATTTATAATAATTAGATTTTGATAGCATAAGCATAGCTGGAAAAAACATTTCAAAAAACTCCTAAATCCATATCTTTAGTTACAATCAGCCATTCCTAGCTATCAATTTCTGAAGTTGCGTTTTTACATAAATTGCTATACATCACGACTTCACTATGGTATTCGTAAATCAAATGACTGCTGTTTTGATGAAAATTTCAGCCAATAGTATTCTAAGTTCTAAGAATACTAAATTTGAATAATGGACTCAAACCTTATCTTATATATTTTTTTTCTTTTTTATTCAGCAAAAAGCTTTACTTACGGGAACTTGCTGCGTCCAAATTATACCATGTCTTTCCTGCCTAATTTGAACATGTTGCAACTGTTGCTGTCCCAATTGCTGCTGGTTTTGTTGAGATTGCTGTTGTTGCTGTACTTGTATCAATTGTTGCTGTATGATTTTCTGCCCCGCTTGAGGTATCTGTTGCTGCTGCTGTTGAGAGATAGTTTGTTGTAAAAATTGTTGCGTTTGTTGAGACTGCTGGACTATGCCCTGTTGTCCAGGCTGCTGTGGTTGCTGTTGCATTATTTGTTGTTGCATTTGTTGAGGTTGACCAGATGTATTCTGTTGTTGTTGTTGTTGTTGTTGTTGTACAATTTGTTGTTGGATTTGTTTTTGTTGTATTTGTTGCTGTTGTTGTAACAGGAGTAAATGCTGTTGAGGTTGTTGCTGTTGTTGTTGTTGTTGTTGTTGTTGTTGCTGCTGCTGCTGCTGCCAATTAGACGACGATGATAAAGTAAACTGATGATTACTTACTTGAATTTGATGCTGAGGAGATTGCGAGTTTTGTTGTTGCACCTATGTTAACATATAAGTAAATTAATAAATGAATGAACGAATGAACGAATAAATAAATAAATAAATAAATAAATAAATAAATACAATTAAGTGTTTAGTACAGAAATGAAAAAACCTTAAAACACATAAAAATTATCTTACAATATTGCTAGGTCTCCAATGAGTGGATGTAACACCTCCCTGCGTAACCAATTGTTGCTGCAACAAAATTCTTTGTTGTTGATGCGGCGCAGTACGTTTCTGCAAAATTAACGCCTGTGGTTGCTGATGCATCATCGAATTACTCTGATTACCTTGTTGGCCTGGTATCAATAACTGTGGCTGAATAAATTGCACTTTATTAGAGGCTTGGTTGCTATTTGATAGCGTAGTAAGTTGATTAGTCAGGCTTTGCGAAGACGAATGAAGGAACTGCGACATTCCTGCGGACTGAGACTGATTCGATATCGTAACGCCGGTCTGTGTTGATGGCGAAGTTGAAGTCAACATCTGCATCGTAGAAGTAGGTAACATAGATGACGAAACTGTTGAGACAGACGTTCCCGTTTGCATCTGAGAGGACTGCGTAGGCGTTAAAGATTGTATCTGCAAAATCTGATTGGCTTGCTGTTGATGTACTTGCACTCCAGAAATATGCAGTAATTGCTGAGGCTGACTTCGAGCTATCTGAGAAACCGTAATACCGGACGCAGTTTTCGATAGCGACATACTTGATTGCACACTCGTAGGCTGCACAAAATGATTACTCAGTTTGAACCAAATCATTTTTCTAGATTTTTAATGATCAAAATTTATAATAACATACTTGTGAAATTTGTTGAGATTCTGATGTATTTGTTGCTTCATTCGTAGATCCAAGCTGATTCCATGGTAACCTCTGTTTCAACTGTTCCAAATCACCATTATCTTTTACATCGAGGGATGATTGTATAGTTGAATCAACATCCTCGAAACCGGTAATATGTGCTACATAACATGCAATCGTTTCAACATACGATAATTTATAGACTAATTTCTTCAGTGAATAAACCAACTTACTGATCGAAGAAGGAGATGAAGCTTTGGGAAAGATCAAAAGTCTGGGGTGATATAACGATTCATTACATATGGTTTTACTTCGAACACTATCAGTCAACCAATCCGGAGAAACTATTTTAATACTATTATTCGCCTTATTCAAAGCATATTCGTATTTGGCCTAAAATTTCATCAATATAATAACAAATTTATTCATTGGTATAACTTCAACTACTACACATATTTATATGTCACATACCTGTTCCGGTTTCGCGGTAATCAAATGGGTAGTATTCTTATTCAAAGTAAGAGTACAAGTTCCACCGTTGAAAGTAACAAGAGCCCAAAGCTTCTTACAATCAGTCTGGCTGACTTGCGATAAGCAAACGGATACTCCACTGAATAAACATTGGTCGGCAGCCGAAAAAGCTTTGGTACTAATATAAAGTTAAGGAAAATCGGTACAGCGACAGAAAATTTATCCAGCAAATAGAAACCTCGAAAATATATTCATGAAAAGGATACGGTAACAATTTGTTGCAATAAACAGACATAGATACCCAGTCTTGAATAATGGCGGGAACTTCGTACAGATCTCTGGCATCGGTGACATCGTTATCGGAATAATTATCTCCCAGGATACAATGGGTGACAAAGTCTGAGAAATAATTGGTGCCTTCTGCGCCACCTTCCTTTAACGCTTTTATCACCTAGGGGAACACAGAAAGATAATCGTTATCGTTATCTTAAGGGTAAAGATTATCGAATGAAAAGTGCTGAAATATGAGTGTATATTTTTTTGTATACTTCATGAAGACTCAATGAAAAGTTGGAAACGAATATAAATTTAAAATGATATTGATGAAGCAGCTTGAAAGTTTATCATAGCCAAGTAATAAATCTAAACTGTATTTTTAAGCGCTAACCTCTTCTCTAACAGTCCCGCTGAGATAAAATTTTACTGAAGAGAATAGGTTCTGAATTGATGCGGCGGATTTGGATGAATCTCCACTTTCCATTGCTTATCTTCATGAATGCTATAAGGGAAAGCACAGAGAAAACACCGACTTGAACGTAACGCGCATACTTCGTAGAATATCAACTTCTCATTTCGATACATCAAGTCATATTAACAATTAGAAAAGCGTATTCAACGACAAATTAAATGTAAAAATTAAACTGAAAATTCGATTATATTTATACAACTAAATTCTTAAGCTCAGTTAGAAAAAACAATAAAAACGGAAAACTGGAAATGGAAAAGGCTCCATTTTTTTTGAAAAAGATAAGCTCAAGATTACTTACGATGACGTCAAGTAATTGGATTTCAACTCTAGGCAGTAATCTATCAAGTGAAGGTAGAATCGAGCCGCCATTTTGGAGAGTTTGTTTATCAGCCCATTAATTATATGTACAGGGCAAGGCAGTATAAACCAGTGTTGTAGGAACGAACATGCGTCTGTTCTTGTTCCTGTTCCCGTTCCTGGAAAGACCCAGTCATTTGATCCTGTTCCTGACTCGTTCTTATTCTCAATGCTTCAACTGTTCTCGCTTTGTTCTTCGTTCCTTCAATTCTTTACAATCTTGTTCTCGTTCTGTTCTTCGTTCTTTCCATCCTTTATGGTCTCGTTCTCGTTCGTTCTTCGTTCTGTTCTTGTTCTCCAATTTTTTAAACGTGTTTATCAATTATTGCTGTGTTTTTTGTTGCTGAAATTGAAAATTAATGAATGGAAGCAAATTAATAAAAAAAAACCTAATTATATGGGTATAAGTAGATCTTGCACACTTTTTTAAGTTTTTTATTCTTTCTTCCACCTCATGATTTCTATTGTTGATGAGTGCTGCTACCTATAGTACGCATCTCATCACTAATGTCCACCCTACTCGTTTTCACCAGGTCTTAGTAGAAGACCTGGTATCTCTATGTACTTTTACACGCTAGCGTTTCTCGCCGTTCAGAGGTTCAACGGATCAGCCAGATTGATTTTAATGGTTGACAAATCAACCTCGTGGTTTCTTTGTTTTTCTCGCTTTTGCAAACGCTGATCTATATTGGTAATGTGTGTACATTAACATCAACCATTAAAATTCTTTCAGCGAAGCGTACTAATTTTAGTATTTTTGCTTTATTTTGCTAATACTTAAAACTTCCAAAGTGGTAAGCGTTTGATTAATACTTTTTCGAATAGTGATTGTTCTTGGTTTCCTGTCTCATTGTGCACATCATTATGGCGCCAACGACTCGAAATAATGGTACTGCTGGTACTAGCTCACAAAGCAATGACTTGAACACTAATGAACAGAACCCAGAGTTGAGTGAATTGGTACAAGCACAGGTGAAGAAACAGCTGGAGCAAATACTTAAAAATATGCCACAATTTTCAAGTTCTGCCGAGCATCAGCAATGGATTGAAGCAGATAAGGCGTATGTAACCCCTCCATTTGCTATACGTGCTATTGCAGATCATGAGAAGCTCCATGGTACAAAGAATTTCAAGAGCTGGAAAATGATGATTGAATTGGACTTGAAGGCTCTTAATTTATATCCTTTTGTCACATCAAAATGTGGTGAAGAGGTAAGAGTTTCTCCCAGCCGAAGAGTTGTTTTAGATGCGCAAGCATTGCAGTATGTTAAAGCATCAGTAGATAAATCCATAAGCTACAGACTGAGTGATATATGTACAGCCTTTGATGCGGTGGAATCACTTACAAAAATGTTCGGTAATAACAAAACTCAGAATTATATAGATCTTCATAATCGTTTCATGAGATTACGATTCAAACCAAATTTCGAGCCAAACAGATTTATTGGAGATTTCGAGCAGCTGATAAAAGATTATTCTGAGATGGGAACGACATTTCCTGAAGATTTCATTGTTACAATTTTATTACAAAAAATAGAAGGTATACATGATCCTAAATCTCCATATTTCTCATTTTTTCAAACAATAGCTTCATTACCAGCAGAGAACCAGAATCTGGAATACATTAAACAGCGGTTTATAACAGTAGCAATGAACTCCAATTCAACTACTCAAGGTGATAAAAACTCTATGAAACGTGTTGGTATTACTGGAGCTAAGAATGAAAGTTATATTAAACGGCCACGACTGAACCAATCTCCAACTCCAAACACTAATGAATCATACAAGGCAAAACCAATGAAAACAAAGTATACTGATACTCAATTAGAAAAACTCAAAACAATGTCGAAAGAAGAAAAGAAGTCGATACAATGCAAGAAATGTGGTGAATATTTCCACGGTAAAACGGAGTGTCCAAACCCAGGTCGAATGTGTTTCGCTTGTTTTAAGTATGGGCATGAGAAGAAGGAATGCAAGTTTAATAAAACAAAAGGTAAAATTGTAGATTTAACTTTATTTTATAAAAATAACCTATTTGATAAAACATATATTTTCATTGTGGATTCTGCAGCCACGCACCATATCATAAGCGATAAAAATATTTTATTTAATTATAATGAATTTAACGTACCGCAGAAAATATCAACTGCTGATAAAAATAATGTGAATTTTGTATCATATGGTAAGGGTTCTCTACCAATTTTAATAACATTTGGAAAAAGTACTAAAACTATTATAAATTTAAATAATGTACAATATGTACCCAATTTAGATGATAATATTCTCAGTGTATCTTCCTTTAACGTAGAATTTGGAACCTATTTTGTGTTATATCCAAAAACTGGGCATTTATTATGTCGTAAAATTGGCCGCAAAATAGCAGCCATAGAACAATATAATGGAATTTATAAAATGAGGGTAACAATCATTGAAAATGGTGAATCTAGAATCGATGATTTTAATAATGAAACGTCAAAGATAAATTATACGACTCAAAAACTGACAAAAGACTGTTGTATTTTTGAGGAAAATAATATTAATATCTCTTGTGCTAAAACGTCAATACTTAAACGTAATAATACCCGAAAATTAAAACGTAAATTGACACCTGGTCAATTAAAGTTGCTTAGGCAGGAAGGGGAATTGTGGCACCGACGCATGGGTCATATTTCTTCCCCAATAGTAAATCGTTTAGAAAATGTTGTGATAGGTACTGGTGAACTAGCATGTGATTCAACAGTATCTACATGTGAGATTTGTTCAAAAGCAAAATTGACTAGAAAAGCCTTTAATAAAAATAGAGAACGTGCTACAAGACCATGTGAAAGGGTGCACACAGACCTTATGGGACCTATTACTCCCCCTACTTTTGTAAAGAAAAACAATTATATTCTCTGTGTGACGGATGATTATACGCGGTACACACAAACGTTTGTAGTAAAAACAAAAACCGGTTTGGAAATAGCGGCATGTATAGACGAAGCTCTTCGTTTTTTACAGGCACGCTATCCAGGTACTGGTCAGTTTGATGTATTGCGCTGCGATAATGGCAGTGAATTCATTTGTTCTGATACAGAAAAAGTCTTACAAAAATATGGAATTGTTCTTGATGAATCGGAACCTTTTTGCCATGAGCATAATGGGTTGTCCGAGAGAATAAACTTGACAATTCAACAAAGGGCAAGAGCTCTCTTATACGAGTCTGGTTTCCCTGCTAATATGGGGATTAGCAGTGCATACTGCGTGTTATATTTACAATAGGACGCCACATTCTAGTTTAGATTTTGTGACTCCTTATGAAAAACTCTATGAAAAACTACCTGATATTACAAATATGCGAATATTTGGAGCACGTGCGTATGTCTTGAATGAAAATATTCCTAAAGGGCAAAAATTCGCTTCTCGCTCAAATACATATTATGTGGTTGGGTTCACAAAGACAGGTTATGAACTATTTGATCCCAAAACACATAAGATTATCAACTCATGTAATGTAAAAATCGACGAAACAAAATTATATAAACACGATTACCCTTTATCAAATATAAATCACGAATCATTTACAATAAATAATTCTCTCGTATCACATGATAATTTCAAGCAAAATAACCAATTGAATGAAATTCGGAGTACATCAAATATTAATACTTCTCCTAACCATAATTCAGTGTCAATACACACTACTAACAAAAATATAAATATTTGTGAAAATGAAAATACTGAATCTGAAATAATAAATCGTAATTATGAATCAAGTTCTGAAAATGAATCAATTTATGAATTAGAAATTGATGATGACTGGGATGATGAGTCAGATAATATTCCATTACAAGTGAAATATTGCTACTCTAATCCTAAAGCATTAATAACATTAGACGAGAAACCTATCTCATATAAAGAAGCCATGTCAGAGGAAAATGTAGGTATATGGGGTTTACCTATACAAAATGAGTTGAATGCATTAACAAAACACAACGTATTTCAGTTAGTAAAACGGGAAAAAGGTATGAAAGTTGTACCAGTACAGTGGGTGTTTACAATCAAAGATGATGGCACACCTAAGGCACGTGTGGTAGTAGTAGGTTGTAAAGATACGGAGAAATATCTCCCCGAGGATACTGCATCTCCTACACCCTCTACCACAACAATACGGTGGTTATTCTCTGTAGCAATACAACACGGATGGGAAATGACACAATATGATATTAAAAATGCATTTTTGCACAGTAACATAGATCGCTTAAAATATGTAAGTATACCAAAGGGACTAGAAGGTGATACCAAAAAGTTTGTGTGTCGTTTAAATAAAGCTTTATATGGATTACCTAATGCTCCTAAATGTTGGTATGAAACGTTCAACAGTTTTGTAATTTCAATTGGATTCATTAGGAGTGAACGAGAGCCATGTATTTATCATATGAAAACTGTGAGTGGTATTATTCTCTTGTTAGTATATGTTGATGATTACATTATTACAGGGGATGATACTGATGGTATTGAAAAAGTTACTGATAAATTAAAATGTAAATTTGACACAAAAACTTTAGGTAAACCAAAAAGATTTTTGGGTATTCAAATAGATTGGAGAGAAGACGGAAAGTCTGTGTTTCTTCATCAAACTCATTATGTAGAAGTCATGTTAAAGGCATTTGGGATATGGGAATGTAAACCTGCACCTATTCCAATGTTGCCATTCACTGTACATAAGAACATCAAAACGTCAAATAATATACAAAAGAAAAGTTACTCATATAAACAAGCTATAGGTGCAAATCTATATCTTGCCAATAATACACGCCCTGACATCGCATTTGCGACAAACTACCTAGCAAGATTCCAATCAAACCCATTAGAGGAGCATTGGAATTTATTAGAATATATACTTCGGTACTTAAAAGGTACATCAAGTATGGGTCTTTTGTATAAACAAAATGCTAAAAATAATATAGATAACCAGTTAAATGCATATGTAGATGCAGATTTTGCTGGAGATAAACAGTCGCGAAAATCAACCACAGGTTATATTATTCGCTCATATGGAAATGTGGTAGGATGGTGTTCCCGCCTACAAAAGAGTATAGCCGAAAGTTCAGCCGAGGCTGAATTTATGGCTATTTGTGATGTAGCACATGACATCTTGTTCTTAGCGCGCCTATATGAAGAGATAATTGGGCCCATTACGTACCCAATTACTCTGTTCGATGATAGCACTTCAGCTATGAGTATGTGCTCCAACTCGACTAAAAAGGGTCGCGTTAAACATATTGAATTAAAATTTTTAAAAGTACGTGAATATTATAGAAATAATATCCTGAAAAACACAAAAGTAAATTCTAAACAAAACGAACAAGTAGCAGATTTTCTAACTAAACCATTAATAGAAAAATATTTTAAGATACTAAGATCTCATGTTATGCATATATAAATATAAAATGTTTGCTGAAATCATCTCCTAAGAGAGTGGTTGATAAGCATAATACTTATGGTGTAGACAGTACTGTAACATGTAAATATAATTCTTGTATATAAATGTTGTGAATAATTCAGTCATATTTTTTTTTCTCCTTACAGGCAATACTGGGTGATAGTTATAATACAATACTGAAACGTTGTCGAAATGAATAGTGCTGTCTCATAATTCAATGTACATGAATAGTTTCCAAAAAAAAAAGAAAAAAAAAAGTCCCTTTTTCATTTTTTTTTTCTAGAGATACACGTAAGCTGTCGTGGTTGTGCATTTTTTTTTTGTCTTTATTCTTATTACTCGTTTTTTTTTTTCCTCTTTCTTTTTTTTTTTTCTTTCAATTTGCTCATATTTGTTTATATATCGATTCCCAATAATATGCATTTTATTTTCTAGCTTTATATAACTCTACTGTTCTTACATATGCAAAGAAGAAACTATGTTTTCTGGGTTGCATGTATTGTAAACTTGTATTCAATAATGATGTAAATTTTGTGATGCCTATTTAGATTCGACACTACTTCTAAGAATACAATAAAATAACTGTAATTTCTATTATTAATGTGTTGATCAAATTTATTATTGGTAAATGCTATGTGTAGAGAAGAATTTTCTTGTTCTGTGTTACACTAGGCAGTTACATACAAGGTCATACTCATATTAAAACGTAGGACTGTGTATAGAAGAAACCAACATATTTGTTTCTGTGATACACAAATCCAAAATACTAAGTTGCTTACTGTTAATGTATGGAGGCTGTAGTGCACGACAGTTCACCAGAATTCGTTGACAGTAATCACAGGTACTTGACTTGAAGTTTTGGGAAGGGGTAATACCCCCTTACTTCAGTGTAATATTGTGAAAACTCGTCAGTGTGGGAAGGGGTGTTGATGAGTGCTGCTACCTATAGTACGCATCTCATCACTAATGTCCACCCTACTCGTTTTCACCAGGTCTTAGTAGAAGACCTGGTATCTCTATGTACTTTTACACGCTAGCGTTTCTCGCCGTTCAGAGGTTCAACGGATCAGCCAGATTGATTTTAATGGTTGACAAATCAACCTCGTGGTTTCTTTGTTTTTCTCGCTTTTGCAAACGCTGATCTATATTGGTAATGTGTGTACATTAACATCTATTAATTTTATGAGAACCATGAACTTTCAAAGGAACGAAGAACAACCAAAAATTACATCGTTCTTGTTCTTGTACTCGTTCCTCAACGTTGTACATTAGTTGGTTCTCGTTTCGTTCTTCAATCTTTCAGTTTGAAAATATTCTGTTCTCGTTCTGTTCTTTGTTCTTTAAGCATATCAGTTTTATGTTTTTGTTCTTGGTCCTGTTCCTCAGGAACAATAAAAATTCTCCGTTCTTGTTGTTCTTGGTTCTCGTTCTAGGGTTTGTTCCTACAACACTGGTATAAACACGACGCTAAGGCCCCACTAAAGTAATAGGCCTTAGGCCCCACTGCTCTGAAGGGTCCCAATGGAAATTAGAAAAAAATTTTCAAAATCTAGAAGATGTCTTACCATGAAGAAAATAAATTTAAAAAGTCTTCTTTTTCAGGGCCTTCCTTTCATATAAAAATTATGAGAAATGTATGTTAATGTTACACATACAAAGTACACGATAATAATTGATGTAAAATCTTAAAAATGTATTTTTCAACATAGATAAACATTTCAAAAATTTTCATGAATTTAATGTCTTGTTGCAGTAGGAGTGTGAGCGTGTGACATCTCAAAAAACTACCAAACCAAAAGTAATTCGCGTTGCGAACGAACCTATTTGAACATACTTGAATTTCATTGGTGGCTCTTTTGTGCTGGCGATCCGTTCGTTGCTTAGTTTGAGTTTGATTCAGTTTTATGATAAAACTTCGAGATGAAGCGAGAAGCTACTTATCACTAAAAAAAATTGAAATAAATGCAAGATTATTAGTGAAAGCTTTAATAAAATTGAAATTACTCGTATTTCATAATCATATAAACGATTTAGCAGTCCTTCTACTCATTAAATTGCTCCCTTCTTCGTGTCCGTCATTCATCTCTATTGAAGTATTTTGAATTCAGGAAACCGGCCATAAAGAATTTGAATATAATTTCTCAAACACTATGGCGGCAGCTTTTGAAGGTAAATTTATTTTACGAACAATACTGCAAGTTGGTAAATTTTTTAGGTTTAAGCATAATTGTTCATCTCTTTGCTGTTAACAGAAATGGGAGTTTTGCCGGAAATCGGAAAAGCTGTTGAAGAAATGGAGTGGACGTATGTACTACTCAGCTAAATTTTCGTGTTTGGTTTTCCAATTTTATTTCATATATGAATTCTCTTTCAGATTACCCACTGATGTCCAAGCTGAAGCAATTCCTCTCATTCTTGGTGGCGGTGATGTTCTTATGGCTGCCGAAACAGGCAGTGGTAAAACCGGAGCTTTTTGTTTACCTATTATGCAGATTGTGTGGGAAACGCTGAAAGATTTTGAAAGCGGAAAGAGTCAAAAAGTAGTTACTACTCAAGCTTGTACGTTTATTTACACGTATATAAGTTATTTTTCATTGGAGAAAATTTCGACGCATTTGAACATATTTATTTTAATTTCTGAAGCTCCTCAATGGTTATTGAATCTTTGGGATCGTGGCTCTGCGATGGCTATCACACCAGATGGTTTACGATGCCAGTCTAGAGAACAGAAAGAATGGCATGGCTGTCGGGCCAATAAAGGAGTACATACTTCGGGTAAATATTACTACGAAGCTACTGTAACCGACGAAGGACTTTGTAGAGTTGGTTGGTCGACACCAATGGTAGTGAAACTAGATGAAGTGATGAGGATTAATTCTGAGACTACATTACGTTTATTCTCAACAGGCATCTTTAGATTTGGGAACCGATAAATTCGGTTTTGGTTTCGGTGGTACAGGTAAAAAGTCCCATAACAGGCAATTTGACGATTATGGAGAAGCTTTCGGAATGCATGATGTAATTGGGTGTCATATTAATTTGGATGACTGGACAGTTTCTTTCTCCAAAAATGGTGTTGATTTAGGACAAGCTTTTGTAATCGGTCAGCATCTTCGTAAATCTGCATTTTTTCCTGCTGTAGTATTAAAGGTAATTCAAAATCACTGTGTGAATTTTTCTCCTATTTTCGTATAATACAAAATGATTATTCGTTATAGAATGCCGAAATGTCTTTTAATTTTGGAGCACAGCCTTTCAAACACACACCTACAAAAGGATATATAGCCGTTTGTCAAGCGCCAAAGAACTGTGTTAAAAACTCTGAGGTAACTGCGGGTAATCAAGCTGGTGGACAAACAAAAATTAATAACGCCCCTCAAGCTATTATCATTGAAGTAAGTGTGGTGTTAATAAAAAAAAAAATCTATTCGTTCTTAGTCAATAATTTGGTATTTATTGTATTAGCCATCCAGGGAGCTAGCGGAACAAACCTACAACCAAATTATTAAATTCAAAAAATATCTGGAATCACCACATATTCAAGAACTATTGGTCATCGGAGGTGTAAATATTAAAGAACAGATGGCCGCTTTATCAGCCGGTGTCAGTATCTTTGTAGTATGAAAAAAAAGAATTAATTTAATTTATTTTTTAAATATGAAAAATTTACTCAGGTCGATATCGTGGTTGGTACCCCGGGTCGTTTGGAAGATTTAATCACATCCGGTCATCTCTCTTTAACCCATTGTCGATTTTTTGTATTGGACGAAGCTGATGGATTGCTAAAACAAGGTTACGGGGATTTGATTGATCGTCTTCATAAACAGATTCCTAAAATCACCTCAGATGGTAAACGATTACAAATGATTGTATGTTCAGCCACCTTACACGCATTCGAAGTTAAGAAAATGGCGGTAAGTCAATTTTTCAGGTGTAGATGATGACAAAGTAAAGGTTATTAATTCGTGTAAATGCGTAGGAGCGTTTGATGCATTTTCCTACTTGGGTGGATTTAAAAGGAGAAGATGCAGTACCAGAAACTGTTCACCATGTTGTTGTTAAAGTTGATCCTCAAAAAGATAAATCATGGCAAACACTTAGACAACATGTACTTACAGATGGTGTACATGCTAGAGATGACGTAAGGCCGAATAATCTCACGCCTGGTATGAATATTAAAATACGTTTTTGAATTTGTGTACAAAATGCAGTTCATTTAATATTACCTTTTCCTCTCACAGAAACCTTATCCGAAGCTGTAAAAATGCTTAAAGGAGAATATTGCGTAAAAGCAATTAATAAACTGAAAATGGATAGAGCAATAATTTTCTGCCGTACAAAATTGGACTGTGATAATTTAGAAAAATATTTTAATACATTAGGTACCCTTTTTCTTACTTGGTTTTTTCAGTTCTCATAATTTCGACATGTTGCATTACCGATATTTTGTATAATGCGTAGGAGGTGGCGCTAATAATCCTAAAAATCCATACAGCTGTGTATGTTTACACGGTGATCGTAAACCGTTCGAACGAAAAGCCAATCTTGAGAAATTCAAGGATCAACGAGCTAAATTTTTAATCTGTACTGATGTGGCAGCTCGTGGTATAGATATTGGTGGATTGCCATTTAGTGAGTATTCTAAAGTCTAATATCTTTCAACTGAGTTTTTAACTTGAAAATGAAAGCTATTACAGCCTACCTGATTTGGGAAGGAAGGGTTGGCGGTAGGGGAGGTTGGGTTCTTTAAATCTTTGCGTTCTACACCATTTATATTACTCTGGCAAATGTTCATTTTATTGGTACCTATGTCTCAAAATGGCGGATCGTTCAAATTTTGAGGAAGGTTTGAGAGAAGACAAATGACTCGAAATTCTTATTTTTAATTTTATATAAAAAAATGATTCAGCCTTCTAAAAGGCTTTTTGAGGAAGTTTTGAGTCATGAAATATTTTGAATCTATTTATACCTTCTCACCAAATCCATCTACAAAGGTCCAACTTTGTGTGTGGGGTTAGTTTGAGACCAGAGTATGAGTTTGAAGTTTGGTAAAAATGATCCAAGATGGCGGATTGTGAAAAATTGAGGAGAGCATTTGGAGCCTCGAATTACTAAAAATGTGATTAATAAACCTGAACAAGCTACAATTGAAAATTCAGCTCCAGTATTGCGGCATGGCTGCTTTTTTTTCAATTGAATATTGTAGATGTACATTACATTTTTTTATAGTGATTAACGTCACCCTCCCCGATGAAAAATCCAATTACGTGCATCGAATCGGACGTGTAGGTCGTGCTGAACGTATGGGATTAGCTGTATCGCTTGTTTCCTCCGTCCCCGAAAAAGTTTGGTTTCACGGCGAATGGTGTCCAAGCCGCGGCAGAAACTGTATGAATTCTAATCTCACCAATCAAGGGGGCTGTTGTATTTGGTACAACGAACCTAGAGTAAGTTGCTCAAAATTCCAAATTGTTTTCAGTCAGAAATGCATTTGAATAATTTCATTTCGTAATTTCAGTTTTTAGCCGAAATCGAGGATCATTTAAATGTTACAATTCAACAAGTCGAACCGGATTTCGACATTCCAGTCGACGAATTTGATGGCAAAGTAGTGTATGGTCAAAAGAGGGTTAATATGGGTAAGCTATAAGAATTCTGTAACTTCTTCATTTCTAAAATTCATTTCACTTAGTTGCAGTTTTTGTTTGCAGGAAGTGGCTATGAAACTCATGTAGCTCAAATGGCACCAACAGTTAAACAACTA
The DNA here is from genome assembly GCA_009761765.1 of Phenacoccus solenopsis. Taxonomy (NCBI): domain Eukaryota; kingdom Metazoa; phylum Arthropoda; class Insecta; order Hemiptera; family Pseudococcidae; genus Phenacoccus; species Phenacoccus solenopsis. The sequence goes on from CM019755.1 coordinate 43,985,404, forward strand.
GCAGAATTAGAAAGTAAAGTCCAACTTTCGTATCTCAAAAGACATATAGCTAAGGGTGTGAAATAAAGAGATTCTGTATTTTCATAAAAAATTTATTGTTAATCTTTTTCACTATTAAAAAAGTCAAATACATATATAAATAAGTCCACTTTTGAAGTCGTTTTTACAATTCAATAGTTATGTTTATGATTCTCTTATTTTAAAAATTTGTAAGATAAATTATTCAGGAACTAATAAATTGAGATTTGGTTTTTCAGAAAATGAATCTATAAATTTCACTTCATCTCCTCGTATACTTAGATTGGAAGCAGAATTACACACTTTCTCCTGAAAATAAAATAAAAATTATACAATAAGACAACATGAAATCATCATTTTATAAAAAGTATTATTTAATGACTTCTAAAAAAATTAAATTACTTTAATCATTGGAGCTCTAGACCATCTTGAACTTCCGCAATTTTTGCAGCAAACTAGAGGAATAATATCTAAGCTTACAGTCCTATTAGAGCAATTTTCACATTTGAAGAATCGTTTCACTGCATCTATCACTTTGATTGGATGACCTTCTGCCTTACAGCGATCGGAGGCGGAAAACCATTTATATTTGCACTGAAAATTTGCATAGTCGTAAATTAATATTCGAATCATAATTGAGTAAATTGAAATCACATATGGGTCGTTTACGGGAAAACTTTTAGCAAAATTTTTTCATAAATACATATGAAAACAACATGTGGTGTGCACATCTAAAGAGAGAGGGTGGTTGAACCCACTAAGAACTATTCTTTTTTGGGAGGAGGGGGCTGAGACCTCCATAGAGTCATGATTGGGTTGATATGCAGTCACTAGCCATTTTACGTACATTTTTCATTTACATATGTCATGTAGCATAATTTAATCGATTATAATGGAGCCCTTCAAGTAACAGATTTCAAACACACTTACCTGTTCACTTATAAGTCGTAAAAAAAAATGTTCATATCAAAGTTGTAGAAAATTTAATATAGAGCAAAACTGCAATAAACTATTTTTACCAACGATCGACCCATAAGAAAATATAGCGAAAAAAACATTTTTATAGGAGTTCAACAGTGGCTCCATCCACCTGAAATACCTACACCTGCTAGGTATATGGACTTAGGTATGTTGTTAAAGGAGCCAGTCTCTACATATTTATGAAAAAAAAAAATTTATTCAAAATGAGCGAATGAGTTATACTTTTAGGCACGATACTGCTTTGCAAGGAACTTTATATGTAGTTAACATTTTTTCTTCGAGTTGTTCTTTCTTCTCCATTTTGTTGAAGTAGTTTTGTTCTTCCATATCAGCAGCTAACTGAATTAAATTTTCGTGGCTAGATTGAGTATTCATAAGTTCAATGAACCGTTCAGACAGAACTGTTCGTTTGACTGAACTTATTTCTGATGATTCTGTAATAATAAATTTCTAATTGTTTATTTCATTTGGAGCACTGCGTTGGCGTTACTATAAACACATGCATACCGTCTTCATCCTCATTTGAATCTAAAGCTCTTTTTACTGCTGAGGTCCTTTTTTCATCGTTTTTTGGCCGGATTTCATTCGGATTGGTTTTCGCCAAGCCACCTTTTTGTTTGATCAAACGAATGGCTTCCATCTGAGCAAAAAAAAAAACAAGTAATTCGTAACATTAATATCGAGAAAAAATAAACAAGAATCTGAATTATCGTACTTTTGCTTGATCGCGTTTTTTTTTGTGCAAAGAAGGCGATGATCGAGAAGCTGAATGATGAATAAGCGCTTCCATTCTTGATTTCAATAAATTACGAGTGTCCGAATTATCCGAAGTATTTTCGGAAGAAGATGGATCACGAATATGGGAAGTAGGGTTCTGTTTTGAATTTAAAGGGGAAGCGGAATCTTTTATATCAAGATTATTGGTTTTGGAAATTCTGGAAGTGCTTGGTTTTGGAGCTGAACTTTCTCCTAATTTTACAGAGATTGGTTTTTTTGGTAAAGGCTGGTCGAAATCTAAAACAATTTCTTCACATGGTTTCAAAGTTATGGAACTAGAAGGCTTGTTTGAGCTTCTTGAGGTCACTGTGGAGGTAATATTGGATTTAGGAGTGCTTGATTTGGAATTACTCAGATTATCTTTAACGGATTTGGAACTATTAAGATTTTCTTTAGCGGACTTGGTAACTTTACTAGGAAGATCGCAATTCTCCGGGCTAAACATGGTAGCAAAACTGACAAACGTTTTTCTGCAAAATGGTATAAGAATAATAATTAGCATCGATATTGGTTTTAAATGGAAGAAAATAAAAAATTTACTTTTTGTCTAATTTCACTGCTGTGATTTGAGTAACTTCTCCCGTTTCGATTAGTCTTTTGCCAGCCTCTTTGAATAAACTCAGTCGGGCTGAAACTAATGGTTTTTCATTATTTTTTCGTTCAATATCGGCAATAGATGTGGCCTCGTTGAGTTGTTCGAACGTTTTATAATCCGTCGAGGTAATCTTTGTGTTAGTTTTTGCAAGGGATGGCGAAGAAGGATTCATTGATAAATTGGCTAAAATGCTGTTGTCTTTTTGTTTATGCTTATTATTTTTCGGAGGTGGTTTCAAAGCTGTAAAACTTTTTCCTCCGTAAAATACCTGTGATCGAAAAGAATTTAATTGAATATTCTCAAACTTGATAGCATCGCGGATAAATTATAAAGGAGATAATTACTTCGTTTTTTCCTAGCACTTTATTTCTTAATTCAGTTAATCCGTTAGAGTATGAAGCTTGCAGATCGAAACGTTTCCCTGTATACTTGTTGTATTCACTTTTTACATGGTATAAACAAAATTCACAAATACTTTTATTCACGAACGAAGTACAGTTTTCGCCATTTTTTTTCCTGAAAATAAAATGTAAAGCAAGATGTTAGATTTACTTTATGTTGGAAGTAAATAAATATTTGTAATTTCGGTCACGAACTTTGCTTTACAAATTCCATAATCTCGTGACATTCCCCAAACCATGATTTGATCAGCATTTCTAACGCTTAATGAAATGTCATCCTTTTTTGCGGTTTCATCTCTGATTTCAAAAACGAGTTTTAATTAAATTCATGATGAATATTCACTATTGTTACCGAATTAATAAATCATAAGCTTATTTACCTATTTAAATGAGAAGGATTCAGTACAGCAACAACAGATCCCAGTGAAAGTTTCCACAACTCAGAACCAGCTTTTCCAAATAAATAAACAGTTACTTGTTTTAAATCATGCTTTAAATCACTGATTTTCCAAAAGCAGTACTGACTTCCCTACGAACAAAATGCTAGTTAAATTTTTTCAAGTAGAAGGGAATCTTTAACCTACATATATAACAAACTTTTTGGGAATTTCTTAATCCGGATTTAAATACTATAGCACCAGCGATCACCCAATCAGTATTTTTATCACCACAGTTCAAGTGATTTGGTAATTTAGCTAAAGTTATCGGAGTTCTACCAACCATTTTAGTTTGTATAAACTGCGAAGAAACTATCGGTTACTAGAACAAGTAAGAGAGAAAATTAGTATTCTGATAACGTACACAATATAATTTCAGAAATGAAGGTATTCATTCACATTAGTCTAAGGCCAAATATTGGCTCCGCGTAAACATCATTCTTTACTCCACTTTGCGATGCAGGTGCTGTGAGGACATCTTGTTTGTTTTCTCATTAAAGCGAGATTTCCATGTAGCTGGAGGTTTGAAATTATCTTGAGAACTACGCGTTTTTTCCTTGAGATGTTTATGAATTTCGTATCCATACTCGGAGTATTTTCTTGATATTGATTTTTTCGCTGTTTCTAGTTCTTCGTTTTTTGATAAAGATGTATCATCGTCATCGGAATTAACATCCGAATTGGTATGGAGCTGACTAGCGCTAGGAGCTTCACTTAAGAAGTTTTCTTCTGGTGTTTCATCTTCCTCATCGTCATCCAGAGTGTTGAGTAGAAGATCGATGTTATCCATTTGAAGAAATTGAATATGAATAAAAAACGAACTAGTCGTATAATTTTGTAGCACTCAAAGAATAGAATTTTATGCAAAAATTTTACCATAACGAAAATGTGGATAAAGAAGAGAAAATGTAAAATTTAAAATCTCTTCAAAAATAGAAAAAGTAACACACGGATGAATCATATGATCGATAAAAATACCGCGAAAATAAAGTCAAAGTCAAATCCATCGAGGTTGTATTGCGCTGTTGCCGTTTGTAAATTTTCGTCCGATTTTACTGCACTCTACGAAGGTGAACGAAATTAGAACTACAATCAGATGTTCAAATTTGACATTTGACAACAGCTTATTGAGGTGTTACGTCATTTTCCTCCCATAAATTTCTACTAGAGGCTAAACTTTATACAAAAAGAGGAGGACTCTTTTTTCGTGCCTGCTAATAATATACTATGTATTGTGTTGTGGATAATGTTATCGAATTAACAATATCGATAGTTTCGATAATTTCTCAATATTGAACATAGACGTGTTTACGTTTGCGTGATACATAATATTATGGTCAGGGTATTTCTTTTTAATTATTTTTATTAATAATTATAATTATTAAATACCAACATGAAACCAGCACATCAATGCGAAAAATGCCGAAAGGTGTTTACTTTGAAATGCAACTTACGAAGGCACATCACTGGAACAGTGGTTACAAATCTGAAAGTATGATACGCACATCATTATGATTTCATTTGATTTAATTACTTATTTTTAGATAAATGAAATTATACTAATATACTCACATAAACTGTACAATCGTCATCTTGCGATGACGGATGTTCTCTTTTCAAATGTCTTATCAAGTTATCTTTTCTGGTGAACTTTTCATTATAAACATTGCAAATGTTAAAAAGTAAAAATGGGATGTTTGGTACATTTCAGTTAACTTTATTAGGTATATATAATTCATGAATGAATCAAAATTTAATGCTTACAAGTTTCCTTGGCCACATCGAATAACATTTTTTGAAATTTGAACAGTTTTATGAAAGTTTTTGATGTGCCTTCGTAAGTTGCATTTCAAAGTAAACACCTTTCGGCATTTTTCGCATTGATGTGCTGGTTTCATGTTGGTATTTAATAATTATAATTATTAATAAAAATAATTAAGAAGAAATACCTGACCATAATATTATGTATCACGCAAACGTAAACACGTCTATGTTCAATATTGAGAAATTATCGAAACTATCGATATTGTTAATTCGATAACATTATCCACAACACAATACATAGTATATTATTAGCAGGCACGAAAAAAGAGTCCTCCTCTTTTTGTATAAGGTTTAGCCTCTAGTTAAATTTCTTCTGTCTTGATGATTTCCAGAAGTAAACACAGCAAGTCTATCATCTTTAATTATATGCTAAGGTTCAGAAATATTTCCTTAGTCCTTGGTATTTTAATTTACTGTATGTACGATTTTAAAAACATGCGTTTTTCTTTCGAACAAAAGGTACGTATTTGCACTTATTCAAGTAATTCGGTATATTTTCACGACGAGTTTTGCACAGAATGGTACAATATTTTCATTTTTGTGACTACAGAAGTCTTACATTATCCTTAACGTTTGTTCTGGTTTTTGTTTACAGAAGACCGTATATTTTTATAATGGAAAACAGCAACAAAATGCTAACCAAGAAGTCATCAAGCAAGGTTTAATGGTAAAAAGATCTCAGAACAAGAAACGATTTACTCCGGTAAACTACAAGCAACGGTGGTTTGTTTTAACAAATCATTGCTTAATTTATTACGAGCCGAACAGCGATGTAAGTTTTAATTCAAGTTTTTACATTATAGCAAAAATAATTGTAGGCTTTTAATTCGCTCGATTTTGTCGACAGTGCACAAAAGAAAGAGGCCGTATTACGCTGAAATACATCACTATTATCGAACAAGCAACCATCAATTCATTAAGCACAACTGATTTCAATAACAGTAGTTTCACTACCGGCCAAAATAACTCGAATTTTATTAATAATAATTTTTTGCGCTTATTCCTTTCAAATCGGGTATAGTGATTCTGGTCAAGATTATTTTCTGTATTTAATCACATTCAAGGAGAAGGAACGAGAAGACTGGATACAAACGTTGAGATCAGGTAATTCAAACACTTCGCAAATGTGTTTCGTAAAAACTTTCGTGAAAGAATAAAGAGTTGTTTTTGTTTACCATTTCATTATTTCACAATGTAATTTTACTTTCAGCTTGTGCGAGCAATCACTATAAAATTTCCAGATACCATGTTTCCGAATGGAGTGGAAAACGATGGCAATGCTGTAAAGCT